>JAGIQG010000034.1:2687301-3059801 GCA_024679065.1 Sphyrna mokarran
TCTGTGCCTGATGTTGACAAAGTTGAGGATCGGTTGAGGGAAATAAGGAGGAAAGAGGTGTTGGGGCTGTTAGGCAGCTTAAAGACATATAAAGCTCCGGGGCCTGATGGCATTTACCCCAGGCTGCTAAGGGAGTTGAGGGAAGACTTGGCTGGGCCTCTGACGCAAATCTTTGTCTCTTCCTTGGACACAGGTGAGGTCCCAGAGGACTGGAGGATAGCAAACGTAGTACCGTTGTTTAAAAAAGGTCAGAGGGATCACCCAGGGAACTATAGGCCGGTGAGCTTGACTTCAGTTATAGGTAAGCTAATGGAGAGGATCCTTAGGGACAGGATGTATGAGCATCTGGAGCGCTGCGATCTGATCAGGGATACGCAGCATGGCTTCGTCAAGGGGAAGTCTTGTCTTACGAATCTAGTGGAATTTTTTGAAGAAGTGACAAAAACAGTTGATGAAGGACAGGCTGTTGATGTCGTCTACATGGATTTCAGTAAGGCGTTTGACAAGGTTCCTCATGGTAGACTGATAGAGAAGGTGAAGGCGCATGGGATACAGGGTCGGGTATGTAGATGGGTCGAGAACTGGCTCGGGAGGAGGAGACAGAGGGTAGTAGTGGAAGGCTCTTTTTCCGGCTGGAAGCCTGTCACTAGTGGAGTGCCACAAGGCTCAGTACTAGGTCCTCTTCTATTTGTGGTCTACATAAACGACTTGGAAGTAGGGGTAGGTGGTGAGATCAGCAAATTTGCTGATGACACCAAGATGCTTGGATTGGCGGGTACAGAAGAGCAGTGTCAGGCAATACAACAGGACATAGACAGGTTGGTAGACTGGGCAGATAGATGGCAAATGGAATTTAATCCGGATAAATGCGAGGTGATGCATTTTGGCCGGAAAAATGTAGAAGAGAGTTATAGGATAAAAGGTAAAACTATACGGAGCATAGAGACGCAGAGAGACTTGGGGGTGCAGGTTCACAAGTCTCTGAAGGTGTCCTCACAGGTGGAGAAGGTGATAAAGAAGGCGTATAGTATGTTAGCTTTCATAGAAAAGGGTATAGAATACAAGAGTAGGAGTTTGATGTTGCAGTTGTATAGAACTTTGGTTAGGCCTCACTTGGAATACTGCGTCCAGTTCTGGTCGCCGTACTATCGGAAGGATGTGGAGTCCTTGGAGAGAGTGCAGAGGAGGTTTACCAGGATGCTGCCTGGTATGGAAGGACTGTCTTATGAGGAACGATTAAATAGACTGGGGTTGTTTTCCCTTGAAAGACGTCGGCTTAGAGGGGATCTCATAGAGGTGTATAAGATTATAAGGGGTATAGATAGAGTAAATGGAGGTAAACTTTTTCCACCTTTAGAAATGGATAGGACGAGGGGTCATGGCCATAGGGTGAGGGGGGCTATGTATAGGACGAATATTAGAGGGCAGTTTTTCACACAAAGGGTAGTGGGGGTGTGGAATGCACTGCCGAGTAAGGTGGTGGGAGCAGGCACGCTGGGGCTGTTTAAGGGTCTCTTGGACAGCCACATGAGCGGTATGCAGATAGAGGGATATATTAGGACTGTTTAACTACGGCTTTTTTCCACAGGTAATTCGGTCCATAATTTGAGCATGCATTCGGCAGGTGGTGCGGGTACAGCTCTTGGATGTTGATTCATGGGTTGCCTGGTACCTCATGTCGTATATGAGTGCTTTATGTGGACCATCTGAAGGGCACCATGACAGCTCAGAGACTATCGATGTGGCTGTGCAGACACTTGGAATTGGGCCGGTGTCTGCGGGAGTTTGCGCGTTCTCCCCGTGGTTGCGTGGGTTTTCTCTGGGCACTCCGGTTTCCTCCCACAACCCAAAAATTCGCTCTTAGGCTGATTGGGTAACAAATTGTCCCTATGGTGAAAATTTTCCATATTAGGAATAATATATATATTATTACATAGGAATATTAAAATAGGATAATGTATTTGCTACTATATAGTATGACGGCGGCGCGGGCTCGTTGGGCCGAAGGGCCTGTTTCCCATGCTGTGTTGCTTAAAAAAAAAATATAGGGGATGTAGGAGTAGACTTAAAGGAGAAATCAGGAGGGCAAAAAGGGGAGAAAAATTCTTTTGGCAGAAAAGGCAAAAGAGAATCCAAAGTGCTTCTACAAATACATAAAGGACAAAAGAGTAACAAGGGAGAGAATAGAGATGCTTAAGGATCAACAAGGTAATCTATTGCAGATATACAAGATATGGGTGACATCCAAAATGAATATTTTTCATCAGTATTTACTGTTGAGAAAAGCATGGTTGTTAGGGAACTTGGGAAATTAAATATTAATGTCTAGAGGAGTGTACATATTACAGAGAAGGAGGTTCTGGAAGACTTGAAGTGCATCAGGATAGATAAATCCCCGGGACCTAATGCAGTGTATCCCAGGACTTTGTGGGAGGCTAGGGGGGAAATTGCGGGTCCCCCAGCTGATATATTTGAATCATTGATAGTCACGGGTGAGTGGCAAATGTTGCACCTTTGTTTAAAAAGGGCTGCAGGGAAAAGCCAGGGAACTACAGGTCAGTGAGCCTCACATCAGTGGTGGGTAAATTGTTGGAAGGTATTTTGAGAGATAGGATCTACAGGCATTTAGAGATGCAAGGACTGATTAGGGACAGTCAGCATGGCTTTGTGAGTGGAAAATCATATCTCTCAAATTTGACTGAGCTTTTTGAAGGGGTAATCAAGAAGGTAAATGAGGGCAGTGCAGTTGATGTTGTCTACGTGGATTTTAGCAAGACCTTTGACAAGGTACCACATTGTAGGTTGTTGCATAAAGTTAAATCTAACAAGATCTAGGATGAAGTATCTAAATGGATACAAAATTGGCTTTGGAGAGTGGTTATAGAGAATTGTTTTCCAAACTGGAGGCCTGTGACCAGCGGTGTGCCTCAGGATCAATGCTGGGCCCACTGTTATTTGTCATTTATGTTAATGATTTGGATGAGAATGTAGAGGGCATGGTTAGTAAGTTTGCAGATGACATCAAAATTGGTGGCACAGTGGACAGTAAGTAAGGTCATCTCCAATTGCAATGGGATCTTGATCAATGGGGCCAGTGGGCTGATGAATAGCAGATGGAGTTTAATTTAGACAAATGCGAGGTAATGCATTTTGGTAAATTGATCCAGGCAGGACTTATTCAGTTAATGGTAGGGCGTCGGGCAGAGTTACAGAACAAAGAGATCTAGGAGCACATGTTCATAGCTCCTTGAAAGTGGAATCACAGGTGGACAGAGTGGTGAAGAAGGCATTCAGCATGCTTGGCTTCATCAGTCAGTAATAGGTCTGGCAACACCAATTTTAAATCCAACCGATTTATTTGATAGTAAATCTGCGAGCTTTCAGCGTTTGTGCTTTCGTCAGGCGAATGAGGTCATTCACCTCATTCGCCTGACAAAGGCACAAATGCCGAAAGCTTGCAGGTTTACTATCAAATAAATTGGTTGGATTTAAAATTGGTGTTGCCAGACTCTTACTGAGTTTACCCCAGTTCAACGCTGGCATCTCTACTTCATCAGTCAGAACATTGAATACAGGAGTTGGGACGTCTTGTTGAAGTTTAATAAGACATTGATCAGGCCACACTTGGAATACTGTGTGCAATTCTGATCACCCTATTATAGAAAGGATATTATTAAACCAGAAAGAGTGCAGAAAATATTTATTAGGATTCTGCCAGAACTTGATCGTTTGAGTTATAAGGAGAGACTGGGTAGACTGGGACTTTTTCTCTGGAGCGTAGGAGGCTGAGGGGTGACTTTAAAGGATGACCTTATATAAAATAATGAGGGGCATAGACAAAGTCAATATCTTTTCCCAAAGATAGGTGAGTTTAAAACTAGAGGGCATAGGTTTAAGCTGAGAGGAGAGAGATACAAAAGTGTCCAGAGGGGCAATTTTTTCACACAGAGGGTGGTGAGTGTCTGGAACAAGCTGCCAGAGGCAGTAGTAGCGGCAGGTACAATTTTATCTTTTAAAATGCATTTAGATAGTTGTATGGGTACAATGGGTATTGAGGGATATGGACCAAATGTGGGCAATTGGGATTAGCTTAGAAGTTTAAAAAAAATAAGGGCAACATAGACAAATTGGACTAAAAAGCCTGTTTCTATGCTATAAACCTCTAAGACTAGGTTACGGAGATAGACAAGGGGCTAAGAGTTGGAGGACAGTTCTAGATGTTGGAGCAGGTTACAGAGATAGGGAAAGTATTGGGTCTGGATGAGGCTACTCAGATATGGAGCGTGTAGAAGCTGAAGGAGGTTACAGAGATCGAGATTGTTTTACATAGCTGGAACAGCATATAGAGTTAAGAAGAGTTGTAGGAGCTGGAAGAAGTCACAGAGATAGGGAGGGTTGCAGAGGCTGGAGGAGATTACAGAGTTAGGAAGGGGTATAGGGACTGGAGGAGGTGCAGAGATGAGGAGGATTGTATTGGCTGAAGGTGGTTACAGAGATAGGGAGGGTTCTGGGGACTGGAGGAGGTTGCAGAGATAGGTAATAAAGGCAAGCAGCATGATTCCCATTCCAGGAATTACTGATTAATTTAGATAGGAATGTGATAGCTTTAAGTCACTTTCAATCACACCAATTTTTCACTTCCAGATTTTGATTCAGCTAAATTGGAATTCCTAAACTGCCTTCGTTAGATAATTAACAGCAAGTATCTCAGCGGGCTCATTCACACCTAGACCTCTGTTCAAACCTGTGAGTAAACTGAATGGAGATCTAACTGGAGATCGGGTTAGGGATGATCATTAAACCAACACTGAAATAAAAGCAAAATACTGCCAATGATGGAAAGCTAAAAACAGGACGAAAGATGCTGGAAAACTCAGCTTGCCTGTCAGCATCCATGGAGAGAAACAGTGATAATGAGCGGAATCTTGCAACCCATTAGTCACAGGTACAAATCCCATAATGGCTGCAAAATACTGAGAGAGACCAAAAACTGGGTTTGCCCCAGCGAGATTTCAATCAAAATCCTCCCAGACCCTCCAAATGACGTGATCAGGTTCGCACTTGGCAAGGGTGCAAAGAAGACTTATAGTGTGTTAGCGTTTATTAACAGGAGATTTGAGCTTAAGAGCCGTGGGGTTATGCTGCAACTATACCAGATGTTGGTGAGACCACATTTGGAATATTGTGTGCAGTTCTGATCACCTCACTATAAGAAGGATGTGGAAGCATTGGAGAGAGAGTGCAGAGGAGATTTACCAGGACGCTGCCTGGTTTGGAGGGTAGGTTTTATAAGGAAAGGTTGAGGGAGCTGGGGCTTTTCTCTTTAGAGCGGAGGAGGATGAGAAGTGTCTTAAAAGAGATATTTAAGATGATAAGGGGGATAGTTAGAGTGGACATGCAGAGACTATTTCCTCGGGTGGATGTTGCTGTTACTAGGGGGGCATAACTATAAGGTTCATAGTGAGAGATATAGGAGGGATGTTCGAGGTAGATTCTTTACTCAGAGAGTGGTTGCGTGTGGAATAACCTGCCTGCTGTGATAGTGGAGTCGGACACTTTAAGAACTTTTAAGCGGTTATTGGATAGGCACATGGAGCACACCAGAATGGTAGGGAGTGGGATAGCTTGATCTTGGGTTTGGATATAGCTCGGCGCAACATTGAGGGCCAAAGGGCCTGTACTGTGCTGGACTGTTCAATGTTCTATGTTCTAAATCTGATTTCCATCAATTTGAATGCAACATAAAGTACTCAGCGAGATTAAAGTTGAATTTTCAGATCTCACTGAATCTTCCCACCACAGATGTCACACAAATGAGTCCTGGTTTTGAAAACAGGAACCAGATGCCATTAGCTGTGAGAGGCAGGAAGGAGGCTAGTGTCCCTCTCCACCCTATCATCAGGGAGTCCAAGGGGACAGACGTCACTGCTCAGCTCCAGAAGGCAGAGGTTCAAGGGCGTTGGGACTGGGGGAGGTCTGCGGCTTCCAGGATGAAGGTCGCGGCTGGTGCGTGTGGTCCTGGAACCTGTTTCCTGTGTTGTTCAAGCGCTGTATCAGGTGGCTGACTGGAGTATGGGATAACTATGGATGTAGGTCACATCAAATGGGGGGTTAGGCGGGGGGAGTGTGTGATGAGGATGAAGGAGGTGGATGTAGGGGGTGAATGAGACCTGAAGAGAGAAGACAACATAGTTCCCAGCCTTCGAGGGGTGGGCGGGAGGGGCTGATGGGTGGGGGGTGTGGCAGGGGAATGCTGCCAGCCTAGGAGATTGAAGTGTAAAGTCCTGACAGCAGTGAGGTCTCAGTGAGATGCAGCAAGTGTAAGAAGAGTGCCTATTAGTTTTGTCTATCCCTGGTGCAGGCAGTAATTGTGCTCTCTAATGTTCCCAAGATTCATGCCCATCAAACTAATTGGCCATCATGTGTTAACCCTAGAACCATCTAGGTGACATTATAGTAAAACTAACTTGCCGTGTGTTTCAGGACATTACCATTATACACATACATACAATGGTGTGTATGCCTTTATACCATCCAAAAATAGTAGTTCGGGTTCAATGATCAGTCAATAATATGAAGTGACAAGAATATAAATAATGATGAAACATTCGTATGCCAAAAATTATGCTCAATGCTTCTTTTTCTAACTGAGTGTAGTTAGACTCAGCATTAGTCAGAGTAGGCCAAAGCAAATTCTTCTCCCAAGGGCAAAATATGTGAAACTACTGTCCCTCTACCATAATATGAAGCGTTGCAAGCAAGCAATGGTAACTTTGGATTAAATTGAACAAATACTTCAAACTTCGGCAAAGTATCTTTGACACACTTTTATGCTTTCTCACACTCTAATGTCCAGTCTCATGACTGTTTCGCACATTGAAACAAATTTGCCATAATGATTTATTAATTCAGAAAGGACCTTAATTGCATCATATCCATCAGACGTTGAGCTTCCAAAATAGCATCCATCTTTTTAGGTCCTTTAAGTACATCTTTACCATCACTAATGTAATCCAAATACTAGATTGATATTTGGAAAAAGTCACATTTTTCTTTCTTGGTATGCTAAAAGAAGAGGTGAATTTGTACCATTTGCAAAAGAAAAAATCCAAAATAATGAGAGCCTGAGGAATAAAAGTTGAGAAATTGTGATCCACTTTAGCACAGAGATACCATGGTTTCTGGCATATGACTCTCCTTGACACAGTTCGACATCACTTCAAAAGACAAAGAGAGAGAAAGAGGCATCGCCTGTGCTGACAACACCGAGAACTCCTAGCATTTTGAGAGATGAGAAGCTTCTGTTCTCTTTAGCACTTCTTGTGAAGTAAAATCTTGCTTAATAGACTCTACTTGATTCATAAGTACCAGTTATTTGTACCTTGTAGATTAAGCACAACTGAAGATCCTAGTCTATGGAGTAAAGAATTCAAACAGAGTTTTTTAATTCAAAGGGTTTTATACATCAAAGCCCTAAACCTGACAAAAGGGAAAGAGAACACTGCCAGGAATTGCTGTGCAAGAGTTGCTGAAGGGGAGCATTGATACATCAACTAACCAAACTCCTTGAGCAAGTGGGACCCGACTGTTGCAAGGTTGTTTGATGTCCCACCATGGAAGCTGCATGATTAAACATAACTGTTTAGTAGTTACCCTTAGCTATGTATATCTCCATGGAATAACCCTATGTGGCTACCATGTCCATGCTGGCTCCCTCCAGACTCTACCACATGCAATTTACTACCGTGGACTTTCTACGCCATACTGTGGATGGTACCTACATTAACCCTTGCTCTCCCAAGCACCCTTATACCGCAAGTAACAGCGATATTGAATAAGCACAGTTACACAGCAGGAATCATCCTGATCCCTTTATTACAATCACAGTTAAATACCAGGATTAGTCCTGGTATAGACAAGGAGTATATTAAGGAGCTGACAAAATGTAGAGAAAGGACTGACAAGGGTTGATACCAGAATCGAGAGGGTCTAACCGTCAGGACAGAGTAGAAAGGCTGGGAGCCCTCTCTCTAGTAGTGGGGATTGATAGATAGCTTTCACATTAGGAAGGGATTAATGAAGGTATTTTTGCTTGCAGGAGCAACCAAAGTTATAAGATAATGTAAACAATGCTTATTGGTGTTAAGAGACTTTGGGGGAGAAATAGCACAACGTTAAAATGTATAATGTAAAGCACTGATGTAAGATCATATGACAACAGAGCATGAAGAGAGATGGTTCTATGTAGAGCCTCTTGCTGTTTCTTGTACAGAGTTGGTATAATTTCAATAAAAAAAGGTAGAATTTATCAACAGCCTTATCTCCAGCAGTATCTGTACATCCAGCTCATGGACAGTTGCCTCTAAGACTTGGAAAATTGATCAGAGAAAAGCTAATTTCCAGAAATATTAAATAATTACCAGGGAATTCCAGGGAGATTTCTTCCCCTGGAGAGAGTGGTGAGAATGCAGAACCTACCTCCACAGCATTCGAGGTGAATTGGATGAGTGCAAGACTTAGACTAGCAGATTATCCCAGGTCTAGATAAACCTGGTTAAAAAAAAGTCCTGGAGCAGGTTGTTAACCTGAAAATGGAGACGAGAATCCAAGGGCCACCCCTCAACAGCAAGTGCTTCTGACTAAGAAGCCCTCCCATTCTCACTGCATGTGTTTGGAAGGATTTTACAGGTTGATTCTCAACTTGTTTGGTCACGTTATGAATGTACCTTCCTTGGACATCAAGTCCTGGAGTGGGACTCAAACCCAGAGCTTCTGGCTCAGAGGCAAAGATGCTACCCACTGCACCACAATGCTTTGCACAAAGTATATGTGCAGGAAACCCATGCAGACATGGGGAGAATGTACAGACTCAGCACAGACAGTGACCCAAGCCGGGAATCGAATATGGGTCCCTGGAGTTGTGAGGCAGCAGTGCTAAAGACTATGCTGCTCATAACACCAGAATAGAGAAGTTGGGCCAAATGGCCTGTTTCTGTGCTGCAAATTCTGAGTAAATGCATGAGACTGCACGAATGTATTTAGTGAGGTTGTCTTGATGGCTGATTACACCGGCAGAACCATGTCTCCAATAATAGCAGGAGGAATGAATGGGTTAGACTTGACAAATATCTGCACCGTATTTCTTCCACTGTCTCTCTCACTCATATCTTTGCTCTTCAGACTGTTACTAACATAAAGCTCTGGAGCTGGTAATCAGAGCGCAGATTAGAGCTTAATTCGACACATGACATTTACAGCTTTCCGCTTTCCACAGCAAGTCATAATCTACACAGAGATTTGCATTGAGTAGCATGAGTTCATTATTCCGTCTCCAACTCTGTTCCCTTGCAGGTCTCCTGCTCTGAACAGACAAGAGTTTGAGAGTTGTGATGGGTAGATGGAAGACAAGTGAATAACCACCAGAGTCACCACAGAGTTTCAAACCACCTAGGATTGCCCTAGAATCCAGGAGTCATAGAATGCTAATAGCATGCCATTTATTCCTTCATATTCATAGAATCATAGAATCCCACACTGCAGAAGGAAGCCATTCAGCCCATCAAATCTGCACTGATCACAATCTCATCCAGCCCTTTACCCCATAACCCCATGTATTTATTCTATCTAATGCTAAGGGACAATTTAGCATGGCCAATCCACCTGACCCGCACATATTCGGACTGTGGGAGGAAACCGGGGCATCTGAAGGAAACCTATGCAGACACGGGGAGAACATGCAAATTCCACACAGACAGTGACCCAAACCGAGAATAAGTCAAACTGGGTCCCTGGCGCTGTGAGGCAGCAATACTAATCACTGTGCCACCATACTATCCACAAATGTATTGTGCCAATCCTCTAAAGGAGGAATTCATCTAGTGCCTTCTTCCCATAACTTTGCACGTTATTCTGTTTCAAATAATAATCCAGTTCCCTTTCCACTTTCATTTATTAGTCACAAAAAATGTCAAGGAAATATGTTATTTGAATCAAGAATCATCCTATCAAAGATGGAAGAATTAACTCACTCTCCTTGATTGGCCTTTGATAGGTATTGCATGAGGATGGATACGTTTGCTAACCAATGAGAGTTAATGGGGATAGGGGCAGTTGAAAGGACAGAGGTCACATACTGAAATCTCCAGAAATCAGTCCAATCTGAGTTGGCAATCCCACCCCACCAGCAGGCACACTGCTGAGTTACACAGTCCCAGCTTCATTGCCTGCTCACTGCTCAATTCATTAACCTGGGACAGACACCTGGGAGGGTGCAACTGCAATGTAAGTGCCAGCTGACAGTAGGATTGGTTTTGTGTGATGCACCCTCATCGTTGAACAGCCAACCAAGCCAACCAACTCAAGTGTTTAGGATTACATATGAAAAATGCCCACAGCTGGGCTCAGGCAAACTGTGAACCCAGTGTAGGAGCAGACAGCTGCAGGAATGTGGCAGAGTGGTAAACCGGAGGGGCTGGCAGGGACAACTCAGTTGGCACAATCAGAATGCCCTCCCTCCCATGCTGCAATGAGCCAAAGGAATATTTACAGAATGGCTTTTTGGAGACATGGTCGTGGCAGGCAGGTCCTCCAGCTTCTTTCTGCCCTGTTTGTTTTTTCATTGAGTAGGGGCAGTGGCCCCATGCCCGGCTGTGCATGACACACACACACGCACACAAACACATACACAACACACATACACAAACTGTGAGATTCAATGTGCTCTTTGGCCATGATGTGCAACATAGCTGGGTCATAGTCAGGGCATAATTGGGCACTGTAGTTAGCACTGCTGCCTCACAGCGCCAGGGACCCAGGTTCGATTCCCGACTTGGGTCACTGTCTGTGTGGAGCCTGCACGTTCTTCCAGTGTCTGCATGGGTTTCCTCCGAGTGCTTTGGTTTCCTCCCACAGTCCAAAGACATGCTGGTTAGGGTGCACTGGCCATGCTAAGTTCTCCCTCAGTGTATCCGAACAGGAGCTGGAGAGTGGTGACTAGGGCAATTTCACAGTAACATCATTGCAGTGTGAATACTTGTGACTAATAAATAAACTTTACTTTAGTCTCTCTGTCCATGTCAATACTTTCCAACAGCAATCGCTGATTTGGGAGCCCAACCCCTATACTCAGGGGCACTGAGGCCAATTACGACCTGGGCATCATCAGCAGGGAAGCGAAGACAGTTCCTCTGATCTGACCAGTTCAGGAGAGTAACAAATGTGGCCTCTGTCTCAAGCAGATAAGGAGAGAAGTCATAAGCTGTGTTTCTCCAGGATATAAAAAGGCATGCTCAAAGGATTTTTATTGGCGAATATAAATCTTTGGCCTTTATAAGTCTCTTTCACATCAAATAGTCTTGAGTTTTTGGTTCAATTTATGTTTTACTTCAGGCACACAATGCCCGGAATTAATTATATTTCCCCTTGTTCAGCTGATGGCGTCGAGGTCCATCGTCTTTTTACTAACGACTCCTTGCAAAAGATCATATTTTGCATAATGAAAAGTTGTATTTAAATTCAGCCTCAGACAGGCTGATTAAAAGTAATTGAGTTTTCAATGGGCAGAATTACAAACTGTACCTTTCTATTTTAATGAGCAGAATAATTCCCACTCCACCAATGATTCCGATTTGTCTGCCGCTTGTCCTGGCAGCTTGACATTGGGAGGGTAAAGATTTAACCGGTTACTGGGAACCAGATCCAAACCAGGATTTGGAATCATGCAATAAACACGACATGAACCATAGCACCTCTGCCATCCTAGAGAGTGTACATTCAGCAGGCCAGGGGTGCGCTGGCAAGCTGGTGTACTGGATTATTACGTGGCACTGGGGCATCTGTTTGACCCGGGACCTGGGCAACCGCCTGTCTTCAGGAAGAAGGCTAACCCTAATGCAAGGATAACAGACAGCAAATACTATTGAAGGGCTGAATGGCCTACTCCTAACACTATTTTCGATGTTTCTGGTTGAAGTTGCACCACCAAGGAAAATGGATGTGGGTGTTTGAGGTCAATCATTTCAGTCCCAGGACATTGCTGCAGGAGTTCCTTATGGGACTGTCCTAGGTCCAACCATCTTCAGCTGTTTCATCAATTACCTTCCATTCATCGTGAGATCAGAAGTGGATATGTTTATCGATGCCTGCACAATGTTCAGCGCCTTTGGCGACTCCTCAAATACTGAAACAGTCTATGTCCAAATGCAGCAAGACCTGGACAACACCCAGACTTGGGCTGCCAAGTGTCAAGTAACATTTCTGTCACACGAGTGCCAGGTAATGTCCATTTTCAACAAGTGAGAATCAAAGCATCTCCCTTGAAATTCAATGGCATCACTATCACTAAATCCCAACTATCAAGATCCTGGGGGTTACCATAGACCAGAAACCGAACTAGGCCAGCTATAACCAGAACAGATCAGTGGCTAGGAATTCTGTAATGAGTAACTCACCATTTGACCTTCCCCCCGTCCCAAACCTTGTACACCATCCACAAAGCACAAGTCTTGGAAGATTAATGAAACAAGGGAATACAAAAAGAATGATAGGGTACTAGGAAGTTCAGGAGAATCTTGGTGCGCATGTCCAAAGACTTCTGAAGGCAACAGGACTGGTAAATAAAGTGGTTAAGAAGGCTTAAGGGTCATCACAGTACAGGAAAGATATGATTGTACTAGACAGCGTTAAGAGAAGAGCTTCACCAAGATGTTGCCTGGACTTGAATGCTTCAACTATGAAGAGAGGCTGGTTAGGTTGCAATTGTTTTCCTTGGAGATGGGAGGGTTGGGGGTGGATAGGCGTGGGGGGGGGGGGGGGGGGGGGGGGGTTGCTGATTGAGGTGTATAAAGTTATGAGGGGCATAAGTAGGGTAGGTAGGAAGGAACTTTTCCTCTTAGTAGAGGGGTCAATAACCAAAGGGCATAGATTGAAGGTAAGGGGCAGGAAATTTGGAGGGAATTTGAGGAACACCTTTCCACCCAGAGAATGGTCGGAGACTGGAACTCCCTGCTTGAACTCCCTGGTGGTAGAGGCAGGAACCTTCATCATATTTAAGAAGCATTCAAATGAGTACTTGAAACACCATAGCACACATAGTTACAAACCATAGTTACAAATGGGATGAGAATAAGTAGGTGCTTGATGGCTGTGCAGATACAATGGGCAGAAGGGCCTCTGTGCTTTAAAATTCTATGTTGGATTTGCCAGTTATCCTTGCCCCAATGCCAGAAAATCGTGCTTTGCGTGGTCCGGGTCCCACCCGCTACAAATCCTGTGGCGGCTGGGACAGGAAAATTCTGCCCTACGACTCCGCAAGTCAGGAGTGTGATGGAATACTTGCCTGGGTGAGTTGAAATCCAACAACACACAAAAAAGCTCAACACCATCTAGGTCAAAGTAGCTCTTTGAATGGTACTCCATCCACCTTAAACATTCACTCCCTCAACCAACACACAGTCACAACAGTGTGTGCCATCTATATCACACTGTAGCAACTCACCAAGAGAGCACCTTCCAAACCCACAACCTCTCCCATCTAGAAGAACAAGAGCAGCAGGTATCTGGGAACACTATCGCCTGGAAGTTCTCTTCCGAGTTCCACATGATCCTGACTTGGAAATATGTTGCTGTTCCTTCACTGTCACTGGGTCAAAATCCTAAATTCCCTCCCTAACAGCACTGTGGGCGTACTTACACCACATGGATGGCAGCACTTCAAGATGGTGGCTCACCACCACCTTCTCTAGGGCAAGTCGGGATGTGCAATAAATGCTGGTATAGCCAGTAACATCCATCTTCCATGGAAAATCAAAGGCAGGATTTTCCAATCACACCAATGGCAGAGGAGAATGGCAAATTTGGAGAGGTGGAGAGAAGTCCAGAGGCTTTCAGAAACAAACCTGGCCCAATGAAAAGAGAAGCAGGATTTCTCTCCCATGCACTTTGTTTCTTTCAATGCTCTCATCTTCAGGTATTACATCTACCTCAGACCAAAGAATTAAAAGACACAACTTTAATGGACATCATGCTAAACAGAGCCACATAAAGGAAGAATTTACATTTATATAGCACCTTTCTCTAACTCAGGATATCTCAAACCATTTTATAGCCATGAAGTAATTTATGAACTGCGGTCAATGTTTTCATGCAGAAACAGAGGCAGCCTATTTACGGAGAGCAAGTTCCCACAAACCCTGCTGTGCTAACAACCAGTGTTCTGAATGAGGTTGATTAAGAAATTGGCCAGGGCACCAGGGAGATCCCTCCTGCCTTTCTTCAAAATAGTGCCCTGGGATAGTCTATGTCTTGTCTATGTCTTGGCCACCAAGCCCAACAAGACAGCACACAGACTCTCTCAGTATCGCACATTGAACCTCAGCGCAGATGACATATTCCAGAGTGGAACTTAAAAATTCACAACCATTGGCCTCCAGAGGCAAGAGTGTTTCCCCGACTCTTTTCTTCAGTGAAGAATAGATGGATATGGTTGTACGCCATATCTTCACTATCCTGGGAACCAATCTACTCTACCCCCTTTCTAAGTTAGTTAACTCAAAGTGAGTTCAGTCAAACTTAATAATCATCATAAGTTTTGTGGTCCACTGTTACAAACCTGAAGCTTTGAGATGGTAGGGAGCTGGTGCGGAAGCCCTGGCTTAGTATGAGGAAATGTATTCAAAAGCAACCATCTTCTCCTCCCACTGTAATAAAATAAAACACAGCCAGGATCCTTCTGCAATGGAAGCAGAATGGGGCAGCATGGTGGCACAGTGGTTAGCACTGCTGCCTTGCAGCACCAGGGACCCTGGTTCAATTCCTGGTTTGGGTCACTCTCTGTGTGGATTCTGCATGTTTTCCACGTGTCTGTGTGGGTTTCCTCCGGGTGCTCCAGTTTCCTCCCACAGTCTGAAAGACGAGCTGGTTAGGTAGACTAACCATGCTAAATTCTCCCTCAGTGTACCCAAACAGGTGCCAGAGTGTGGCAATTAGGTGATTTTCACAGTAACTTCATTGTAGTGTTAATGTAAGCCTACTTATGAGACTAATAAATAAACTTTAACTTTAAAGGAAGGCTGAAAAAATGGGCTTGCTGAATTAATTCCCCAAATTGGATTTCTCTGCAATATTAAAGCTAAACTATTAGATTAGCATGGACATTCACCAAAAAAAAAGATTCCAATGTGACCTTTTAAAACATTTAATTCCAAACTGTCTGACTGGTGCCGAACATTTATGAGCTGAAATGTCCTTCCTGGCTCATAGCCAAATTAAATTTTGCAATTTAAACGACCATTGCTTTTTTAATGGATTGTTACCGACTATCATTTACTGAGAAAAATATCACGGAAACTTGAGTTGCAAGCAACAAATACACGTAGATCAGGAGAGACAATACTGTTCAAATTCTGGCAGTAAATTCAGGCAGTTAAATTCATCAGTTAACTCAATCTAAGTGGTTATTTGGGAAAAGCTATAAAACCTTTATGAGACCACACTGTGTCCAGTTCTGGGCACCTGATAATAAGCAGGTATGTAAAGACACTGAAGGGGATTCAAAAAGGATTTACAAGGCTGATACCAGAACTGAGAGGTTATACTTGTCAAAAAAATGAGAAACAGGCTGGATCTCTTTTGCTTTGCGAAAGAAAGGCCTCACACAGGCTTTTTTAAAACCATAGAAGTGTGGAGATTGTCCTCTTAAGATTAATTGACCGAGTAAAGGTCACATGAGTTGGGGAACAAATTGGGGAGTAGGGCAAGGGGGTAAACCTTTGGTAAAAGGGTTTACCTTCTTAAGAGCTGACTGCAGCCATGAGGTTGCAAACCTCTGAGTAGCACTGCTGCCTCACAGCACCGGGGACCCAGGTTCGATTCCCGGCTGGGGTCTGCATGTTCTCCTTGTGTCTGTATGAGTTTCCTCCAGCGCTCCAACAGTCCAAAGATGTGCTGGTCCAGGGTGCATTGGCCGTGCTAAATTCTCCCTCAGTGTAACCAAACAGGCGCTAGAGTGTGTTGACAAGGGGATTTTCAAAGTAACTTCATTGTAGTGTTAATGTAAGCAGACTTGTGACACTAATAAATAAACTTAAAAAACTTACTTATCTGTAAATAAATGTGTTATTGTTTTCCCTTAAACTGGTGGACAGGAATTATTGCAGAAAAGCTTTGATCCGGTGGATACAGGGCGAATGTTTCCTATGCATAACTAGGGGTCTTTGTTACGAGCCCAACAAGCGTTATTCGATGGGAAAATCCCAGAATGGAACCCTGACTCAGAAAATGTGGAGAAACAGAGTCACAGGACTGGGAGTTAGCTTCTAAACCACAAAAAAGAATCAATGAATAAACATGAAAAGTTTGATTATTCTATAAGGCTCTGTCAGTCCCCCCTTAGGTTCACAAATATATACAGTTTACGAAGATAATTCCCCACTCTGAAACTAAATGACCAATGCCATTCAACCAATCTGGGTATCTTCTCAAATCATTCAGATGATTGTTGCACGATGGTTTCCAAACTTCATTCCCAAAATGTCACACTTTAAAATTTTCTTTCAAACAATGCTTTCCAACAGCCACACCGTCATTGAGAATCCAGCTCCAGGTTTTGCACCTCTCCTTTCAGGTCTTGTTTGTCTCAAAGATTTTTTCGCAAACTCCGTCACATTCCTGAACTGCACTTTGTAGATGGTGCAGTAGTGGAAGTTGCAAAGCCTGGCTTTGAGAAGGCTTTGGAAGCTGGAGGAACAGGTGGGTTAACAAGAGGGGACATGATGCAGGATGCAGGCCCAGGATGGCTGACATCAGCGAATACAATTTAAACTTGGAATCATAGAATCACACACACACAGATTGAGGCTATTCGGTCCATCATAACTGTGCTGTCTCATTAAGGAGTTTCCAATTAGTCCCATTGCCCCTGGCTGCAATCCTGCATATTTTCTCATTTTGAATTTCACCCAGAGCATAATTAACTCTGACATTCTAGATAATTCCACAACATATAGGGCAACACAAAACACAGCCATGGTTGAACTGGCTTGTCAAATCCCCTCTTTCAACCACATCGGGGAACGGTTGAACAGTTTTGTTACATTTTGTTGTAACGGTGATTCACTCCTCACAACAGGGCCTCAACTGAATTGTTTTCTGCTATCTAACCTCTAGCCTTCTCGCCTGTTTTGTTTTGTAATTAAATTTTACCACCCGCCTGTCCCCAATTAAATTATTCCCCCATTGTCATTCCAGCTTATTATGTTGAGTGTAGAAGACTGCCGCCTGTAATGTGTCCATTCATCCCTTGTCAAGCCATCTTGTTATTAGGCCCCGCCAGCAATTTGCCTCAACTTTTATTGTCCTCTGTGTTAAAGTAATAACTTAATGTCTCTTGGCCTGTCTTTCATTATGCCTTCAGGTCTTGTGCAAATTGGCTGTTGCATTTGCTACTTTGCTACTGATGAATACGCTTCAGAAGGGACTTCACTGAGTACATCTTGCCCTCACTCTCTCAATCCTTGCCCAACAAAAGCAAGTTGCCAGAGGCCGTATGTCATGAGCAGGCCTGGGAACTCTGGGTAATCCTTAAACTGAAGAGGGCTGCAACCAATTTCTGCAACCATGCTAATATTCAGCTCATTCCTGAGGATATAGAATGAGGGCATCACCCTCAGGATTACATGTTTCCCAGAGAGATCAGGGAGATCTGTCAACTGTTCTTCAGAGGTAGCATTCTCATCTCAGAGTCAGAACATCCTCGTTATTTTGAAGAAGAGAAATGGATCCTTCCCACTGTCCTGGTCAACATTTATCCCACATGAGAAGGAAATTTTGCTCCAGCTGTACAGGACCTTAGCGAGACTGCGCGTGCTGTTCCGTGTACAGTTTTACTCAGTTCACCCATGGGGAGATTGGAGGTGGTTAGAATTGTAGAATCATAGAGTGCAGAAGGGTCTGCACCAACAAAGGAGAAACACCCAATCTCCCACGTAATCCCATCTACCAGCACTTGGGCCATAGCCTTGAATATTATAACATGCCAAGTGCTCATCTAAGTACTTTTTCAAGAATTTGATGCCATTTTGCTGCTACCATCCTCTCAGGCAGCACATTCCAGACTGTCACGACCCTCTAGGTAAAAAATATTTCCTCACATTCCCCCCTCAGCCTTCTGCCCCTTACCATGAATCTATATCCACTTGTGACTGACCCTTCAAGTAAGGGAAACAGCTGCTCCCTATCCACTCTGTCCATGTCCCTCATAATCTTGAACACCTCAATCACCCTAAGTCTTCTCTGCTCCAACGAAAACAACCTAAGCCTATCCAACCTCTCTTCATAACTTAAATGCTCCATCCCAGGCAGCGTCCTGGTGAATCTCCTCCGCACCCCCTCCAGTGCAATCACATCCTTCCTAGAATATGGTGACCACAACTGTACACAGTATTCCAGCTGTGGCCTCACCAAAGTTCTTATACAACTCCAATATGACTTCCCTGTTTTGGTAATCTATCCCTTGATTGATAAAGACAAGTGTCCACACATCTTTTTCACAAACATGCCATTCAGAGAAGATTTACTGGGATGAAGGGTTTGTCTTATGAGGAAAAGTTGAGCAGCAATTTAAAAGAATGCGAGGTGACTTTATTGAAACACAAGATTCTGAGGCTGAGAGAATATTACCTCTCTGGGAAAATCTAGAGCTGGGGGCACAGCTTAAAAATCAAGCGTTTTCCATTTAAGACAGATGAGGATGGACAAGTTGCGCCAAAGGACCTGTTTCCATGCTGTAAATCTCTATGACTCTATAGGGGAGTCTAAGATTAGAAAGTGTTTAAAGTGAGAGGGGAGAGATATAAAACGGTCCAGAGGGGCAATTTTTTCACTCAGAAGTGGTAATTATCTGAAACAAGCTGCCACAGGCAGCAGTAGAGGCAAATATAATTTTGTCTTTTAAAAAGGTATTTAGACAGTTACATGGGTAAGAAGGGTATAGAGGGAAATGGGCCAAACATGGGCAATTGGGACCAGCTCAGTGGTTAAAAAAAGGGGCGGCATGAACAAGTTGGACCGATGGGCCTGTTTCCGTGCTGTAATCCTCTATGAGAAGGAATTCTTTTCTCTCAAGTGAGTTGTTAGTCCGTGGAATTCTCTCTCCTGCAGACTGAGTCATAAGGTTGGGTTAGATCAGACTGAATTGGACAGATTTCAGGGCTTATGGAGGCCAGGAAAGTGGAGTTGTGACACAGTCAAATATTATTGCCTACTCGTGCTGCTATTTCTTGTGTTTAACTAGCATTATAACAGATTAATTGGTCACTGTCGCATTGCTCCGTGTGGGATCTTGCTGTGCACAAGTTGGCCGCCATGTTTCTTACGTTACAAAAATAAGCTCTTTAGTGCATCGCGGGTCTGTGTATGCCGTGGTACAAAGCGTGTTTTTCTTAGATTTTTTTAAAATTGTTAGGCCTAATACTCTGCCCTTCCCTATCCCCCTACCTTCTACTGGAAGCTGACAGGAAGTAGGTTGATCAGCTTCAGGCAGAAGCTTCGCCCACTCTCTGCCAATGGCCCAGACCAGCCTGTCCAGTTTGGTGTCCACCCACGTCACACCTGGCATTTGTACCGCAGAGAATTTCTTGCAGCTGATAGTCTCAGATTTTATATCTGGAAGAAAGCTAACAATAAAGTGGATAATGTTAAATTCTTCAATACCGAGAAGTACCTTCAAGAACTCACTCACTCCTCAGATGGGTGTCAGGGAACACAGGTATTTATTGCAATCTTATTCACTCCACACTCCAAACTATAATTGCCCTCTCAGGGCAATATAACAGATAGGAAAGCAAAAAGTCTTTGAATAGAGAACTACTTACAGATAAAATACACCATAAGCTATCAGTAAACTCTCGCAGTAACAGGGAGAAGGGGATAAATCATTGTTCTAGTTACGAGGTTTGAAAACCCTTTTATTTCTCTGTCCTGTTTAAAAACTATTAAATCTCTAACTCCTGAAGACACATTCACTGGGTTTCTCTCTCTCTCTCTCTCTCTCTCGGCCTCCACAGATATGTCAGATCATTTCCAATGCCTTAGCATCGTGCAGAAAGAGATTATTCTTTATAAGACCCTTGTAAGGCCCTTGTCAGACCCCACTTGGAGTACTGTGTGCAGTTCTGGTCGCCTCACTACAGGAAGGATGTGGAAGCTATTGAGAGGGTGCAGAGGAGATTTACAAGGATGTTGAATGGATTGGGAGGCGTGTCTTGTGAAGATAGGTTGAGGGAGCTGGGACTCTTCTCCCTGGAGAGATGAAGGTTGAGAGGTGACCTAATAGAGGTTGATAAGATGTTGAGAGGAATAGATAGAGTGGATTCTCAGAGGCTATTTCCCAGGGCTGAAATAGTCACTACGAGAGGACACAGGTTTAAAGTGCTGAGGAGTAGGTACAGAGGTCTACGTTAGAGGTAAGTTTTTCACTCAGAGGGTGGTGAGTGAATGGAATCGGCTGCTGTCAGTGGTGGTAGAGGCGAACTCGCTGGGGTCTTTTGAGAGACTTCTGGATGAGTACATGGGATTAAATGGGATTGGGAGTTACAGATAGTTCTATGGCCTGGTAGGTACTGATATGATCGGCACAACTTATGGGCCGAAAGGCCTGTTTGTGCTGTAGTGTTCTATGTTCTATTCAGCCCATCATGTCTGTGTCTGCGAGAGAAAAGGAGAATAAGTTCTACCAGCTGCCATGGCCATCCATCCCAACTGTCTGCCCCTCTACTGTGGCTACGTTCATGGGCAGGTGTCCCTGTAGAATGAGCATGCGGTATCCACGGGCACAGTTGATGCCTTCCGCGCCCATTGGGCACCGCCGGGGCTGGGGTGTGTTATAGACCGTTACAATCACATTTTGATTTAATGTTTTAAGTTTCCTTTGGACTTTGGTTTCTGTTCGGGCCGTCCCCCCGTCCTTTTTGGGTAGGCTGTCCCTTTTAATTCGTCCCTAAGTTAATTTGAGTTTGCTTACTTGTTAGGTATGCAAAAGAGGTACCAGCTGCCATGGTGAGATTTTGAACCCGTGTCCCCGAGGAATTGGTTTGCGTCTCTGGGTCACTGATCCAGTGACATTATTTGTCCACTGTAGGCCTGGTACTACCAGGGAGTGAGGACATGACAATGTTCTCTGTTATCCATCTTTACAAGTACAATTACACAGGAAGGCTCCAGTCAGAAGGAGCGAGTGACCTCTCCCAGGAGAGGGTTAAGCCAAGGGGAACAGTTTGTGCAAATTGATCCTACACTGCCTGGAGTTCAGATGAATGAGAGATAAAGTAAAGTTTATTTATTAGTCACTAATAGGCCTACATTCACACTGTAATGAAGTTACTGTGAAAATTCCCTAGTCGCCACACTCAGGTGCCTGTTCGGGTATACTGAAGGAGAATTTAACATGGCTGATGCATATAGCCCATATAGCCACAAACCGAACTGGTCCAGCTTAATGAACACTGTGGCTATAAGAGCACATCAGATGCTGGGAATCCTCCAATGAGTAACTCACCTCCTGCCACAGCAAAGCCTGTCCACCATCTACAAGGCACATGTCAGGAGTGCAATGGATGGGTGCAGCTCCAACAACACAAGAATCTTGACACCATCCAGGACAAAGCAGCCCGCTTGATTGGCACCTTATCTACCAACGATGCTCAGGAGTAGCAGTGTGTGCCATCTACAAGATGCAATGCAGGAATTCACCAAGGCTCTTCAGATAGCATCTTCCAAACACATAACTATTTTCATCTAGAAGGGCAAGGGCAATAGACACATTCAAACACAAGCATCTGCAAATTCCTCTTCAGGCCACTCACGATCCTGACTTGGAACTATATCGCCATTCCTTCACCGTCACTGGGTCAAAATCCTGGAATTCCCTCCCACATGTACACCACATGAACTGCCGCTGTTCAAAATAGCACTTCATCACCACCTTCTCAATGTCCAAATTGGGATTAGAACAAATGCTGGCCTAGCCAGCAACGTCCACATCCCAGGAACAATTAAAAAAATCCACCAGGATCACACGATGATACTATTGAGATCTGTCAAAAGCAATGCTCATCATTACATTCCAGCCATCCTACAGCAGGTAGCAAGCTTCATGAAAGGCAATCTTGCCTCTGAGTTGGAAAGTCTTGGCTGAAGTCCAAGAGGCTGGGTAAAAAGCATCAAAGACTGGAATTACACTGTAATATAGAGGGAGTGCCACACTGTCAGAGGATCAGTGCTGAGGGAGTGCCGCACTGTCAGAGGATCAGTGCTGAGGGAGTGCCACACTGTCAGAGGATCAGTGCTGAGGGAGTGCCGCACTGTCAGAGGATCAGTGCTGAGGGAGTGCCACACTGTCAGAGGATCAGTACTGAGGGAGTGCCGCACTGTCAGAGGGTCAGTACTGAGGGAGTGCCATACTGTCAGAGGGACAGTGCTGAGCGAATTACCACATTGTCAGAGGGTCAGTACATAGGGAGCGCCGCACTGTCAGAGGGTCAGTGCTGAGGGAGTGCCACACTGTCAGAGGGTCACTGCTGAGGGGAGTGCCGCACTGTCAGAGGGTCAGTGCTGAGGGAGTGCCGCACTGTCAGAGGGTCAGTGCTGAGGGAGTGCCGCACTGTCAGAGGGTCAGTGCTGAGGGAGTGCCGCACTGTCAGAGGGTCAGTACTGAGGGAGTGCCGCACTGTCAGAGGGTCAGTTCAGAGGGAGTGCTGCATTGTCAGAGGGTCACTACTGAGGGAGTGCTCCATTGTCAGAGGGTCAGTACTGAGGGAATGCCATACTGTCAGAGGGACAGTGCTGAGCGAGTACCGCATTATCAGAGGGTCAGTACTTAGGGACCGCCGCACTGTCAGAGGGTCAGTACTAGGGAATGCTGCACTGTCAGAGGGTCAGTACTGAGGGAGTGCCACACTGTCAGAGGGTCACTGCTGAGGGAGTGCCACACTGTCAGAGGGTCAGTATGAGGGAGTGCCGCACTGTCAGAGGGTCCTGCTGAGGGAGTGCCACACTGTCAGAGGGTCAGTATTGAGGGAGTGCCGCACTGTCAGAGGATCACTGCTGAGGGAGTGCCACACTGTCAGAGGGTCAGTACTGAGGGAGTGCCACACTGTCAGAGGGTCAGTACTGAGGAAGTGCCGCACAGAGGGTCAGTACTGAGGGAGTACTGCATTGTCAGAGGGTCAGTACTGAGGGAGTGCCGCACAGTCAGAGGATCAGTACTAAGAGAGTGCTGCATTGTCAGAGGGTCAATGCAGCGAGTGCCAAACTGTCAGGAAGTCAGTACTGTGGGAATGCTGCACTGTTGCAGTGCTGTTGTTCAGATGAGATATTAAAAGCAATCGAGGTGGACAGGACGTATCTTATGGTATCTGATGACCTTTACCGTTTGTCCAACAGTGGGCAAATGTCTTCCAAGACAATATTTCTTGTGGGATCTTGCTGTGCAGAATAGCTGAGAAACAAGTGCGGACCATGTTTCAAACAAACGTCATTGGGCTGCAAAGTGATTGGTGATGTCCTGAGGTCACAGAAGATGCTAATTAAATACAAGCTGGTTTATTCTTTCTAAATTCCTCCAGATGGTTTAATTACAATATTTGGATGTTTCGGTTTCCATAGAAACCTCCCAACCAGTTTCCGATGACAATCCCAAAACAGGATGAAAAATAACATAACCTACTTAAACAGCAAGAGGAAAAAAAAAACCCCAGTCATTAAAAGGCTGCCTCTGCTGAGAGTGAGTGATCAGGCCTCGGAACGTTGGCTGATTATCTCTCCAAGGGCACATAGATAGCTCGCTTAATTCTAAGGGCAGGCACTGATAGTGAATTCGTTCTGTAGCTGTTCGCCTGGCTACAAGCTCAGGATAACACTGGCGGTAACAATCAAACCCTGGGCAGAGCTCCAGAGGGCAAGACTCGATGTACTTTATTTCACTCAGCTCCTGGCCTTTGTAATTGTCTTAATTTGTGCTTCCACCTTGCGCAGTAATCTATCCTATCTGGGTTAAATTACATGCGAGACTTGTGGCCTTACCATAATTATTGTAAATGCTGCGCACCCAAACTGTAGACGTGGACCCGCTGAAAGCAGGGGGGTGCGGACCCTCACGTGGGGGGAAATCTAACACTTGGGACTGCAGTTTCAAAATAAGGGGTCTCCCAGGACGGCGTTGAGGAGGAGTTTCTTGTCTCAGAGGGTCGCTGGTGTTTGGGATTCTCTCCTCACATCGAAGGCTGCAGCTCACTGAATATATTTGAGACTGAGTGAGACAGATTTCTAATCGCCAAGGGAATCGAGAGTTATAGGGCAGGAAAGCGGAGTTGAGGCGACAAACCGGTCAGCCACGATCTGATTGTCTGGCAGGGCTGCCTCGAGGGGCCAAATGGCCTACTTCTATTTCATATGCTTATACGTTGCTGGAAACACTTGAGGAAGCAGCCTGAGGGCTAAATTTGTTTCCGTAAGTTTTTATCTTCTTACATAAAATATCAGAATTGTCAAAACCAGCTCCCCGTGAGGATTTTGTGTCTGTAAGCAGCTTATGATCAACCAACGTCTCAACTCATTTAGCAAAAAACAGAAGAAAGACCTGCATTTATGTAGCACCTCTCAGACTTCAGGATGTCCCAAAGCACTTAATAGCCAATGGCACACTTTATGAAGTACAGTCACTGCCTTAATGTAGGCAATGTGGCAGCCAATTTGTGCACAGCAAGCTCTTACAGAAAAAAAGGACCTAGAAATTCAAGAGAACTCCTCCATGGAATAACGCCAAGAGATTTTTTACATCCACCCGCGAGGGCAGAGGAGAGTGAGGGGGTGTGTGTGAGAGGCGGGGGGTGGGGGTAAGGATGTCACTTTAAAGTGCCATCCTTTCAACAGTTCAATTTGGGCTTGGGTTCCTGGAGTGGGAGAACATACTCAGGGCACAAACTTTGAATTCAGATGAATGAGGGAGAACTTATGGAAACGTATAAGATTATGAAGGGAATAGATAAGATAGAAGCAGGGAAGTTGTTTCCATTAGTGGGTGAAACTAGAACTAGGGGGCATAGCCTCAAAGTAAGGTGGAGCAGCTTTCGGACTGAGTTGAGGAGGAACTTCTTCACCCAAAGAGTTGTGAATCTGTGAAATTCCCTGCCCAGTGAAGCAGATGAGGCTACCTCATTGAATGTTTTTTAAGGCAAGGATAGATCCATTTTTGAACAGCAAAGGAATTAAGGGTTATGGTGAGCGGGCCAGTAAGTGGAGCTGAGCCCATGAAAAGATCAACCACAATCTTATTGAATGATGAAGCAGGTTCAAGGGGCCAGATGACCTATTCCTGCTCCTACTTCTTATGTCCTTATTAACTTCTGACCTCCATTAAAAGAGCAGCCAGTGGACTTTCATGCAAGTATGATGACAGGGCATATGGTCCTCTGATTTAATGGTTAGCACTTTGGACTGTTGACCAAAGACTCAGGCTAATGTTCTGGGGACACGGATTCAAATCCCACTTGGGTTGAATTCAATTAACAAAACTGGGAGCTGAAAACTAGTCCAGTAATGGTGAACATTATTCTCAATTATTGTAAAAACACCTCTGGTGCCTTCAGGCGAAGGAAGTCTGCCATCCTTACGTGGTCTGGTCTACATGCTTGAAGTGACCCAAGAGGTCATTCAGTTCAAGGGCAACTAGGGATAGGCAATAAATTCTGAGTGCTGCCCACATCCCAATAAACAAAAACCTTTATTAAATAGCCTTAACATCCCAGGTTCCAATAATGCTGTGGGAGTGGGGGAGAGCGGAGAATCCTGAATGTCATTCAGTCTTATACTGCTGTCCCCCCTCAGACTTTCTGTCACTGAGTGTGAATCAGAAAAGCGGTTAGAGGAAAGAGAGAGAGAGAGAGAGGGGGCCACAATTCTGGTGTGACAGTAACTAGGTACAAATATAAAAAGCCTCTGAGTAACTCGATGAGCCAGCAGGAGGTTTAAATATAACCATCGCATTTTCACTTGTGCCCAGAAAGGCACTGATAGCTGGAGCTCTCAGTCCAGGAGGGAGAAAGCAGAGTCACTCATCAGACTAAATATCATCATCCACCCCAAGTGGGCAGGATCCCATTGCGCCATCATTACTGCCAACTCCTGTGGTACAAGCCCTTTATTTAGCTGTCAGGGGCAGTGTAATCTGCTCTGTCACAGCCTCCCTGCTGGTACGACAATAAAACACTGCCACCCGGGCAATCCCTCACACTGCATTACTGTGCTTCTGTGCCTAAAGAGCAAGTGGTCCCTCTTAATCGGCAGCAAGTTTGAAACAAAAATATATATTTTCAATTAAAAGTCACCGCTCAAGTGTAGAGCAGTGGCCTCCTACTCTGACAAGCATCATTTCAAACCATACCATTGCAGTCTAAGAAAATAAAGATGAACTAAGCTCACCAACTATAAAATTGCTGGATTATTCTTTAAAAACTCAGCTTCTTCACAGTGGCAGAGTGGTTAGCACTGCTGCCTCGCAGCGCCAGGGAACCAATTCGATTCCTGACTTGGGTCACTGTCTGTGCAGAGTCCCATGTCTTCCCATGTCTACATGGGTTTCCTCCAGGTGCTCCAGTTTCCTCCCACCATCTGAAATACATGCTGGTTACATGCATTGGCCGTGCTAAATTCTCCCTCGGTGTACCCCAACAGGTGCCAAGTGTGACAACTGGGGGATTTTCAGAGTATGGGTGGCATGGTAGCGCAGTGGTTAGCACTGCTGCCTCACAGTGCCAGGGACTCAGGTTCGATTCCCCGTTTAGATCACTGTCTGTGTGGGTCTGCATGCTCTCACCAGTTCTGCAGGGTTTCCTCCGGTTTCCTCCCACAGTCCAAAAGATGTCCTTGGATAGGTGCATTGGCCATGCTAAATTCTCCCTCAGTGTACCAAAAACAGGCGCTGGAGTGTGGCGACTAGGGGATTTTCACAGTAACTTCATTGCAGTGTTGTGAGCCTACTTATGACACTAATAAATAAACTTTAGACTTTTAAAAAAAAATTTAATTCCTTTGACCTTGCTTTCGGGCACGACTCTAATATCTGCCTTGGCACCCTGAAGAGTTGGTGGGGCCACATTCCCCACCAATAGCAGCTGTCCCGCTGTCATCGTATGTTCAATGGGCATTAACTGGCTCATGGAAAACTTCTGCCTCACCCAGGGGAGCAGAACCAAGCACCTGCCAACCTGACTTGCTGAAGTCTGGCTGTACCCCAGTGAATCCATGGGTGGAACTTTACACTCTGCCACCAGCAAGTTTGAAAGTGATGCTAATAAAATGCATTCCTGTCACCTTCCCACCTGCCTGGACCCCTCTCCCATTTAACAGTGGGGCAGTGGAAGTGTTAGGTTATCACCTGCTGCCCCAATTATTGGTGCCCTGAAGTAGCCAATTAACGACCATCAAAGTGTGATATCCCACCCCTGCTGGTTTGTGAAGCTGTAGCAGGGGAGGATGCAGTGCTTGGGACAAAAAGTGGTCAAGCCATTGAGGATGGATGCTTCCGATGAGTTCAGGGAATTCATTCTTCCCCACTCAACTGCCAGGCTGCACATCTAGCCTATGCCCTCCCCATCACCTTCCCCTCCCGCCCTCCATGGATGGGATATCTCACTTAGGTGGTCATTTACTGGCTACTTCAGGGCGCCAACAATTGGGGCAGCAGGTGATGACCGAACACCTCCATCGCCTCTGTTAATTGGGGGAGAGGTCGGGGGCAGGTGGGAAGGTGACAGGAATGCATTTTATCAACGTCACTTTCAAACTTGCCGGTGGCAGAGCGTAAAATTCCACCCATGGACACAAAACATTGACACGGAGCATCAGTGGCGAGGGACAGCTCTAATTGAGCATCATTGTGACAGTTCAGGAGAACCAGGTTGTTTAAAGTTTACTCTCGGGTGCAACAGTTCCTGGAGTAGAAAACAATGACAGAAACCTGGACAATGCCAGGGAAGATTTGACATGATGTCAGCCCATGAGTTGGCGGTAGGATTTACAGCAAGATCTGTGGCAAACAGGTTCAGTTTAACCACCAGTTCTATTATAACAGATGCCACAAAATTTGGGTGCTCGGTGCTAAGATCTATGGGCAGTGTTTCTGCCCCAAAATGGCATGTGTGCTTGACACTTCTGGTGCAGCCCCCATCAGGCGCCACTTTGGGTAGGTACTGGAATTGCGTAGAGTTGGTTGATTGTGATCAGACAGTGGGTGACTCTGTTGATATCAGCAGCTGTATATTTTCTCCCTCAGCTTCTGCAGCTAACATGCTCTCCTAACCTCGGGCAGCTGAACATATGTTGAGCAGCAGGAAGGAGCCCTCACCAGAGCCAGGAGAAAACTCTCATCAATCACTTTCAGGTTAGTTGCTGCTTAATATCTGCAGGGTGCTGCTGACTCAGGAGAAATGCACGGGCACTTGTATTGCAATTCACAACAATATTTACTTGGATCTTGTGATTAAGGGTTGGGTTCTCACTTCAGGTATCCCGCACTGACCACTTGTTCCCATTGTTGTAGCTTCCATTCCCACTGAGTTACAACATGACAGGGAAAACGAGTAGAGATGTAAAAGAGTAGGACAAAGTCCTGGAAGTGGGAGGAGGTCATATCCAAAGAAGAACAAAACAGCACGGGAAACAGGCCCTTCGGCCCAATGAGCCTGTGCTGCCACCCCAATGTTCCCATCTCTACCCGTGATCCCTGTCTATGTTTATAGATCTATGGATTAAAAACCAAATTTGAAACAATTTAGGGAGAATTTGTTTTGCCAATTAGCCTAAGAGCACATCTTTGGGATGTGGGAGGGAACCGGAGCACCCGGAGAAAACCCACGCAAGCATGGGGAGAACGCGCAAACTCCCACAGACACAGGCCCAAATCCATGTATCGGCGCAGCACAGCTATAGTCACTGAGCTGTCGTGTTGCCCATCAAACGGTCCAGGTCAAGCGTACACTAACGACGTGAAGCACTAGGATACTCTCAAAAAAAATACAAGAGCAGCCCTCTCACGACCCATTGCGTGTATGCCCCTTGTTAGATAACAAGGTGGACCAAAGCACCTGTAGGATAAAAACAAGTACTCATCCACGTAGTTCAGGTAGTTATTTTTGTTATCTCGTTCTGAGTGTGTGATGTTCCGCTTTTGATATAGAGAGACTCACTGAAAACTGTCATTTATAGAATAGAATCCCAGTAGTGCAGAAGGAGGCCATTCAGCCATCAAGGCCTCACCGAAAACAATCTCATCCAGGCCCTATCTCTGTAACCATGTGTATTTAACCTGCCAATCTCCCTGACACTAAAGGACAATTTATCATGGTCAATCCACCTGACCATCTTTGGAGTGTGGGAGGAGACCGGAGCACCCAGAGGAAATCCATGCAGATACAGGGAGAACGTTCAAACTTCACACAGACAGTGACCCAATGAATTGAACCCAGGTCCTTGGCGTTGTAAGACAGCAGCGCTAACTACTGTGCCACCCTACTTGATTCAGACAGAGCTGCAGCCTCAGGCCAGGGCAAAAATAAAATTGCCAATGGTTGAAAAACTGATCATGGCAAAGAACACCTTCATATCAGGTGCCTCCCAGACTGGCACAGAGAGACCTCACAGATCATCGTCCATTACTGTATAAAGGAAGTGACTAATGTTCTGTCTGAAAAGCGGGAGAAGGTATTGCCACATTTCAGAGGAACAGAGTCATCGAAGGTGATTTCTATCGCAACCTCTATCCTTCCAAGTAGTGGAGACAGATTCACACTGCAAGTGGTTAGGATCTGGAATGTACTGTCTGAGAGTGTGGTGGAGACAGATTCACACAGCGAGTGGTTAGGATCTGAAATGCACTGTCCAAGAGTGTGGTGGAGACAGATTCACAGTGAGTGGTTAGGATCTGGAATGTACTGTCTGAGAGTGTGGTGGAGACAGATTCACACAGCGAGTGGTTAGGATCTGAAATGCACTGTCCAAGAATGTGGTGGAGACAGATTCACAGTGAGTGGTTAGGATCTGGAATGTACTGTCTGAGAGTGTGGTGGAGACAGATTCACACAGCAGGTGGTTAGGATCTGGAATGTGCTATCTGAGAGCGTGGTGGAGACATATTCACACAGCGAGTGGTTAGGATCTGGAATGTACTGTCTGAAAGTGTGGTGGAGATATATTCACACAGCGAGTGGTTAGGATCTGGAATGTGCTATCTGAGAGTGTGGTGGAGACAGATTCACACAGTAAGTAGTTAGGCACTGAAATATACTGTCTGAGAGTGTAGTAGAGACAGATTCACACAGCAAGTTGTTAGGATCTGGAATGTGCTATCTGAGAGCATGGTGGAGACAGATTTAATTGAGGTCTTCAAAAGGGAATCAAAACCTGAAGATAAAGATTTTGCAGGGCTACAAAAGAAAGACAGAAAAGTGGGGCTAGTACAAATATGATGGACCAAATGGCCTCTTCTGTGCTGTAACTATCCTATGATTCTTAGGCATCTGAATGGAGAAGACAGGCATAAATGGGGAGAAGGGGAGAAAGCAAAATCTGCATCCAATTTCTGCAACTTGTAAATCAGAAGAGATTGTGGATTAAGATGGATTGAGAGAGAAGGATTGGTTATGAGAATACCATCATTTTTGATGGTTTCAGCCATATTGCAGGCCACAGTCCCAGGTAATGGCTGTTTCAGTGAGGGTGAGTACTACTTTTCCCTCATTAGTTTGATCCTGCGGTTAATGGTTATCTTGCAGATGAGAGGGAAGTCTATTAGTGAGGATGGGTGATGTGGCTGTCATGGTTGAATAGCTGGCATTGTTAAAGTTTATTTATTCATCACAAGTAGGCTTACATTAACATGGCAAAGAAGTTACTGTGAAAATCCCCTACTTGCTACACTCTGGTACCTGTTCGGGTCAATGCACCTAACCTGCATGCTTTTCGACTGCAGGAGGAAACCAGAGCACCCAGAGGAAACCTCGCAGACACAGGGAGAACGTGCAGTCTCCACACAGACAGTGACCCAAGCTGGGAATTGAACCCAGGTCCCTAGCCCTGTGAGGCAGCAGTACCAACCACTGTGCCACAGTGTTGCCTGTGAGAGCTGATAGCATGAGGTTTGCAACTGTGCTGAACTCTTTGAGGGAGAGATGAAGATGAAGGTAAAGGATGAGTAGCAATTGATAGAAATTATTGATAGGTAAGCACTGGGAGTGTGACAACTGGAGCAGTGGCTGAGGCTAGAGGTGTATTTGGTAGGATATGACATTTGATCCCCAAGTGAACTTATTAAATTTCTTTCTCCACTGCACTCAGGCCCCTGGTGTTACTTTACTCCATCTCTTTCTTATCAAGCAATCCCTCTAGTTCAACGAGTTCCGAGATGGCTGATAAGTGCAGTCTACAGACCCTGCCACATGTGAGGCAGGTGGTGATTGCAGGGTGGGGTAGCTAGGTTCTTTGGAGGTTTGTACCCTCTCTCCGATGCCTTAATTTCACTTCTGTGCTGATGAAGTCTTTTGACTGTGATTGCTGCCTTCCCAAATGTACCTTCTCCATACACAAGGCAGGTTCTCCCAAGTGGAAGCGTTTGACCTCTCCAGGGGTGCTTTAAGGATATCCCTAATGTGTTTGCACACTGGCTGGCACTGATTATCGATGACCATTTGGCTCCCATTGCCTTTGCAGAGGGGTCTCCGTCTGTCCTCCCTTACCTCCAGGTCTTGCATCAGAGATAGCGAGACTTGGCTCCTTCCTGTGTCCTGCCAACCTTATGTTGTTCTGATCGTAGAAACCCTACATTGCAGAAGGAGGCCATTTGGCTATTGAACCTGTACCAATAACAATCCCATCCAGGCTCTAAACTGTAACCTCACCTATTTAGCTTACCAATCCCTCTAACTTAACCAATTTAGCACGGCCAATGCAGCTAATCCACACATCTAGAACTGTGGGAGGAAAGCGGAGCACCTGGACGAAACGCACAAAGACACAGGGAGAACATGCAAACTCACACAGACAGCAACCCAAGTCAGGAATCGAACTCAGATCCCTGGCGTTGTGAGGCAGCACTGTGCCACCATGTCGTTTGTGAGTCTAATCCACTGCTTGGAGGACTTCCACCTCCAGCTGGAATGTAAAAAAGGGCACATGGACTTTGAGACACAGGGCGTCTGGAATGGGTGCTAACCTCTGCCCCCTTGCTGGAGATGGGCCGCACCCTACAGCTACTATGCCAAATCTTCATGCTTGATAAGGAAGAGATGGAGCAAAGTAACACTAGGGGCCTGAGTGTAGTGGAGCAAGAAATTTAATAATACGGGCACAGGTTAATCATCAATTGTGATCCAGGTGCCTTTTTGTTTTGGTGCCTGATCCCCAAAGAGAATCTGTGCTCCACAATTAAGACCGAAAGAGGAACATTTCCAGGATGTAAATTCTCTATGCGTGAATCCAATTGCAGTCGCTTGCAGCTGTGCCATCTCCGGACATGATTGACGAGGAAGCTGAACTCAATTACCTTCCCTCTGACCAGCGTACACGGTGTCACTACATGCAGCCTTGATTAAAAGTGCAAATTGGGTAAAGAAGGGACAAAAAGAGACGTCAAAACGTTGAACAATTGCAGGCACATGCGGGAGAAAGGAGCATGCTGCTCTACACCTCAGTGGGGAAGATAAGGGACTGGAGCAGAATTAACATGATAATGAGACAAGATGCCGCGATTGTACAAATTGTAATTAATTGGCTCAGTGGGTCTGTCACAACCTTCTCTCCACACATTCCCTTCACTCTAATTCCTTTCATTCAGCCTCTGATTCTAAATCTCCACCAAATTATATCACAGAACATTACCCAGATGGGATTTGGTGTCCATCCGTGTCTCTTTGGGCTCTGCTGCACTGAGTTTAAAAGCCCTCAATGTTGGATTAGATTTTCCAGCAGTGGCTTTTATTCAAACTCTTGGAGGCTCAGGGATTTTAGATCAAGAGTTTGGGTAGTGGGAGGCAGGTGAGATCCACAAGACCTCCATCGAGGATACAGAATTCTTGAGTTACAGGAGGGACCTGCATTTCACTGAAAATTCAATTAGAATCATAGAAACCCTACAGTGCAGAAAGATATGGAGTTGTTGGTGTTGGGCTGGTGTAGGCTCAGTCTCACAACCTCAGGCTAAAGCCCAACATATTTATTTGTTAGCATGAGCCTTCAGAGCACTGCTCCTTCACTCATCTGGTGAAGGAATAGTGCTCTGAAAGCATGTGCTACCAAATAAACCTGTTGGACTTTAACCTGCTGTTGTGAGACTACTTACTGTGCAGAAGGAGGTTATTTGGCCCATCAAGTCTACAACAATCCCAACTCAGACCCTGTCCCATAAACCCACACAGTTATCCCGTTAATTCCTCTAACCTACACATCCCGGAAATCTGAGGGGCAATTTAGCATGGTCAATCAACCTAAACCACAATCTTTTGTGGAAGGAAACCGGGATACCCAAAGGAAAGACGAGGGGAGAACCTGCAAATTCCACACAGACGGTGACTCAAGGCCAGGATTGAACCTGGGTTTCTGGTGCTGTGAGGCAGTCATGGTAACCACTGTACCACCATGCTGCCCATCATTGAGAGAGAGATGGCTCTCCAGATCTTGTTAAGCTCACTTGGGCCTTGTTATATACATTTTTTTTAAAACTTGGAACTTTAGAGAGGATGCGAGTGGCTCCTCATATGCAGGATTCATACCTTCATTCCCCGCATTAAGCCCACAGGCTGTAAGCAGAGGAGAAATGGACTCAGAAATCAGCTGAGGGAGACAGGAGAGCAAGCTGAGGTTGCTGACAAGGGGGCTGCCAGTTGAGAGAGTACAGATAGCTTACGGCTGAGTCCCTACAACATGCCACCTGTCAATCTGATCAACACACAAGTGGAGAGTTGGAACTATTCCTGGTGGGAACGATGCACTCAGCCTCAGGCATTCCTATCACTTTGATTCAGAATTGCATTTGGTTTTCTGGAGGACTGGGAGCAGCCGGTGAGATGTCAGTGATGAGTGAACGTCAGGAAGGCAGTGTCTGTCTACATTTGTCTATTCATTCACGGGATGTGAGCGTTGCTGGCTGGGTCTAACACATCCCTAATTTCCCATGAGAGGGGCAGGCAAGTGTCTGTACACTGGGCTAGACAGCTCTGGAGCAAAGGGCAAGGAAATGGGGCCAATTGGCTCACTTGTTCAATGAGCCTGCACAGGCCCATTACGCTGAACAGTGCTCACTGAGAGAGAGCTGGAGAAATTTATTTTCTGATCAGCCTTTTTCATTGGTCACAAAGACTTGGTTGCAGGAATTAGTGGTGGGGGGCGTGGGGGGGGCTTCACCTCAACAAGATTATGGACTATGTTCTCAAGGACTATAATGAGCTTTTAATAGGCTCCTGAGGGGGTTAAGAGGTATGAGAGGAGATGCTGGGTGAGATTGGTCTGGGTTAAAAGACATACTTCACAAAAATACAAAATCTTGACATTGCAGAATGAGGCCATTCGGGCCATCGAGTTTGCACTGACTCTCTAAAAGAGCATTGTACTACCTGCCTTATTCCCACAACCTCAAGCATTCTCTCTTTTCAGGTAACAATCCAATTCCCTTTTGAATCCTCAATCAAATCTGTCTCCACTACCCTCTCAGGAAGTTTGTTCCAGACTCCAATCACTCCTTGGGTGAAAATAATTTCCTCCACATCACTTCTACTCCTTTTATTTAGAATCTGTGCCCTCTAATTCTTGATGGTCCCTTGAATAGGAACAATTTCTCACTATTTCCCCTGTCCACACCCCTCAGGATCTTGAATACCTCTATCAAGTCTCCTCTCGGTCTTCTTTCCTCCAAGGTAAACAGTTCCAACCTCTCCAATCCATCCTCATAGCTACAGTTCTTTTATCCCGGGCATCATTCTTGTGAATCTCTTCTGTATTCTCTCCAATATCTGTGATCCTAAAGGTCCTCTTGAATCAGAAAAGAAATGAGGATGATTCAAACTCTTGGAGGCTCAGGGATTTTAGATCAAGAGTTTGGGTAGTGGGAGGCAGGTGAGATCCACAAGACCTCCATCGAGGATACAGAATTCTTGAGTTACAGGAGGCACCTGCATTTCACTGAAAATTCAATTAGAATCATAGAAACCCTACAGTGCAGAAGGATGTGGAGTTGTTGGTGTTGGGCTGGTGTAGGCTCAGTCTCACAACCTCAGGCTAAAGCCCAACATATTTATTTGTTAGCATGAGCCTTCGGAGCACTGCTCCTTCACTCATCTGGTGAAGGAATAGTCAGTACACATTGGTAATATACCATCTGCTGGTACCACTTGCATTACTGCTGGAGCTGAGAGGTGCAGAGATGGGCAGACAGAGCGAAATATTGTGGGTGCTGGAAATCTGAAATGGAAACAGGAAATGCTGGAAATGCTCAGCAGGTCAGGAAGTATCTGTAGAGAAAACATTCAATCATGGCCTTTCACCAGAATTCATTCTATAGACAGTGCCAGACCAGCAGAGTGTTTCACCATTTTCTGTTTTTATTCTGATTTTTATAACCATCCCCATAATACTGCCCATCACCATGGTAACACCCAATCCCATGATGTTACCCATCCCCATGACGCCACCCATCACCATAAAGCCGCCAGCATTTAGGGATGAGCACACGAAACACCACAGAATGCTAGGCCACAGATAGCAATACGGTGGTAGTGGTTAGCACTGCTGCTTCACAGCTCCAGGGGACCTGGGTTTGATTCCCAGCTTGAGTCACTTTCTGTAAGAAGTTTTCACATTCTCCCTGTTTCTGCATAGGTTTCTTCCGGTTGCCCTGGTTTCCTCCCAAAGTCCAAAGATGTGTGGGTTAGGTTGATTGGCCATGCTAAAAATTGCACCTTAGTGTCCTGAGATGCAAAGGTTAGAGGCATTAGCGGGTAAATAAATAGAGATATGGGGGTGGGGCCTTGGAGGGATTGTCATCGGTGCAGAGTTGATGGGCCAAATGCCCTCCTTCTGTACTATAGAGTTCTATGATTCTATGACAGATCAAGTGCTGGAAAATGAGATTAGAATAGATAAATGTTTGATGGCCAGTGTGGAAACAATGAGCCAAAGGGCCTCTTTCTGTGCTGTAAACTCTATGTCTCTATGACTGTATGTATGTGAAGTGAAGACTGAGTGCGTGGGTGAGGGCACTCAAGGTGCTGCAGAGTGGTGAAAGGAGTGAGGGGGGGGGCTTTACAATGATCTTCAGAACTAAGCTAGTGTCTCTGTGAACACCATCTTAGCATCCACCACCTCCATTTCTGTCCTAGATAGATGAATATCCTGCAGAGGGGCACTACAGGGATGGAGGGAAAATATTCAACTCCCAATTCTTGCCTGCATGATGAATTTCCAGCCCAATGTTCCAGATCAGGAACCTTCCATAAATTAATTTCAAACAGGGAAGCTGGATAAACACCTGAGAGGGAAAGGGTATATTGCAAAGCAGTGAGGAAGCAGATGGGCAGTAACTTGTGTGGAACTCATTTGGCTGAAGGCCTGTATACTTCATGTTACAGTTCACTCAGAGACTCCAACTTTTTGAGGTAACCTACTCTTTCCCATGCGTGTTGTAGTCTGGAGCTATGGTCAGTGAGGGTCGAGGCTACAACATTCTTTCCATCACATGTCTGACCAGGAATCTCTCCCACTCTCACCGCCTGACACTGGTTTGGAAGGATTTTGCAGGTTAATTCTCAACCTGTTTGGCCATGTTATGAACACACCTTCCTAGGACATCAAATCCTGGAATGGGACTCGAACCCAGAGCTTCTGGATCAGGGACACTAACCCACTGTGCCACAAGATCTTGTACATTTGATGTAATTCTATATAATAGAACAAGAAGTTGTTGATGATGAACAGTTTTTAAGCATGTACAGAACTAGGGAGGAAGGTGAAAGAAACAAATGGAAGTTGTATTAGAAAGAGACTTTCAAGATGGATATACCTTAATAGTAGAAATCGGGAGAGTGAGCAGGGACAGAGACTCTTGTGGGTTCATATCCATCTTTGAAGGTGGCTGGACATATTGGAGTGGTTCGCAAAGAATCTTGGGCTTCATTATTAGAGGCACTGAGAACGAAAGTAGGGCAGTTATGCTGAAAGCTTGGATTAAACACTAATTAGAAGACTGCACTGAGTTCTGGTCGCTTTAGGAAAGGTGTGAGGGTCTTGTGACACTGAAGAGTGAGATTTATCAGAATGGTGCCAGGGATGGGGGATATTTTAGCTACAAGGTTAGGTTGGAGAAGTTGGTGTTGTCCTTTTTGGAGTGAAAGAGGTTTGCCAGAGGTGTACAAGGTTTAGAACAGGTAGCCAAAAAAAACTATTGCCATTAGCCGAGGGTACAAGGATTGGAAGAGATAGGGATGAGATTTTGGGCAAAATGTGCAGGGGGAAAATGAGGAAGAGGGTGAAATCAGATATAATGAAAGATCTTGAAATTGGATGGGCACTTGGGGGAAGAGAAACTTGTGGGGAGATGGGGATAGAGCAGGGGAGTAGGACTGACTGGATTGTTCGATGGAGAGCTGGCACTAACTCAATGGTCCTTTTCTGTGTCATGACAATTCTGACTCGCTCAGTTACACACAACTACCCTCAGGAACCTCTGGCTTAGGGAGCAGTAAATAAAATCAGCCAGCAGTCTCTAACAGCGAGAGTGTGTGTTGGGTACACACAGGCTACAATACCTCTCACAGTCAAATTACCTGTCAATACATGCAGAGCCCAATTTTACCATCATGTTCGAGTGCGAAAGCTTAGTAAAGTCAGGCGCAAGGCAAGTAGCGCAAACCACGCCTGCCTCTGTGCCAGTTCCCCCTTTACAAAGGCCCCAAAATGGCTTTGATTAGGACTGCCGGGGAGGCATTATCTGGCCTGGGAAGGATGTGGTGTGGAGGGACATTCTGTCAGTCTGCGCGTGTGCAGTTGGAAGCACTGATCGGAGCTGCAGGATTTCGGGCGCGTTAAGTCCTTCCCATAGGATTCTATCGCACAGTTCGGAATCGCTGATATTTTGTTCAGCAGACTGTGTATGGAGGCACCTGAGAACGGGTCTAAAAGTCAGATCTGAAACATTCCCAAGTTTCAAGTCTGTCCAGCACTTAGAATCAAAATGGTAAAATAGGGCTCGCTGTCTGCCTCACACGTAAAAACACACTTTCAGCAAGGAACCAATTGTTGCCAACACTTGTGACCGGAGCACAAGTCAGCACCTCTAAGAGGAGAGAAAGAGCAATAGATTGTCCTAAAATCTGTTTAATGTTTATTTATTCATGTCATAAGTATGCTTACATTAACAATACAATGAAGTTACTGTGAAAGCCCACTAGTCGCCACACTCTGGTGCCTGTTCGGGTCCACTGAGAGAGAATTTAGCATGGCCAAGGCACTGAAACAGCACATCTTCCGGACTGTGGGAAGAAACCAGAGAACATAGAGGAAAGTCACGCAGACATGGGGAGAATATGCAGACACCACACAAACAGTCACCTAAAGCTGAGAATCGAACTCAGGTCCCTGGCACTGTGAGGCACCAATGCTAACCACTGTGCCACGATGCCGCCCAATTGATTAGCTCACTGGGGAAGAATGGTAGATCATCAATATCTTTAGAGCATCCTCACCTTGCTTACCCAAGACAGGGTTGGAATAACGTGTAAGGTGTCTCTTTGCACAGCACCTTTCATAACATCAGGACGCCCACCATCAGCAATGTACTTTTAAAGTATAGCCACTATTATAATGTAGGGAAGATAGTCATTCATTTGGGTATTGCAAGATCCCATAAAACAGCCAGCAGATGACCAGGTTTTAGTGATGTTGGTTTAGGGCTTGGCTATAAGTCCCCTGGATGACTCTTCCAAAGACAATGCCTATCACTAGGACGGATATCAGAGGCAGGTTCTTTACCCAAAGGGTGGTTCGGGAGTGGAATGCCCTGCCTGCAGCGGTTGTAGATGCGCCAAGTTTGGTGGCGTTTAAGAGGTTAGTTGATAAGTATATGGAAGAGAAGGGAATGGTTTAGTTTGGAGGGGCATTGCTTTTTATATTGGTCGGCGCAACATCGAAGGCCGAAGGGCCTGTTCTGTGCTGTAATGTTCTATGTTCTATGTTCTATGTTCTATCTGAGAGGGCAGGTATATGGCCTCCCTTTACTGTCTCGTTCAAAATGCAGCAGCTCCAATCATGTTTTTTGCACCCAAGCCTCTGGAGTGGGACTGAAACCACAGCCGACCGAAATGGGGGTAAGACTGTAAGCCCCCTGAAGCACCCCCCAAATCGAGTGAGTGAGATTGCCCCTCCATTCCCCCAGACAGTGCTCTGGGTATTTGAAACGGGGAAAGTTTCCCATTTCCCCAGCACCAATACTTGCAAGCTAATTGAGTGTTAATTACCACAGTTAGCAATTGCACTCAAAACTATCTGGAGCAGAATGAACAAATGGAAACAGGATTTAACGCAACAAAATGCACATCCTTAATTACACTGCAAAGGATTCCAGGAAATAGTACATGTGTTTATTGAGAATGAAAAACAAGCTGTATTGAAGTTGCCATTCAAATAAGATTAATACGTTCCCAACCTCAATGTACTGTGGGCGGCATGGTGGCACAGTCATTAGTACTCCTGCGTCATAGTTCCAGAGACCTGGTTCAATTCTGGCCTTGAGTTACTGACTGTGTGGAGCTTGCACGTTTTCCCCATGTCTGTGTGGGTTTCCTCCAGTTTCCTCTCACACTCCAAAGATTAAGCATGCTAAATTGCCCCTTAGTGTCAGGGTATTAGCTACGGTAAATACATGGGATACGGGGATAGGGCTTGTGTGGGATTGTTGTCAGTGCAAGTTCGATGGGTTGAATGGCTGCTTTCTGCACTGTAGAGATTCTATGATTCAAAGTGGGTCAGAGAGAGATTATATCAGAAATGGAGTTGTTTAAGTGAGTAAATATGTTAATACTTAAAAGGTCCTCTTTCTTTCTTCAGTTCCGCTGAAGCATTTTATTTGCAGCAGTTGGTTTGATTTTACTGTCAGGATTATATCTTCCCCCCCCACCACCGCTCCCCGCTCCTGGCCTTATAATTCCACCCTCAAACTAGCCTTGTCTGCCTCTGCCATCTCCTGGTATTCAGCTGCATTGCTGCCCAGAATCTCATTCTCAGCTCAACATAACTCCTGATTATCATAGATTCCTACAGTGCAGAAGGGAGCCATTCAGCCCATTGATTCTGCACTGATCACAATCCCAGCCAGATCCCAGCCCCATAACCCCTTGCATGTATCCTAGCCGCTCCCCCTGACATTAGAATCAACTTAGCATGGCCAATCCACCTAACCCACATACATTTGGACTGTGGGAGGAAACCGGAGCACCCGGAGGAAACCCAGACAGACACAGGGAGAACATGCAGACTCCACAAAGACAGTGGCTCAAGTTAGGAATCGAACCCAGATCCCTGGCACTGGGGAGGCAGCTGTGCTAATGCACTGTGCCATCATGCCATCCCTTAAACAAAAATAGATTTCTCAGGACCTAAGGCCATCCTGACCAACCTCACAGCCAGGGAAGGCATGCTCACCATTCTGAAACAGGGAGGAACGTGTCACGTACACCACAAATCCCATAAATGGCAATGAAATAAACGAAGCAACAATCTGTGATGCTGGTGGTGGGATAAGCGATGATCCATACCTTCATTAATAGGATCTTTAAAATTATGAAAGGTTTTTGATAGTGGGAGAATGTTTCCTCTTGTTTATTTATTTAAGGAAAGATGTAAATGCGTTGGAAGCAGTTCGGAGAATGTTTACTGGACTAATGCCAGGAATAGGTGGGTTGTCTTTTGCGCAAGGTTTGGAGAGGTGAACCTTGAATCTGCTGGAGTTTAGAAAAATAACAGGCAACTTGATTGAAATATATAAGATTCTGAGAGGTATTACAAAGAGAACAACAAAGAACAACAAAGAACAAAACAAAACAAAAAAAAACAGCACGGGAAACAGGCCCTTCGGCCCAACGAGCCCGCGCCGCCACCCCAATGTTTCCATCTCTACCCGCGATCCCTGTCCATATTTATAGATCTATGGATTAAAAACCAAATTTGAGACAATTTAGGGAGAATTTGTTTTGCCAATTAGTCTAAGAGCACATCTTTGGGATGGGGGAGGAAACCGGAGCACCCGGAGAAAACCCACGCAAGCACGGGGAGAATGCGGAAACTCCTACAGACACAGGCCCAAATCCATGTATCTGCACAGCACAGCGATAGTCACTGAGCTGTCGTGTTGCCCATCAGATGGTCCAGGTCAAGTATACACTAACAACGTGAAGCAGTAGGATACTCTCGAAAAAGATCCAAGAGCAGTCCTCTCACGACCCATCGCGTGTATGCCCCTCGTTAGACAACAAGGTGGACCAAAGCACCTGTAGGATAAAAACAAGTACATCAATATCATCATCTATTTACACACTTCCCAGGGACTCCAAAGGCTCATGATCCCTATTTTAAATCAGTTTTCTATACCCCTCCATTCCCATTTTGTTCATGTGCCCATCTAAGTATTTCTTAAATAACTCCAGAGTACCTGCCTCCACCACTTTACTTGGCAGAGCATTCCATACCCCCACCACCCTCTGTGTGAAAAAACTCCCTCTAGCATCCAAATTATACCTTACCCCCCTCACCCTAAGCCCGTGACCCCTCGTGCTATTTGAGTCCATCCTAGGAAAAAGCTTAACCCTTTTTACTCTATCTATACCCTTCATAATCTTGTATACCTCTATCAGATCTCCTCTAAGTCTACGTCTTTCTAAGGAAAACAGTCCCAATTTGCCTAATCTCTCCTCATAACTCAGACCTTCCATACCAGGCAGCATCCTGGTAAACCTCCTCTGCACTCTCTCCAGAGTATTGACAAGGGTGAATGTGGAAAGGGTGTTTACTCTTGTGAGAGAACATAGACTAGAGACTCACTATTAAAAAAATGTAGTCACCTGTTTAAAACAGAGATAAGGTGAAATATTTTCTCTCTAGGGGTTCAGAATCTTTGGAAGTCTCTTCTTGAAATGACGGTGGAAGCAGAGTCCATTTGAATTAATGCTATTTTAAACCCATAAACCAATCCCAATTGCCCACATTTGGCCCATATCTCTCTATACCCATCTTACCCATGTAAGTGTCTAAATGTTTTTTAAAAGACAAAATTGTACCTGTCTCTACTACTATCTCTGGCAGCTTGTTCCAGACACACACCACCCTCTGTGTGAAAAAATTGCCCCTCTGGATACTTTTGTATCTCTCCCTCTCACCTTAGAGCTATGTTCTCTAGTTTTAGACTCTCCTAGCTTTGGGAAAATATATTGGCTATCTAACTGATCTGTACCCCTCATTATTTTATAAACCTCTATAAGATCACCTTTCAGCCTTTTACGCTCCAGAGAAAAAGTCCCAGTCTATCCAGCTTCTCCTTATAACTCAAACCATCAAGTCCCGATAGCATCCTAGTAAATCTCTTCTGCATTCTTCTTAGTTTAATAATATCCTTTCTATAATAGGGTGACCAGAACTGTACACAGCCTTCCAAGTGTGGCTTTACCAATGTTTTGTAATACTTGAACAAGACATCCCAACTCTTGTATTCAATGAACCATGCTGAATGCCTTCTTCACCACCTTGTCCATCTGTGACTCCACTTTCAAGGAGCTATGAATCTGTACCCCTAAATCCTTTTGTTCTGTAACTCACCCCAATGCCCTACCATTAACCGAGTAAGTCCTGCACTGGTTCCGTCTACCAAAATGCATCACCTCACACTTATCTAAATTAAACTTCATCGGCCATTCATCAACCCACTGGCCCAATTAAGATTCTGTCGCAATCCAAGATAACCTTCTTCACTGTCCACTATGCACCAATCTTAGTATCATCTACAAACTTACCAACCATGCCTTCTACATTCTCATCCAAACCATTAATATAAATAACAAATAACAGTGGACCTAGCACCGATCCCTGAGGCACACCGCCGGCCACAGGTCTCCAGTTTGAAAAACAAACCTCTACAACCACCCATTGGGCTTCTGTCATAAAGCCAATTTTGATCCATTTAGCTACCTCATCCTGGATCCCTTGAGATTTTACGCAGTAATGTGTATTCATCTGCCATCTATGCATTCTTCTCGCTGTTCTAACTTTGTGTTCTTCAGCATGAGTTCTTATCACTTCTGGAAATGAGTTTTTAAACTCCTCCAGCAGAATAATATCTCTAATAACCTCATGTATCTCTTCTACTTATTGCTCCTACTCACCTATTGAAATTGCTGTTTAATGCTTTTAAACTCGATATAAGTCTGACCTGGTTCCTTGCTTATGTTTTGAACTGTTTTTTCTAATGCTTCAGGTATTAATTTGTAGATACTCAAAACAACTTTTTTTACTTCTTTATATGTTCATGACACCTCCTCTGACAGCACTGCAAACATCTCAGTAGCCCTGCCTACCAACTTTGGTCAGAATTACTATTATTCACACCTCTTCTGGCTTTTTCATCTGTATTGCCAATTTCTCAAAGGAAATGAAAAAGGCTTCTCCATCTTTTTCATCAAATTTTGGTAAAGTTTGGACAAAGGTAAAGGAGGGGCATTGCTTTTTATTTTGGTCGGCACAACATCGAAGGCCGAAGGGCCTGTTCTGTGCTGTATTGTTCTATGTTCTATGTTCTATATTTATATGTATCTTTACTAGTTGGTTGGCTACGATGAGTTTGCTCATCATCACTTCTATTTTAACCTTTTATTTCTGTTATTTGAAGTCTTTTTGCTTCAAGTTTCAACTTCATCTTTTCCAGCATGAACAATCTTTCTTTTCTTCTTTCTCTGGCTCCTTTTAAGTTCACTTTCTAGCTCCAATTGTCTCATTTGCGATTTACTTCTTTCTAACTCTACTGCACTTGACTGTTTCTCTGATATACCTAAATTTCAGCTTTCTTATTATCCCTGGTTAAATCCGCTTTTAGCCTGTTTGCTAATTCTACAAGTCTCACCTTTTTCTGTCTTTCTAAACTTTTGTGGCAAATTTGGGAAGCATCTTCAACCCCCAGAACTTCTTTAGCAATATCAAGAGCCATTTCCACACTTTTGACTTAACCAACAACAAGCCACTAAAACAGATTTTCTACTTCTCACTGAAGGTTTATTTAAAGATCTAGAACTGTTCAAACCCTGAACCGAGACCCCAGTCTGCTAGAAAGCAGAGATTGATGTCCCCTTCTGAAACTAACACCAAACCACTGAAAGAGGAGTACATCATCTTATAATCTGTAAAAAGTGCATGTGAAACAGTACAACCTGCCCTTTCAGCAACTTCTAGGGGTTAAATACAAAATAAAGCCCTGATGCTCACTCTAAAATCAAAATACAGTAACTAATTTATCTAACTAACAATGAACAAATTAACTAAACTAATAATTAACAGGATAAAACATGATTCTAATAGAATGTTGTTCAGATGAATACAATTTCCACTCCTTAACAAAATAGATTTTAGTCACTCTCAAAATTACAACCAGGTTTGGCAACTTCTGGAATATTCTGGGCCTTCTTTGTTGATTCTTCTGTCTGCAACTTCTTTCTTCTTTAGTATCTTTGCTATTTCAATGGTGCTTTCTCTTAAGATATATGTGAAACTATGAGAGCCAGCAATTTGCTCTCTTTCTCCCTAGAATGGAGAGCTGAACTAAGAACTGTTAACTCTAGAAGGTGGCAGTTGCTCTCTTTCTCTTTGTTCCCTGCCCCTTTTATATTCCTAATGACGTATCAATATTTTCCACAATAGGATTGATCCTAGATTGTCAAAACTTAAATTTAATAGATTCTTGGTATCTAAGCGCTTGATTCAAATTGGCAAAATTCAAAAGCCTGTTGTTTTGGAAAAATTGCTGCTTGGCCTTTCAATACAAATGTTTCAGTTTGGGCTGTCTGTGTACTTGCACTTTTAATCTCTAAGCACAGAAAAAACACCTTTTACGAGGACAAACAATGCTTTCCCCTCCATTGCATTTTACAATTTTCCAAACACAAAAATTCTAACTTCCTACTTGTCAATCTACAATTACTCTACCCAACTTTGCAACAGTTAGGAGATAAATATTGTCCAGGGGAACCCTCCCGGTTCTTAGAGTCATCGAGTCGTACAGTATAGAAGAGGACCTTCAGCCCAATGAGTCTGCACCAGCAAACAGTATTTAGCCCATGGCCTTGAACGTTCTGACATTTCAAGTGCTCATCCACATACCTTTTAAAGGTTGTGAGGCTTCCTGCCTCCACTACCCTCCCAGACAGCACATTGCAGACTCCCACCACCCTCTGGGTGAAAAATCTTTTCCTCAAATCTCCTCTAAACCACCTTAAAATTATACCCCTCGTTACTAACCTTTCAATTAAGGACAAAGCTGCTTCCAATCCACACTTTCCACACCCGTCATGATATTGTATATCTTCTTGGAAACAGCGCCATGGGATCTTTCACATCCACCTGCGAGGGATAACATCTCATCCCAAAGGACAGCACGGCAGCACTCCCTCAGTACTGCACTAGGAACATCAATCTGAATCATCTACTTTGTTATGATCATTGGCCAGAGTTCCAAGTGTTGGCAAGATCCCGTTAGTGACCAATGACATTTTATTTAATATAGACAAAGTTTGAGATTTGAGACACTTGTTCAGTGAATAAAGTCACAAAATTCCACAGAGTTTGAACAAAAAGGAATTAACTTTACTATGCAAGATCAGAAAGATAAAACTATTTACAACATGTATCCTACATGCTAACATTCAGGGTAACTATGAGGTATGTGTAAATTAATAGGCAAATTGTGGTCAGATACGCCACACAATGAACGATAGGCATGACAAAAACAGACAGCACAGATTTCTCAATATCACACCCAGACATCAGTAACACTGTGAGTCAACCAATCTCACTGTAATTCTGTCTCACTCACAAACGTTTCCAATTTTCATCTTAGAAGATCTTACCTTGGAATTATCTCAAAAACTCGCTCTAACTTCGATGACGCCCCACCTCGCAAGATCTCATCTCCTGAGATCACATTCCTCCGGATTCCCAAGTGCACTCAAACAGCGAGTGAACAGCATAATTTCAGCTCTTCGACTACGCAGAATACAATTGTTCAAAAGTGGTACCTTTATACCAAAGGCCCTCAGCATAATCGCCAACATTTGGCTGCCTTCTTGGATTTTCAGGGCTTCTTTTGAATCCTCTCCAATTACCAGATTCGGGTGACATCAGTGATAGGCCACCTTACTGGTTTCTGTCTCACCTTCCAAGATCACGTTCCCCTGGATTCCTGAGTGTACTCTGAAACATCAAACTACAAGCAGAATTTCAGATCTTCAGCCATGCCAAACAGAACACTTTTGCTCCAATGGCCTAAGGTTTTTTCTGAGCCCTCCAGAACTACAGTCTGCTCCTCACAGCCCTTTCTATAGCTTGAAACCTGTTTTTCTTTTAACTGAACTGAACTGCCCCTGTCTGAGATCTCTTACTTGGGACTTCCTTGTGGGATCTCTCTCTGTGCTCTCCCCACTGTCTGAAACACTGGCAATCCGCACCCAGATTCTCATGTCATTTATATTCTTTCTCTTTATGTGCACCAGTTTGAGCTTGTCAGGGACCGGGACAACTTATGCTGAACTGAGTGTGGGAAGCTCACTCTCAGGTCTGCAAGCGTGCTGAAATTCCATAAGAGTTCGGGTAGTTTTGGACAAGGACAAGAGTGGCCCTTGAGTGAGGGTGTTTAATTGGGCAAGGGCTAAATGCATGCAAATTAGACAGGAACTGGGGAATGTGGGTTGGAAGCGGCTATTTGAGGGCAAATCCTCATCTGGCATGTAGGAGGGCTTTAAAGGCGAGTTGACTGAACTGTCGGTCAGGCATCTCTGCAAAAATAAAGGGTAGAAAAGGCAGGATTTGGGAGCAATAGGTGACAATGCGATCAAATAAACATACAAAATAGGAGTAGCAGCAGGCCATTCGACCCCTCAGGCCTACCCTACCATTCAAAAGATCAGGCTAATTTATATCTGTTTTAAGTTCAACATTCCCGCCTACCCATGATATCCTCTGATTTCCTTGCCTAACAAGAATCTACCTCAGCCATAAAAATATTCAGTGACCTCGCCTCCACCGCTTTCTGAGGCAGAGAGTTCCAAAATTTGAGGTTTAATTTGAGGGTGATTTAGCTAATTGGATTAGGAATTGGCTAGCAGATAGAAGACAGAGGGTAGTGGTTGATGGAAGATATTCATCGTGGAGTTCAGTTACAAGTGGAGTACCTCAGGGATCTGTTTTGGGACCCCTGCTGTTTGTAATTTTTATAAATGATCTGGATGAGGGGATTGAAGGATGGATTAGTAAATTTGCGGATGACACCAAAGTCGGAGGAGTGGTAGACAGTGAAGAGGGATGTTATAGTTTGCAGAGAGACTTGGACAAGTTGCAGAGCTGGGCCGAGAGGTGGCAAATGGAGTTTAATGTGGAAAAGTATGAGGTAATTCACTTTGGCAGGAATAACAAATGTGTAGAGTATAGGGCTAATGGTAGGACTCTCAATAGTGTTGATGAACAGAGGGATCTTGGTGTATATGTTAATAGATCCCTGAAAGTTGGCAATCAAGTCGATAAGGTTGTTAAGAAGGCATATGGAGTCTTAGCTTTTATTGGTAGGGGGATTGAATTTCGGAGCCGCAACGTCATGTTGCAACTGTACAAAACTCTAGTGCGGCCGCACTTGGAGTATTGTGTGCAGTTCTGGTCCCCGCATTATAAGAAAGATGTGGAGGCATTGGAGAGGGTACAGAGGAGGTTTACCAGGATGTTGCCTGGTATGGAGGGCAGGTCTTATGAAGAGAGGCTGAGGGATTTGAGGTTGTTTTCGTTAGAAAGGAGGCGGCTAAGAGGAGACCTTATTGAAACATATAAGATGATTAGAGGTTTAGATAGGGTGGACAGTGATAGCCTTTTTCCTAGGATGGAGAAAGCTAGCACGAGGGGACATAGCTTTAAATTAAGGGGTGGTAGTTATAGGACAGATGTCAGAGGTAGGTTCTTTACCCAGAGGGTGGTAAGGGTATGGAATGCCCTGCCTGCTGCAGTTGTAGATGCGCCAAGTTTGGTGGCGTTTAAGAGGTTAGTAGATAAGTTTATGGACAAAAAGGGAATGGTTTAGGTTAGAGGGTCATTGCTTTTTCCGAATTGGTCGGCGCAACATCGAAGGCCGAAGGGCCTGTTCTGCGCTGTAATGTTCTATGTTCTATGTTCTATAAAATCACACAACCCTCTGATAGAAATAAATTTTCCTCACCTCTGTCTACCATGTTCACCCAAGAAAGTTTAACATCCCACTCAAAAGACAGCATCTATAGCAGTGCAGCACTTCCACTATATTGCACCAATTTTGGACTTTGTGCATATTATTTCTGAAGTGGAACTTGAAGTCAGGGCATTGTGATCCAGGGATGGGAGCAGTTCCTGTTGGGGGTAGTCCCCATTAGGCGTGGAACACTGACCCAGGGTTGGAAGTAATCGCTATTAGGAGTAGTCTCCATTAGAAGTGGTCTCCATGGAGGTAGAACCTATTGGGAATGGTCCATATTAGGACTGGGATACAGTGATCCAGGGATTGGAGTGGTCTCATTGGAAGTGGTCCCCAATGGGAATAGTTTCCATTTGGGGGATAGTCTCCATTGGGAGAGTTCTCAAATGGGAGTGGTCTCCATTAGGAGTAGTCCCCATTGGGAGTGGACACACTGACGAAAGGATGGGAAGAGTTCCCACTGGGAGTGAGACACACTGATTCAAGGATGGGAGTGGTTGCCAATGGGAATGGGACACACTGACGGAGGGATAGGAGGGTGCTCCCTGGGAGTAAAACACATTGATGCACAGATGGGAGAGATCCCGTTGGGAGTAGGACACACTGACCCAGGGATGGGAGTGGTCTCCATTGGGAATAGGACACACTAACGCAGGAATATGAGTTGTTTCCATTGGGAGTGGGACACACTGACCCAGGTATGGGAGTTGTCATAGGAATATAGGAATTAGGAGCAGAGTAAGCAAATTCAGCCCTTTGAGCCTGCTCCGCCATTTAATCAGATTTGGTCACAAATCCACCACATCACCTGTTCCCCATCTCCTTCTTTCTGTTTTTTTTTATTGGAAATATATCTATCCCTTTCTTGAAATCATTCAGCAATTCAGACCCCACCACCCTATAGGGCAGCAAATTCACCAACCTCTGTGAGAAATAGTTCCTCCTCATCTCAGTTTTAAATCTACCACCGTCCAATCTATACTCTGTGACCTCTTGTTCGAGATTGCCCCGTAAGAAGAGACATTTGGTTTACGTTTACGCTATCAATTCCTTTTAAAATGTTATATACCTCGATCAGATCCCCTCTCACCCATGTAAACTCCAGCGAGGTCAGGCCCAAACTGCTCTTTATACATCAGCCCTTTTATTCACAGAATCAATCTGGTGAACCTCCTCTGAACTGCCTCCAATGTCACACATCCTTCCTCAAATAAGGAGAGCAAAACTGGACATGGCTCCAGCCATGGTCTCACAAACTCCCGATACAATTGCAACAACACTTCCGTACTTTTATACTCCAGTCCTTTTGCAATAAATGGTAACATTCCATTTGCCTTTTTTAAGACATGCTGCACCTGCATACCAAGTTTTCGCGGTTCATGAACAAAAACAGCCAGATCCCTCTGTCCGAATGCATTTTGAATCCGTTTTCCAGTTAGGTAGTAATTTGTTTTTCTATTTTTTCTGCCAAAACAGACAACCTCACACTAATCCGCATTAAACTCCATCTGCCAAATTTTGGCCCATTCTCCTAGCCTATCTATATCCACCTGTAGAATTTTTATATCCTCTTCACTGCCTGCTTTCCCATTATTTTAGTCTCATCCATAAATTTCGTCGTGTTACGCTCTGTCCTCTCTTGCAGATCAAAGAGCTCAAATAAGTTTGTTGAGAGCGACTCCCCCTCCGTAAAACCATACTGACAATGGTGGATTGAGCTTTGTCCTTCCAAATGCTCAGTTATCTTCTCCTTAATGACTGATTCCAGCAGCTGCCCCAGCATAGAGGTCAAGCTAAACGACCTGTAGTTTCCTAATTTTTGCCTCAGTCCCTTTTTGAATAAGACATCACATTAGCATGTTTCCAGTCCATAGGGACCTTACCGGCATCCGGGGAATTTTGAAAGATCACAACCAGTGCATCCACTGTCTCTGCTGCCACCTCCTTTAATACCCTAGAGTGCAGGTCATCAGGCCCAAGGGCCTAATCTGCCTTTGATCCCTTTAGTTGATTCAATACCATTTCCTTAGTGATATTTATTGCACCAAGCTGCTCTGCATTAACAGGAAAATCTTCATTATTCTCTACCATGAAGACAGAGGCAGAATATTGGTTTAGTGCCTCCGTCATCTACGTATTTCCCATTAATACCTCACCAGTATTGTCCTCTCAAGGATGAACACTTAGTTTAGCTGTTGTCTTCTTCATTATATACTTGTGAAACATTTCGATTTCTGTATTTATGTTTTCTGCTAGTTTCCTGTCATAGTTCATCTTAGCTCCTTTGATTCTATTTTTAACACTCTTTAGCTGAACCTTAAAGTTCTCCCAATCCTCCAGCTTGCCACTAGCTTTGCCGTAGTTTCCCTAGATTTTGCCTTTACATAGAGTGAATATGATAGGATGAATGCACTCAGTCTTTTTCTCATGGTTGGGGAATCGAGAACTAGAGGGCATAGGTTTAAGTTAAGAGGGGAAAGAATTAATGAGAACCTGAGCAGCACCCTTTTCTTTTTACAGAGGGTGGTACGTTTATGGAATGAGCTGCCGGAGGATGTGGTTGAGGCAGGGACATTGACAACATCATGGATAGGAAAGATTTAGAGGATGTGGGCCAAAAGCAGGCAAATGAAGTCAGCTTAGATGGGCATTTTGGTCACTATGGACTAGTTTGGACCAAAGGGCCTGTCTCCATGCAGTAGATTCTATGATTCTGTGTCCTCTTTGACTTCCTTGTCTAGCCATGGAACGTTTTTCTTACTTTAACAATTCATCTTCCTGTCAGGAATATACTTTAATCGAAAGATATGCCATATCTCCGTGAACATCCACCATTGTTTCTTAATGGTCCTGCCCTCAAGTATTTGTGTCCAATTTACCTGGGCCCACACCTTCCTCGCAGCTGTATAAATACCTTTTCCGGACGCTAAAGCTCTAATGTAGCACTCTGGCTTCTCTCACTCAACCCGAAGCTGAAATTCTAGCAAATCCAAGAGGATCTTTAACACCAAGACTATTTATCAACCCTTCTTCGTTACCAAATCTAAAATAGCCTGTTCCCTGGTTGATTCCATCACATATTGCTCTAAAAAAACAATCCCTCATATACTCTATGGAATCTCCCTCGAGGCTACCTTTGCCAATATGATTGATCTAGTCTATATGCATGTTAAATGACCCACAAATACATTATGCCCTTCTCATAAACCTACATTTATACTGTTTATACTGTGCCCCACTTTGGAAATATTGCTTGGGGGCCTGTAAATTGCTCTGACCAAGATGTTTTTTCATAGAACCATATAACGCAGAAGAGGCCCTACAGCCCATCGAGTCTGCACTAACATGTCCTTTTTTTTATTCCCACCATATTGATTCAAAATAGAAGTAAATGGATACAATATAATTGGGATTATGGAGACATGGCTGCAGGGTGACCAGGGGTGGGAATTCAATGTCCCAGAGTATTCAATATTGAAGAAAGACAGGCACAAAGGAAAAGGTGGTAGAGTGAAACTGTTGGTTAAAGAGGGAATTAATACAATAGTGAGGAACGATATTAGCTCTGACAATGTGGAGTCTATATGGGTAGAGTTGAGAAATACCAAGGGGCAAAAACCATTAATGGATGTCATATGTAGACCTCCAAACTGCAGTGGTGATGTTGGGAACGGCACTAAACACAAAATTAGAAATGCATTTGGTAAGGGAATCATGGCTGATTTTAATCGGCACATAGATTGGGCAAATCAAATTAGTCAAATGCCGTAGAGGAGGAATTCCTGGAGTGTACACGGGATGGTTTTCTTGACCAATATGTGGAGGAACCAACTAGAGAGCAGGCCATCTTAGACTGGGTACTATGTAATGAGAAGGAAATCTCTGCCAGGTTAGCTGTACAAGACCCCTTGGGAATGAGTGACCATAACATCAGGAATTTTTTTATCAAGGTGGAGAGTGAAATAGTTGATTCGGATTCTAGGGTGCTTCATCTTAATGACTTTGAGTATATAAGGTGTGAGTTGACTTTGATAGATTGGGGAGAATTACGTAAAGGGATGACACTGGATAGGCAATGGCAAACATTCAAGAAACCAATGGGGGAACTACAGCAACTCTTTATTCCTGTCTGGCACAAATGCAAAATTGGTAAAAGGGCCAATCAGCGGGAAATTAGCGGGAGTATCTGATCTAAGGAAGAAGCTATAGATTGGCCAAGAAAAATAATAAGTCTGAAATTTGGAAGCAATTTAGAATTCAACAAAGAACGTCCAAGTGATTGATTAAGAGAAAATCACGGTGCAAAAGTAAACTTGCAGGGAATATAAAGACTGGCAGTAAGAGTGCTTATAGATACATGAAGACAAAGACATTGGTGAAGGCAAATATAGGTCCTTGAAATGTTATGGTGAGTTGTATAAGAAATTAGTGAGGCCAAATTTAGAGTATTGTGTGCAGTTTTGGTCACCTAATTACAGGGAGGATATTAATAAAGTTGAAAATGTACGGAGAAGGTTTGCAAGGATGTTGCCAAGACTTGAGAAACTGAGTTACAGAGAAAGGTTGAATAGGTTAGGACTTTACTCCCTGGAATGTAGAAGAATGAGGGGAGATTTGATAGAGGTGTATAAAATTATGATAGATACAGATTGAGTGAATGCAAGCAAGCTTTTTCCACTGAGGCTAGAGGAGAAAAAAACTAGAAGACATGGGTTAAGGGTGAAGGGGAAAAGTTTAAAGGGAATATTCTGAGGGGGTTAGAACATAGAACATAGAACATTACAGCACAGAACAGGCCCTTCGGCCTTCGATGTTGTGCCGACCAAAATAAAAAGCAATGCCCCTCCAAACTAAACCATTCCCTTCTCTTCCATATACGTATCAATTAACCTCTTAAACGCCACCAAACTTGGCGCATCTACAACAGCTGCAGGCAGGGCATTCCACTCCCTAATCACTCTTTGAGTAAAGAACCTACCTCTGATATCCATCCTATAACTCATACCCCTTAATTTAAAGCTGTGTCCCCTCGTGCTAGCCCCCTCGTGCTAGCCTCTGTTCTTCACACAGAGAGTGGTGGGAGTGTGGGATGAGTTGCCAGATGAAGCGGTAAATGTGGGCTCACTTTTAACATTTAAGAAAAACTTGGACAGGTACATGGATGAGAAGGGTATGGTCCAGGTGCAGGTCAGTGGGACTAGGCAGAAAAATGGATCAGCACAGCCAAGAAGGGCCAAACGACCTGCTTCTGTGCTGTAATGTTGATTGTTCTATGGAATTATAGATCAGTAAGTTTAACATCAGAAATGGAGAAAATTCTCAAATCTATCAACAAGAATCTTATAGCAGAGTATTTAGAAAGCAGTGGCAGGATCAGACAGAGTCAGTATGGATGTATGAAGGGGAAGTCATGCTTGTCAAATCTGTTGGAATTCTTTGAAAATGTAACTAGTGGAGTTGACAAGGGGGAGCCAATCAATGTGGTATATTCGGACTATCAGAAAGCATTTAACAAAGTCTAGCATAAGAGATTATCATGCAAGATTAGTGCACACATGATTAGGGGAGGTGTACTGAGATAGATAGAAAACTGGTTGGCAGAGAGGAAGCAAAGAGTAAGAATTAATGGGTCCTTTTCAAATTGGCAGGTAGTAACTAGGGGGGCGCCACAGGGATCGGTGCTGAGACCCCAGCTATTCACAATATATATTAATAATTTGGATGAGGGAATAAAATGTAACATCTCAAAGTCTGCAGATGATACCAAATTGGGTGGGAGTGTGAAATGTAACGAGGTTGCAGAGATCCTTCACAATGATCTGGACAGGTTGGGTGAGTTGGTAAATCAATGGCAAATGCAGTATAATTTGGATAAATGTGAGGTTATTCACTTTGGAAGTGAAAACAAGAAGGTAGATTACTACCTGAATGGCTGTAAATTGGGAGAGTGTGCAGAGGGACCTGGGCGTCCTTGTGCACCAGTCACTGAAGGGAAGCGTGCAGGTGCAGCAGGCGGTAAAAAAGGCAAATGGTATGTTGGCCTTCATTGCGAGAGATTTCGAATACAGGAGCAAGAATGTGTTGTTGCAATTATACAGGGGCCTTGGTGAGACCACACTTAGAATATTGTGTACAGTTTTGGTCTCCTTTTCTGAGGAAGGATGTTTTTGCTGTCAAGGGAGTGCAGAAAAGTGCAGCGAAGTCTTAACCAGGCTGATTCCAGGGATGGGCAGACTGAGGTATGAGGAAAATTAACTAGGTTAGGATTGTTTCTCTCTCAAGGGAATACTGAAAATGTTGCAAGATAAGTATGTGCCAGCTAAGAGGAAAGATGGGAAAGGTAGGAATAGAGAGCTGTGGATTACTAGGGATATTGAGGACTTGGTTAGGAAGAAAAGAGAAGTGTATGATAGGTCAAAGCAGCTGGGAACCGAGACAGCATTGGAGGAATATAGAGAGAGTAGGAGGGAGCTCAAACAGGGAGTTAGAAGGGCAAAAAGGGGGCATGAAATGATTTTGGCGGATAGGATTAAGAAAAACCCAAAGGCTTTTTACTCCTATGTTAGGAATAAAAGGGTGGTTAGAGGAAAAATCGGACCTCTTAGGGACAGAGGAGGGGAACTGTGCTTAGAGCCCGAGGGAATGGCGGAGATCCTGAATGAATACTTTGCGTCGGTATTCACGAAGGAGAGGGGCTTGTTGACAGCTCCTGTCTCTGAGGGAGCTGTGGACCAGTTGAGGGAAATATCCATACCGAGGGAGGAAGTGTTAGAGCTTCTAGGTAGCATTAAAACTGATAAATCTCCGGGGCCTGATGGCATTTATCCCAGACTGCTTAGGGAGGTGCGAGGTGAAATTGCTGGGCCTCTGACGCAAATCTTTGTCTCTTACTTGGAACAGATGAGGTCCCAGAGGACTGGAGAATAGCTAATGTTGTACCGTTGTTTAAAAAGGGCAATAAGGATAACCCTGGAAATTATAGGCCGGTGAGTTTGATGTCAGTGGTAGGGAAGCTGTTGGAGGGTATTCTTAGAGATAGGATGTATAGGCACTTAGAGCGTTGTGATCTGATTAGGAATGCGCAGCATGGATTTGTTAAGGGGAAGTCGTGCCTTACAAATCTGGTAGAATTTTTTGAGGAGGTGACAAAAACGGTGGACGAAGGGCAAGCCGTTGATGTTGTCTATATGGATTTTAGTAAGGCGTTTGACAAAGTCCCTCATCGGAGGTTAGTCGAGAAGGTCAAGGCAAATGGGATACAAGGACAGGTAGCTAGATGGATAAGTAACTGGCTTGATAATAGGAGACAGAAAGTAATAGTGGAAGGGTGTTTCTCTAGCTGGAGGTTTGCCGCAGGGCTCGGTACTGGGACCTCTTCTATTTGTAATATACATAAATGACTTGGAAGAGGGAGTAAGTGGAGTGATCAGCAAGTTTGCAGACGATACAAAGATGGCTGGACTTGTGGATAGTGAGGAGCATTGTCAGGCGATGCAGCAGGACATAGATAGGCTGGTAGCTTGGGCAGACAGATGGCAGATGGAATTCAATCCTGATAAATGTGAGGTGATGCATTTCGGAAGAAAGAATGTAGGGGGGAGGTAATATGATAAAGGATAGACCTATTAAGAGTATAGAAACGCAGAAGGACCTAGGGGTGCAGGTGAACAAGTCTCTGAAGGTGGCAGAGCAAGTGGAGAAGGTTGTGAAGAAAGCATATAGTATGCTAGCCTTTATAGGAAGGGTATAGAGTACAAGAGCTGGCCTTTAATGTTGCAGTTGTATAAAACGTTGGTTAGACCTCATTTGGAATACTGCGTCCAGTTCTGGTCGCCTTACTACCGGAAGGACGTGGAGACTCTGGAGAGAGTGCAGAGGAGGTTTACCAGGATGCTGCCTGGTATGGAAGGTCTGAGTTACGAGGAGAGATTAGGCAAATTGGGACTGTTTTCCTTAGATAGACGTAGACTTAGAGGGATCTGATAGAGGTGTACAAGATTTTGAAGGGGATAGATAGAGTAAACAGGGTTAAGCTTTTTCCTAGGATGGACTCAAATAGCACGAGGGGTTACGGGCTTAGGGTGAGGGGGGTAAGGTATAATTTGGATGCTGGGGGAGTTTTTTCACACAGAGGGTGGTGGGAGTTTGGAATGCGCTGCCAAGTAAAGTGGTGGAGGCAGGTATTCTGGAGTTATTTAAGAAATACTTAGATGGGCACATGAACAGAATGGGAATGGAGGGGTATAGAAAACTGATTTAAAATAGGGATCATGAGCCTTGGGAGTCCCTGGGAAGTGTGTAAATAGATGATGATATTGATGTACTTGTTTTTATCCTACAGGTGCTTTGGTCCACCTTGTTGTCTAACGAGGGGCATACACGCGATGGGTCGTGAGAGGACTGCTCTTGGATCTTTTGAGAGTATCCTACTGCTTCACGTTGTTAGTGTATGCTTGACCTGGACCATCTGATGGGCAACACGACAGCTCAGTGACTATCACTGTGCTGTGCAGATATATGGATTTGGGCCTGTGTCTGTGGGAGTTTGCGCATTCTCCCCGTGCTTGCGTGGGTTTTCTCCAGGAGCTCCGGTTTCCTCCCACATCCCAAAGATGTGCTCTTAGACTAATTAGCAAAACAAATTCTCCCTAAATTGTCTCAAATTTGGTTTTTAATCCATAGATCTATAAACATGGACAGGGATCACGGGCAAAGGTGGGAACGTCGGGGTGGCGACGCAGGCTCGTTGGGCCAAAGGGCCTGTTTCCCGTGCTGTTTTGTTCTTTGTTTTTGCTGGAGTTCAGATGAATGAGGAAGGATCTCATAGAGACTTAGAAACTTCTAACAGGACTAGACAAGGTGATGCAGAAAGAATATCCCTCGATGGTGGGGGAATCCAGAACCAGAGGTCACTGTCTGAGGATTCAAGGCAGACCATTTAGGACAGAGGTGAGGGGAAATTTCTTCACCCAAAGAGTGGTGAGCCTATGGAATTCATTACCACAGGAAGTAGTTGATGCCAAAACATTGAATGTATTCGAGAGAAGGCTGGATATAGCATTTGGGACAAATGGAATCAAAGATTATGAGGAAAAAGCAGGATTACATTATTGAGCTAGACGATCAACTGGGCACACAGTCGGTGCAGGCTCGGAGGGTCAAAGGGCTTGTTCCTGTACTGTAATTTGCTTAGCACTATGAAATGAATAGGTTCTTGCACATTATACAGACGAAGCATACCATTCATAGAGAAAGAGGGCAGAATGTACTGTTACAACCATAGCTACAGTATACAGAAAGATCAACTTAATGCAAGGTTGGTCCATTCAAAAGTTTGATGGCATCAAGGTAAAAGCAGTTCTTGAGTCAGTTGGTATACAATCTCAACTCTTCTTTTTCCCCCAATGAAAGAAGGCAGAAGAGAGGATGTCCAAGGTGCGTGGGGTCCTTAATTTTGCTGGCTGCTTTTCCAATACAACAGGAAGTGCAGATGGAATTAATGACGGGAAGCCGGTTTGCGTGATGGGACTGGGCTACATTTACGACCCTTAGTAGTTTCTTGTGGTCCACTGGGATAATGGTATTGGAGGCTGAGCTGTAGCCAATAAGTCGAAGTCTTTGTTATCTAGATGTTCCAGGGTTGAGTGCAGGGTCAGGGAAATAATAATACCTGTTCACTTCTTTCCTGCTTCTGATAGGGCAACACGGTGGTACAGTGGTTAGCACTGGCGCCTTGCAACACCAGGGGTCTAGGTTGGATTCCCGGCTTGGTTTGTGTCTGTGTGCAGTTGACATATTTTCCCCATGTCTACATGCATTTCCTCCGGGAGCTCTGGTTTCCTCCCAAAGTCTGAAAGACGTGCTGGTTAGGTGCACTGGATTTGCTAAATTCTCCCTCAGTGTACCCAAAGAGGTGCCAAAGCGTGGCAACTAGGGACAAACTGATCGACAACTGGACATTACGTCAATGCAAGCCATACTTATGACTAATAAACTTTAATATAGCCTTGGTGTCACTGTTAACCCATAAAGCAACTCCACCTCTTGCTCTATCCTGTCCATAATTCCACAATACTAAGTATCCTTGAATATTCAATTCCCGGTTCTGGTCCTCCTGTAACCATATTTCTGGAATCCCCAACCAATCTTCCCCATTGGCCTCCACTGGTGCAACAACCTATTGTCTCCACAGGGAGTGACACTGCGCCTGCGCGCCCCCTCTCTCTCTCTCTCGCGAGACCGGAACTGAGCAGGCGCGAGCAGCCGGCGGCCGTTTCTCAATCTCTCTTCACAAACTGGCGATCACCCCCACGCGTGAGGCCGGAGTTTTTATTATTATTTTCCGCGCCCGTCGGGAATTCTAACTGGGTTTACCGCTGATTTACTCTCTCCCTGACCTGACTCAAACTTTATCCGCGGGCCGGCAAACACATTCGCGTCCCAACCGACCGTCAGCCGCCTGCAGCTTTCACTAGTCCTCTCGTTTTTGATTGGTTAACGCGGGTGTCAATCACAGGCACCAGAGCGATTCACCGCGCTGATGATTGGCCTGTTCCCTTTTTCCCTGCATTTGATTGGTTGTCATGTCTGTCAATCAATCTGTCCCCTAGAGCCAGCCTACCTTGATGCTGATTGGCCCTTCGCTCCTGCTTTTGATTGGTTAAGTAACGTGTGATTCATAGCGCTGAGGCCCGCCTCCGTTTGCGATTGGCTTGTTGCCTTCCTTCCTGCCTCCGATTGGGTAGTCCGGCGGTCAATTAGTTTTTTCTCTAGCGCCCGCCCATCTTTGCTGCTGATTGGTTCATTCCCTCCCTACACCGCATCCGATTGGCTCCGTCTCTCTTCCCTACACTGCATCCGATTGGCTTGATCGGCCATCAATCATTTTAACGCGGGGAACCCGCCCACCTTTCTGTTGATTGGCTTCTTGCCTTTGCTCTCTCCGGGTTTCGATTGGTTGATAGCTCTTGTTCGGCTGTCAATCAAACCTAGTGAGGTCATTACCCCCAGGCTTCTTAAAGCCAATGTGGAGTTGTTAGCATTGGACTGGGGTAAGCAGAGTAAGAAGTCTCACAACAACAGGTTAAAGTCCAACAGGTTTATTTGGTAGCACAAGCCACTAGCTTTTGGGGTGCTGCTCCTTCATCAGGTGAGTGGGAGTTGTATTCACAAACAGGGGATATAAAGACACAAACTCAATTTACAAAATAATGGTTGGAATGCGAGTCTTTACAGGTAATCAAGTCTTAAAGGTACAGACATTGAGGGTTAAGCACATGTTAAAGAGATATGGATGGCAGGTAGCACCGTTGGTTAGCAGTGTTGCTTCACAGCTCCAAGCATCTGGGTTCGATTCCTGGCTCGGATCACTGTCTGTATGGAATTTGTACATTCTCCTCATTTCTATGTGGGTTTCCTCTGGTTGCTCCGGTTTCCTCCCACAGTCCAAAGATGTGCGGGTTAGATTGATCGGCCATGCTAAAAATTGCCCATAGTGTTCTGAGATGCGTAGGTTAGAGGGATTAGTGGGTAAATCTATAGGGATATGGGGGTAAGGCCTGGATGGGATTGTGGTTGGTACAGACTCAATGGGCCAAATTCTATGAGATGCGTATTTTAGCCAGGACAGTGAAATTTTGCAAACCCAGAAAGTAGTGGGGGGTTACTGATGGTGTGTCATGAACCCAACATCCCAGTTGAGGCTGACCTCACATGCGGAACTTGGGCTATCAGTCTCTGCTCAGCGACTCTGCGTTGTCATGAAAGCCGCCTTGGAGAATGCTTACTGAAGATTAGAGGCTGAATGCCCGTGACCGCTGAAGTGTTCCCCACCAGGAAGAGAACACTCTTGCCTAGTGAAGTGGACCTCTTCACTGCACAGGACATTCAACTGATGCTGTACACAAGATACATCAATGACACTTTCTTTCTTTGGCCCCATGGTGAACAATTACTGAAACAACTATATGATAACATCAACAAGTTCCATCCCACCATCAGGCTTACCATGGATTACTCTCCAGAATCGAATGCATTCTTGCACTCACAATATCTCCATTAAGGATGGTCACCTCAGCGCTTCACTGTACCGCAAGCCCATAGATAACCTCATGGTGCTCCACTTCTCCAGTTTCCACCCTAAACACGTTAAAGAAGCCATCACCTATGAATAAGGTCTCCATAGACACAGGATCTGCTGAGATGAGGAAGATTTCAACAGACACCTTCAGACGCTGAAAAATGCCCTCATAAGAACAGCATAAGGCGCTCGACTCATCGATCAAGAGTTCCAACATGCCACAGCGAAAAACTGCACCGACCTCCTCAGAAAACAAGCATGGGACACAGTGGACAGAGTACCCTTCATCATCCAGTACTTCCCCGGAGCAGAAAAGCTTTGACTTCTTCTCTGGAGCCTTCAATATCTCATTGATGAAGACAAACATCTCGCCAAGGCCATCCCTATGCCCCCATTTTCTGTCGTCAAACTGCTGCACAATCTCAAACAGACCATTGTCAGCAGCAAACTACCAGCCTTCAGGAGAATGTGACCACAACACCACACAACCCTGCCATAAGCAACCTCTGCAACATGTGCCGGATCATCGACACAGATGCCAACATCTCACACGAGAACATCATCCACCAGGTACACGGCACATACATTTGCAACTCAGCCAATATGGTCTACCTGATATGCTGCAGGAAAGGATGTCCCGAGGCGCGGTACATTGGGGAGATTATGCAGACGCTACAACAATGGATGAATGAATGCCGCTCGACAATCAGCAGGCAAGACTGTTCTCTTCCTTTTGGGAAACGTTTCAGCGGTCACAGGCATTTGGCCTCTGATCTTCATTCTCCAAGGCGACCTTCACGATACATGACAACGTAGAGTCGCTGAGCAGAGACATATAGCCAAGTTCCGCACGCATGAAGACAGCCTCAACCAGGATCTTGGTTCATTCACACTATCTGTAGCTCCCACGACTTGCCTGGGCTCACAAAATCTCTTAACTGTCCCAGCTGGAGACAGTACACATCTCTTTAACCCGTGCTTAACTCTCTCTCCCCTCACATTGTATCTTTAAGAATTGATTACCTGTAAAGACTTGCATTCCAACCATTGTTGTGTAAATTGAGTTTGTGCCTTTATATGCCCTGATTGTGAACTGAAATCCCACTCATTCCAAAAGCTAGTGGCTTTTGCTAACAAATAAACCTGTTGGACTTTAACCTGGTGTTGTGAGACTTCTTACTACATTTCTTAAAGTGCTGCTTTCTCCTCTTAAAGGAACAGATCCCTCCAGGGGAACACATTTCAATAACTGCTGCTTTAATACTAACTTTTATTTCTTCTCCCATTGCTCTTCACTGTTGTATATCATTCCAAACATTTAAAATCTAGATGTGTAATTTAAAAGATACTTATATTGGGCGCAATTCCCAACATCAAGTTTCTCTTTCCATCTAGGAGGAGACCATTCGGCCCCTTGAATCTGTTCCATCATTCAGCTAATTCATGAGTGATCTGGGTCATCTATCTTGACTCTGTTAACACTCTTTGCCTGGAGCAAATTAATCAGACACAGTGAGGCCAGCACCAGATGTGGCTGGGAGCCATGCATCTTCGTTTGGAATGCTCCATACCACTGTGGACTGTGAATGTTCACTCGATGAGCATAGTGCAGGCAGAAATCGATCGGACTTTGGGATAATCCATGAAGTGAAATCGAGATAGATGATTCGTAGTGATCTTATTGAATGGTAGGGCAGGCTCAAGGGTCTACATTAGCTCTGATTTGAGAGAGCTGTATGCTCTTGAAGAAGCGAAACCAATCAAGGCATTGTTTTGTCTTTAAATCTTTTTGAGTCCAAAGTAACTGAATTATTCTGCCACCTTGTCTCTGTTACTTCTCTAGGCTAATCCTATGACCCAGGAATTTCTCCTTTGACTAATGTCCTTTGTACTTCTATCTGACAGGGGAGTTGGCACTTTCTCCACAGCAGATATGGCGGACTGGCAGTCACACTTTCGGAATGAGGATGAGGAGGATCCAGAGGAAGCAGAGGAAACTGAAGGTAGCTCAAATGTGAACCCTAGGTTTGCAATGGTACAGTGGCACAGTATTAGCATTGCTGCCTCACAACGCCAGGGACCTGGGTTCAATTCCTGGCTTCCATTACTGCCTGTAGAGTTTGCACATTCCCCCTGTGTCTGCGTGGGTTTCCTCCAGGTGCTCCGGTTTCCTCTCGCAGTCCAAAGATGTGCGAGTTTGGTGTTTTGTCCATGCTAAATTGCCCATTAGTGTTAGGGGGGGTGGGGTGGTGGCAGTGGCTGGCTAGCTAGTTAGGGTAAATGCATGGGGAAAGAGCCTGGTGGGATTATGGTCAGTGCAGACTTGATGGGCCAAATGGCTTCCTTCTGCACCATAGGATATTGTGATTCTAATATGGTGCACACCTCCCGATAATAAGAACGTTTGAGGCTGATGAGATAGATTTTTGATAGTACAGGGAATCAAATGTTATGGGGGATCAGGCAGGAAAGTGGAGTTAAGGCCACAATCAAATCAGCCATGATCTTAGTGAATGGTGGAGCATTCTTGTTCCTATTTATTGTGTTTAATATAACAGTACACTCCACATGTTTTGATAGTTCTAACTCTGACCTGAAACCATAGCCTGAATGAGTGACAGAACAGAACTCACCAACGCTTCAATGTTATATTGGGCGGTATGGTGATTAGCACTGCTGCCTCACAGCACCAGGGATCCGGGTTTGACTCCCAGCTTGGGTGACTGTGCAGAGTCTGTACTTTCTCCCCGTGTCTGCTTGGATTTCCTCCGGAAAGACATGCTGGTTAGGAGCATTGGTCCTCTGGTTCTTGATCCTTCCACCAACGGGAACAGTTTCTCCCTTTTGACTCTATCCAGATCCCTCATGATTTTGAACTTTTCTAAGGACACAGTTCCAACTTCTCCTGTCTATCCACCTAAATGAAGTTCCTCATCCCTGGCACCACCTGGACCTTTTCTGAAGCCATCACATCCTTACTAAATTGGAATCCCCAGAATTGGTTGCAATACTCCAGTTGATGCTGGACCAGTGTTTTGTGAAAATTCATTTTCACTCCCTTGTTCTTGTACTCTGTGCTGTTATTTGGACAAGACTTGGACAAGTTGCAGAGCTGGGCCGAGAGGTGGCAAATGGAGTTTAATGTGGAAAAGTGTGAGGTAATGCACTATGGCAGGAATAATAAATGTGTAGAGTATAGGGCTAATGGTAGGATTCTTAGTAGTCTTGATGAACAGAGGGATCTTGGTGTGTATGTGCATAGATCCCTGAAAGTAGGCAGTCAAGTCGAGAAGGTTGTTAAGAAGGCATGTGGAGTCTTAGCTTTTATTGGTAGGGGGATTGAATTTCGGAGCCGCAACGTCATGTTGCAACTGTACAAAACTCTAGTGCGGCCGCACTTGGAGTATTGTGTGCAGTTCTGGTCCCCACATTATAAGAAAGATGTGGAGGCATTGGAGAGGGTACAGAGGAGGTTTACCAGGATGTTGCCTGGTATGGAGGGCAGGTCTTATGAAGAGAGGCTGAGGGATTTGAGGTTGTTTTCGTTAGAAAGAAGGCGGCTAAGAGGAGACCTTATTGAAACATATAAGATGATTAGAGGTTTAGATAGGGTGGACAGTGATAGCCTTTTTCCTAGGATGGAGAAAGCTAGCACGAGGGGACACAGCTTTAAATTAAGGGGTGATAGTTATAGGACGGATATCAGAGGTAGGTTCTTTACCCAAAGGGTGGTTCGGGAGTGGAATGCCCTGCCTGCAGCAGTTGTAGATGCGCCAAGTTTGGTGGCGTTTAAGAGGTTAGTTGATAAGTATATGGAAGAGAAGGGAATGGTTTAGTTTGGAGGGGCATTGCTTTTTATATTGGTCGGCGCAACATCGAAGGCCAAAGGGCCTGTTCTGTGCTGTAATGTTCTATGTTCTATTTATAAAGACCAAGATCCCATGTGCCTTTTTATCCACTTTCTCAACTTGTCCTGCCACCTTCGGAGATTTATGCATATATACCCCTAGGTCTCACAGCTCCAGCATTCGCTTTAGAATTGTTTGTTTTATTTTATATTGTGTCTATGCATTCTTCCTACTAAAATGTATCATTAAAACTTTACAGTACAGAAAGAGGTTATTCAGCCCATTGAGTCTGCACCGACTACAATCCCACCCAGGCCCTACCCCCCATATCCCTACATATTTATGCACTAATCTCTCTAACCTATGCATCTCAGAATACTAAGAGCAATTTTTAGCATGGCCAATCAACCTAACTCGCACATCTTTGGACTGTGGGTGGAAACCAGAGTACCTGGAGGAAACCCACGCAGACACAAGGAGAATGTGCAAATTCCACACAGACAGTGATTCAAGCCAGGAATCAAACCCAGGTCCCTGGAGCTGTGAAGCAACAGTGCTAACCACTGTACTATCGTGCCAAATCATTTCACATTTCTCAGCATTGCGTTTAATCTGATACTTGTCCATGCCATTAGCTCCGTCTTTGTCCTTTTCAAGTTTAACACAATCTCCCTGACAGTTCGCAGTACTTCCAAGTCTTTCTTAATTCAATTTTTGCAAACACATTTCCAGTTTTATTGACAGGTGGCACATTAGAGATATTCCTCCCATGTGACTCAGCCAAAAAGATTCGAATCCTTTCTGTCTCCACAGCCACTGCCAGACCTGCTGAATTTTTCCAGTGTTTTCTATTTTTATTTCAGATTTCCACCATTCCCAGTAATTTGATTTTATTAGCTGAATAAAACGCTATCACTAAAAATCCACCAAAGCCTCTATTTTCTCAGGAGACTAAGGAAATACAACTGGAAGAATGCTTTCTATGATGCATTTGTACAAATTGGTGACAGTCGTATGTCTGCTATAACTCTCATCAACTCTTACAGATGCTGTGTACAGTTCTGGTCACCCTATTGTAAAAAAAATATTATTAAACTAGAAAGAGTGCAGAAAAGATTTACTAGGATGCTACCGGGACTTGATGGATTGCGTTATCAAAAAGACTGTTACTTTTTTCTCTGGAGTGTAGGGGACTGAGGGGTGATCCTGTAGAGGTCTATAAAATAATGTGGGGCGTGGATTAGCTAAATAGTTGATATGTTTTTCTAAAGGTAAGGGAGTCTAAAACTAGAGGGCATAGGTTTAAAGTGAGAAGGGAGATACAGAAGTGTCCAGAGGGGCAGTTTTTTTTTTCACACAGAGGGTTGTAAAACAAGCTGCCAGAGGTAGTAGTAGAGGCACATACAGTTTTGTCTTTTAAAAAGCACTTGGATAGTTACATGGGTAAGATCGGTTTAGAGGGATATGGGCCAAATGCAGGCAATTAGATAGATAGATAGAGCAACACAGCACAGGAAACAGGCCCTTCGGCCCAACGAGCCTGCGCCGCCGTCATAACTATATAGTAACAATTCCATTATCCTATTCTAATTTTAGGTTATTCCTAATATGGAAGAGTCTCAATGTAGGGACAATTTGTTTCCCAATCAGCCTAAGAGCGAATTTTTGGGATGTGGGAGGAAACCGGAGCGCCCGGAGAAAACCCACGCAACCACGGGGAGAACGCGCAAACTCCCGCAGACACCGGCCCAATTCCAAGTGTCTGCACAGCTACAGCGATAGTCACTGAGCTGTCATGGTGCCCTTCAGATGGTCCAGATAAAGCACTCATTTACGACATGAAGCACCAGGCAACCCATGAATCAACATCCAAGAGCTGTCCTCGCACCACCTGCCGAATGCATGCTCCTTGTTGGTCAAGTATGGACCGAATTACCTGTGGAAAAAAAGCCATAGTTAAACAGTCCTACTATATCCCTCTATCTGCATAACGCTCATGTGGCTGTCCAAGAGACCCTTAAACAGCCCTAGCGTGCCTGCTCCCACCACCTTACTCGGCAGTGCATTCCACACCCCCACTACCCTTTGTGTGAAAAACTGCCCTCTAATATTCGTCTTATACATAGCCCCCCTCACCCTAAGGCCATGACCCCTCGTCCTATCCATTTCTGAAGGTGGAAAAAGTTTACCACCATTTACTCTATCTATACCCCTTATAATCTTATACACCTCTATTAGATCCCCTCTAAGCCGACGTCTTTCAAGGGAAAACAACCCCAGTCTATTTAATCGTTCCTCATAAGACAGTCCTTCCATACCAGGCAGCATCCTGGTAAACCTCCTCTGCACTCTCTCCAAGGACTCCACATCCTTCCGATAGTACGGCGACCAGAACTGGACGCAGTATTCCAAGTGAGGCCTAACCAACGTTCTATACAATTGCAACATCAAACTCCTACTCTTGTATTCTATACCCTTTTCTATGAAAGCTAACATACTATACGCTTTCTTTATCACCTTCTCCACCTGTGAAGACACCTTCAGAGACTTGTGAACCTGCACCCCCAAGTCTCTCTGCGTCTCTATGCTCCGTATAGTTTTACCTTTTATCCTATAACTCTCTTCTACATTTTTCCGGCCAAAATGCATCACCTCGCATTTATCCGGATTAAATTCCATTTGCCATCTATCTGCCCAGTCTACCAACCTATCTATGTCCTGTTGTATTGCCTGGCACTGCTCCTCTGTACCCGCCAATCCAAGCATCTTAGTGTCATCAGCAAATTTGCTGATCTCACCACCTACCCCAACTTCCAAGTCATTTATGTAGACCACAAATAGAAGAGGACCTAGTACTGAGCCTTGTGGCACTCCACTAGTGACAGGCTTCCAGTCGGAAAAAGAGCCTTCCACTACTACCCTCTGTCTCCTCCTCCCGAGCCAGTTCTCGATCCATCTACATACCCGGCCCTGTATCCCATGCGCCTTCACCTTCTCTATCAGTCTACCATGAGGAACCTTGTCAAACGCCTTACTGAAATCCATGTAGACGACATCAACAGCATGTCCTTCATCAACTGTTTTTGTCACTTCTTCAAAAAATTCCACTAGATTTGTAAGACAAGACTTCCCCTTGACGAAGCCATGCTGCGTATCCCTGATCAGATCGCAGCGCTCCAGATGCTCATACATCCTGTCCCTAAGGATCCTCTCCATTAGCTTACCTATAACTGAAGTCAAGCTCACCGGCCTATAGTTTCTACCGGTTTTGTGAAGGGTGGTCATGCTTTACTACCTCATTGAGTTTTTTGAGAAGTGCCAGAGAGTGGAGGGGGTAATGCGGTTGATGTATTATATATGGACTTTAGTAGGCGTTTGATAAGTGGACCATGGAAACTTCTACAGAAAATGCAGATGTGTGGAATAGAGGTGATTTAGTCTAATTGGATAGAATTGGCTGGCAATAGAAGACAGAGGGTGGTGGTTGATGGGAGGATATTCGCGTGGAGTTCGGTTGACAATTGGTGTTGCCTCAGGGTCTGTTTGGGTCCCTGCTTGTTTGTATTTTTATAATGATTCTGGATGAGGGTATTGAGGGATGGATCAGTAAATTTGCAGATGACACTAAAGTCGGTGGAGTGGTAGATAGTTAAGAGTGGTGTTTTAGTTTACAGAGTGACTTGGACAAGTTGCAGAGCTGGGCCGGAGGTGGCAAATGGAGTTTAATGTGGAAAAGTTTGAGTTAATGCACTTTGGCAGGAACAATAAATGTGTAGAGTATAGGGTTAATGGTAGGGCTCTTAATAGTGTTGAGGAACAGAAGGATCTTGGTGTATGTGTAATAGATCCCTGAAAGTAGGCACTCAAGTGGATAAAGTTGTTAAGAAGGCTTATGGAGTCTTAGCTTTTATTGGTAGGGGGATTGAATTTAGGAGCCGCAGCATCATGTTGCAACTGTACAAAACTCTAGTGCGGCCGCACTTGGAGTATTGTGTGCAGTTCTGGTCGCCACATTATAAGAAAGATGTGGAGGCATTGGAGAGGGTACAGAGGAGGTTTACCAGGATGTTGCCTGGTATGGAGGGCAGGTCCTATGAGGAGAGGTTGAAGGATTTGAGGTTGTTTTCGTTAGAAAGAAGGCGGCTAAGAGGGGATCTTATTGAAGCATATAAGATGATTAGAGGTTTAGATAGGGTGGACAGTGATAGCCTTTTTTCTAGGATGGAAAAAGCTAGCACGAGGGGACACCCCTTTAAATTAAGGGGTATGAGTTATAGGACGGATATCAGAGGTAGGTTCTTTACTCAAAGAGTGATTAGGGAGTGGAATGCCCTGCCTGCAGCTGTTGTAGATCACCAGTTTGGTGGCGTTTAAGAGGTATTGATAAGTATATGAAGAGAAGGGAATGGTTTAGTTTGGAGGGGCATTGCTTTTTATTTGTCGGCACAACATCGAAGGCCGAAGGGCCTGTTCTGTGCTGTAATGTTCTATGTTCTATAGTTCCCTGGGTTATCCCTCTGACCTTTTTTAAACAACGGTACTACATTTGCTATCCTCCAGTCCTCTGGGACCTCACCTGTGTCCAAGGAAGAGACAAAGATTTGCGTCAGAGGCCCAGCTAGGTCTTCCCTCAACTCCCTTAGCAGCTGGGGTAAATGCCATCAGGCCCCGGAGCTTTATATGTCTTTAAGCTGCCTAACAGCCCCAACACCTCTTTCCTTGTAATCTTTATTTCCCTCAACCGATCCTCAACTTTGTCAACATCAGCAACAGACATCTGGCCAGTCTCCCGCGTGAATACTGACGCAAAGTATTCATTTAGGATCTCCCCCAATCCCTCAGGCTCTAAGCATAGATTCCCTCCTCTGTCCCTGAGAGGTCCAATCTTGCCTCTAACCATCCTTTTGCTCCTTACATAGGTGTAAAATGCCTTAGGATTTTCCTTAATCCTACCTGCCAGAGCCACTTCGTGGCCCCTTTTTGCCTTTCTAACACCCCTTTTAAGATCCCGTCTACACTCTCTATAAGATTCCAGCGCTGTCTCAGTCCCCAGTTGCCTAGATCTAATGTAAGCCTCTCGCTTCTTCCTGATCAAGTCCTCAATATCCCTGGTAAGCCACGGTTCTCTAATCCTACCTTTCCCATCCTTCCTCCTTGCCGGCACGTATCTTTCCTGCAGAGAGTTTAGTTTTCCCTTGAAAGACTCCCACACGTACCTCGTCGACCTGCCCTCAAAAAGCTTATCCCAGTCGGGATCTTTAAGATCTTGCCGTATCTGGCTGTATCTAGCCCTCCCCCAGTTAAATACCTTCCCTTTTGGGCAGGTCTCGTCCTTTTCCATTAATATCCTAAAGCAGACAGAGTTTCTGGGACTAGATAGGGGTTTAAGGAGAAAAAGAGCAGCATGGACAAGTTGGGCTGAAGGGCCTGTTTCCATGCTGTAAACCTCTATGACTCTATAACAATAATAAATCAAATCAAACCAGGGTGACTCCCCCCCCCCCCCCCCCCCCGCCACAACCCCTCCACTCCCCCACCCAACCACACACCTCCCTCACTGCAGTCTTTCTGGAGCCTTCTCTGAGGGATGTTGCTGAGTTCTAGCAGTTAGAAGGTCATTGAGCCACAGCTATCTGTTTTTGTCTTTACTTTTTGTCATTGGACTTCAACGGTAGATGTGATCGGCGCAACTCGTGGGCCGAAGGGCCTGTTTGTGTTGTATTGTTCTATGTTCTATGTAACGCGGATAAATGTGTAGTGGTCCATTTTGGCAGGAATAATGGGATGAAGAAGTACAATATAAGGGGTAGGAGTCTTAGCTGTGTTGAAGAGCAGAAGGATCTCGGGGTCCGGGTCCACAGGACTCTTAAATCAGCCTCGCAGGTGGAGGAAGTGGTCAAGAAGGCGTATGGTGTACTGGCCTTCATTAATCGAGGGATTGAGGTTAGGAGTCGGGAGGTAATGATGCAGCTTTATAAGACCCTTGTCAAACCCCACTTGGAGTACTGTGCGCAGTTCTGGTCACCTCACTATAGGAAGGATGTGGAAGGATGTTTTCTTTACCCAAAGGGTCGTTCGGGAGTGGAATGCCCTGCCTGCAGCAGTTGTAGATGCGCCAAGTTTGGTGGCGTTTAAGAGGTTAGTTGATAAGTATATGGAAGAGAAGGGAATGGTTTAGTTTGGAGAGGCATTGCTTTTTATATTGGTCGGTGCAACATCGAAGGTCGAAGGGCCTGTTCTGTGCTGTAATGTTCTATGTTCTATGTTCTATGAAGCTATTGAGAGGGTTCATAGGAGATTTACAAGGATGTTGCTTGGATTGGGAGGCAGGCCTTATGAAGATAGGTTGAGGGAGCTGGGACTCTTCTTCCTGAAGAGACGTAGGTTGAGAGACAACCTGATAAAGGTTTATAAAATGTTGAGAGGAATAGATAGGGTGGACTCTCAGAGGCTATTTCCCCAAGCTGAAATGGTCACTACGAGAGGACACAGGTTTAAGGTGCAGGGAAGCAAATACAAAGGAGATGTCAGGGGTAGGTTTTTCACTCAGAGGATGGTGAGTGAATGGAATCGGCTGCCGTCGGAGGTGGTAGAGGCGAACTCGCTGGGATCTTTTTAAAAGACTTCTGGATGAGTATATGGGAACTAATGGGATAGAGGGTTATAGATTATAGATGTGATCGGCGCAACTCGTGGGCCGAAGGGCCTGTTTGTGCTGTAGTGTTCTATGTTCTAAGGAGAATGTATTACATCCACTCACAGAGATGCCCAGCTATAACAAACACCATAAATCCCTTCTAATACAAAGAAGCATGTAGTAGTTGGAGAATCATCACTGGCTGTGATTACTCAGTTTTGTTACCTGCCACTCTTTTCCTGTCAGTTAAGGGTGTGACATGTTGATTTATGTTTCAGGGGACGTTCGATACGCAGGCAGGGACAGCTTAGTCTTCCTCATTGATGCCTCGGAGGCCATGTTTGAAACGAACGGTGAGGACATTTCACCATTCGACATGACTATTCAGGTAAGAGGAGACCAGTGACAGCGCCATAGGCGACAGTCGTTAAGTATGTTCAAGGCTGAGATAGATTTCTAATCAGTAAGAGTATGTCATGGGGATAAGACAGGAAAGTTGAGGATTATCACATCAAATCAGTCATGGTCTCATTGAATGGTGGAACAGACTTGATGGGCTGAATGGCCTCTGTTCTGTTCCTATGTCTGATACTCTAATACTCCTATAAAACCAGATGTCTGCCCCTTCCTCACATCTCTGAGAAACATACACACAACACACAGACATACACACAGAGTCCCTCATCTTAAAAACATTCAAAGCATATTTTTAGCTCAGGAAAGATTTTTGAAATTTGTTCAGCTGTTTTTTGAAAATATCGTGAAGAAAATCTACTGTGCAAAAGGAACAGCACGGTGGCACAATGGCACAGTGGTTGGCACAGCAACATTGTGGTTGGCACTGCTGCCTCACAGCACCAGGAGCTTGGGTTCGATTCCTGGCTTGGGTCACTGTCTGAGTGGAGTTTGCATGTTCTCCGTATATCTGTGTGTGCTGAGTGTTTTGGTCAGTTGATAGTGCTGCTGACTGATTAGTCTCTCTGTGCTTGCAGTGTGTCCACAGGGTTTACACCAGTAAGATTATTAGCAGCGACCGTGACCTTCTGGCTGTCGTGTTCTTTGGGACTCAGAAGCACAAGAACTCTGTTGACTTCAAGCATGTTTACGTCCTCCATGACTTGGACACACCAGGCAAGTTTATCCTCCAGATCTGGAGCAGTCCACTTAACCTCAGTGCAGAGTATGTCCTTCCCTTGGAACTCTGCTCAGTGCAAATTGTGGCGTAGGTACACATCTGGGAGCAGTTAAGTGATAATAACCAGGCAATATGATTTAGTGATGTTGATTGAGAAATACAATTGAAATACACTTCAGAAGTGTTGACTGTAAAGCATTTTGGGACATCTGGGATTGGGAACGGTGCTATATCAATGCAGTTAGTGCTTTTTTGGTGGCACTTTTCACATTTACCCTCCGTCTTCTCATTGGATCACTGATATTTTCTTGATCCCATTTCCTTTGTCCCTCTGTCCTGTTGGATTAATGTCCTTTCTGCCTCAGCCACAAAACCTGAAAATAAATTTCGCATGTTTACAACTCACAATTCTCCATGATTTGTCTGGACCATAGGAACGGAATGAATATTCCGCTAATAAAAATAGTCTATTTGAAACTCCACACATTTGCACATTCTCTATTGCTGATTAGCATAATCTCAGTCCCTCCAGAGTCGCTAAGCGGACAGCTCAAGTCCAGATGAGATTCTGTTTCCATGGAATAGACTCTGTCTTCTCGAGCCCACTTCTACTGAAAGTGTGGGGAACTCTAGCTGGCACAAGGTACCATTTTGCAGAACAGCTCAGACTGAAGTTCAAAAGGCACAAGTCCTTGGATGCATTGTTTTGAAGTCCTGGCGGAGTAGAAATATTGTGGCTATAAGTGCAGGTCAGAAGCTAGGAACTCTGTGGGGAATAACTCACCTTCTGACTCCCCCAATATCTGTCCACCATCTAGATGGCACAAGTCAGGAGTGTAATGGAATACTCCCCACTTGCCCAGATGAGTGCAGCTCCAACAACACTCAAGAAACTCTAAGCCATCCAGAACAAAGCTGTCCTCTTGATTGACTTCACATCTACCACTTTCAACACTCTCACCCTCCTCCACAGAATGACAGCAGTAAGACTTGTCAGATGCTCTGCAGCAACTCGCCTAAGGCTCCTTCAACAGGATAAAGTAGACGCAGAGTGGACGCTTCCTCTTGTGAGACATTCTAGGACAAGAGGTCATAATCTTAGGATAAGGGATAGCAAATTTAAAACAGGGTTGAGGAGAAACTAGTTCTCCAAAAGGGTTGTGAAACTCTGAAATTTGCTACCCCAAAGCATGGTGGTTGCTGGAACAGTGAGTAAATTTAAGGAGGAGTTATTCAGATTTTTAAATTTGTAATGGGTTGAAAGGTTATTGGCAGGAAAATGGGGATGAGGAGCATATCAGCCATAATTGAATGGCAGAGCGGATTTGATGGGCTGAATGGCCTAATTCCACTCCTATATCTTATGAACCTATGTACAGCACCTTCCAAACCCATGAATTCTACCATCTGAAAGGAAAAAGGCAGCACATACCTTGGAACGCCACCAAGTTCCCCCCCCAAGTCACTCACCATCCTGACTTGGAAATATATTGGTTGTTCTTTCGCTGTCACTGGATCAAAATCCTGGAATTCTCTCCCTAACAGCACTGTGGGTGTACCTACACCATAGAGACTGCAGCAGTTCGAGGTAGCAGCTCACCACCACTTTCTGGAGGGCAATCATGGTTCATGGTCACCAATGGATTTTTAATTTCAGATTTTTTTTATATTGAATTCAAATTCTACAGTCTGCCATGGTGACATTCAAACGCAGGTCCCCAGAACATTAGCTGAGTTTCTGGGTTAATAGTCTAGCGATAATACCTCTAGGCTATCGTCTCCCCTGGTGTGTTTAATAGATTGATGTTCTAATTTGACTCTCTCTGTCAGGTGCTAAGCGAGTACTGGAATTGGATCAGTACGAGGGGGAGAAGGGGAACAAGTCCTTCAAGAAGAACATAGGCCACAGTACCGATGGCTCATTGAGCGATGCTCTCTGGGTCTGCTCCAATCTCTTCAGTGACGTCACGCTGAAACTGAGTCACAAGCGCATCATGCTGTTCACCAATAGTGACAACCCACACGCTAAAGACAGCTCCAAAGCAAGAATGGCCAGAACAAAGGCCAATGATCTGCGAGACACAGGTAGGCAAACCAGGATTACCACCAAGTATTTGTCAGCGACTGGTTCAAAGATGTTAAATCACAAAGTCCTCAGTTAAGATTACAGTTGCATTGCCATGAAGTGCAACTTTATGTGAAACAACTTTAAACAAATTTGTTTTGATAGGAAAATCTAATGTAAAAGCTTCTTTAGAATCTGTAGGACATTTCTCAATATGATAACCTGTGAATGAAAATATTTAACGTTGCTAAATTACTATAGTACTATGTAATTATATTGCTATAATATAAATTATTATAGTAACTACTAAATTTCTATAACTTTAGAAATGAAATAAATTCAAAGATATAAACATACTTCACTCTAGTTTCTTGCCCATCATGTTTGCTGAATCTTTCATATGTCACACATTCCACTGGCTGACCCTCCTTGTCGTTTCCCCATCCAGCTCCCTGCCTCTTCCACTCCCTGACCTTTCCTCTTGCTTCCAGTTTATGGCTACCCCCCCCCCCACCACCACCACCACCCCCACCCCCCCCCCCCCCCCCCCCCCACCCCCCGCCTCCCCTCCCCACCTCCTCCAGTCCTTGACCCTCTGGCTCACTGCAGGCCCTTCCTCAGCTTGTAACCTGAGAGCAGAGATTTCAGAGGGTTATCAGACTGGTGGAGGTTGCAGAAACGGGGAGGACCGAGGCAATGGATGGATTTATCAAGATTGAAAATAGCGCTTTGCACAAAATTGGAGCATAAATAATCCATTCGACCCCTCCTGCCTGCTGTGCCATTCAATAAGATCATGCCTTGTATGTTTGTATTTCAAATTCCACATTCCCATCTACTCACAATAGTCTTTGATTCTCTCGTCTAACACAAATCTCTCTACCTCTTTTTACATTTCTAGCCATGTTTCTCTCATAGTCTAATTTATTTCTCCTGATTAACCTTTGGTCATCCTTTGTTGTTCTTCACATTCTAACCAATCATCTGATCTGCCGTTATATGCTTTTTCCTTAAGTTTGACAGTTTCCTTAACTTCTTTAGTTAACCATAAGTGGGTCCTCCCCTCCGAATCGTCTTAATAGTAGAAACTTACTTATTCAGAATGTTCTGAAATAGCCTCTTAAATGTCTGCCACTGCTTATCTATTGATCTGTCCCCTAGCCTAATCTCCCAGTTCACTTACCTAGCACAACTTCCATGCCCACATAGTTGCCTTTATTTAAAATACTAGCCTTAGACCCACTCTTCTCCCTTTCAAACTATTCAGTCGTGTTGAAGCAGGGTTAGACAGTGTGGTGATCTGACCAGTGTTGTACAGTGCATTGGAGCTTTATCGAACAATCCCTTCACTGCTTCCCCTGTCCAGATTGTCACCTGAAGCATGGTTCTGTAGGGATGGCCAGAAGACTGTTTCCCAACACGGGTTGGTGTTCTGCCAGTCAGCATCCGAAACTAAAAGGGAAGGGTAAGACCTGCAGTCCACGCCAGCCTGCCCTGTGACGTGATGGTATGAAGATCAGAACTAAACACTTCTTCCTCTCTTTCCTCATTCTATCCCTCCTCCTCCCCCCCTTCTCCCACAGTCACTGACATAGTCTGCTAATCAAGGCAAATAAACATAGAACGTTACAGCGCAGTACATCTCCTTCAGCCCTCGATATTGCAGTGACCTATGAAACCAATTTAAAGCCCATCTAACCTACACTTTTCCAATATCATCCATATATTTATCCAATGACCATTTAAATGCCCTTGATGTTGGCAAGACCATTACTGTTGCAGGCAGGGCGTTCCATGCCCTTACTACGCTTTGAGTAAAGAATCTACCTCTGATATCTGTCCTTTATCTATCATCTCTCAATTTAAAGCTATGCCCTCTCATGCTAGCCATCTCCATCCGAGGAAGAAGGCTCTCACTGTCCACCCCATCTAATCCTCTGATTGTCTTATATGCCTCTATTAAGTTGCCTCTTAACCTTTTTCTCTCTAACGAAAACAGCCTCAAGTCCCTTAGCCTTTCCTTATAAGACTTTCCCACCATGTCAGGCAACATCCTGGTAAATCTCCTCTGCACCCTTTCCAATGCTTCCACCTCTTTCCTCGATGCAGCAACCAGAACTGTACACAATACTCCAAGTGTAGCCACACCAGAGTCCTGTACAACTGCAACATGACCTCATGACTCAATCCCTCTACCAATAAAAACTAACACACCGTACACCTTCTTAACAACCCTATCAACCTGGGTGCCAACTTTCAGGGATTTATGCACATGGAAAAAACAGAAATAAAACTCAATCCTGTCAGGCAATCAAAACCAGTCTTGGAGGTCACAGATCAAATCTGATATTCAGTACTTCCCAAGCTTTACCCTCATCAAGAACTGGGTCCAGCTGCAACTTAAAAAATCTGAGAAATGTTGCAGGGAAAACTGCTGATCATTTTTGTCAAAAGACTGGGCGGATTTTTCCCTTCCCATCCACCATGAGAATCATAGCACATGAGAAATGGACCATGCAGTAGTCTGTTAACCTCAGGCGAGATTTTCCAGCCTTGCGGGTGAGCGTGGCTAGAAAATCCCGCACATTATCTCACGAGCAATAATAAGAGAAGCTTTGCCTTTTGCTGCTATGTTGTGATTGGTGTGTCTTTGTCTCTGCCTTTGCCTGTGTGCAGGTATCATCCTTGACCTGATGCATCTGAAGAAGCCTGGTGGGTTTGACATGTCTCTCTTTTACTGCGACATTGTCAGTGTGTCAGAGGATGGGGATGCAGCTGTGCAAGGCGAGGGGTCAGCCAGGTTGGACGATCTGCTTCGGAAAGTGTGGGCCAAAGACTACAAGAAGAGGGCTGTCACCAGGTCAGTATTCACTCAGAACAGCACTGCATCTCCTTGGAGAGTTTCTAATGTATCCCTATGGACCATGGTAAATAGAACGTCCGTGTTCGTGCACACACTCTGCTCAAATGTATGGACAATCTTCTTAGATTAGGCATTTGAGTATGTTTTCACTCGCAGGGAAGAACGAAACCAGAAGCCATCAACACCAGGTAGTGACCAGGCCAAGAATGCAGAGAAATGTCTTTACCCAGAGAACGATGGGAACGTGGAACTTGCCCAACACAGTTGCAATGAATTGCAATGAATGGTGTAGCTGCGTTTACGGAGAAGCTGGATGAGCGTGAGAGAGAATATCATTCGCCAGATACACTGATAACCCTAAAGGGAAAGGGGAGGGAGAAAGTTCATGGGAAGTGGGAATACCAGCATGAGGCTGTTGGGCTGAATGGCCTGTTTCTCTGCTTCATCTCTTATGTTGAAACGTCATAAAGTGCATCATGTTACCTTGAGAGGAATTGGCTTTACAAAGAATATAGTACAGCACAGGAACAGGCCCTTCAGCCCTGCATCAACACGTCTTTCTAAACTAAAGACCTTTCATCTCTCCATGGTAAATTCCTCTATTCTCAGCCTTTTCGTGTATCTGCCCAGACGCCTCTTAAACATTGCTATTGCATCTGCTTCTACCATCTCTTCTGGCAGCACATTCCAGGCACTTAACACCCTCTGTGTTAAAAAAAAAGGTGTCTCTTACATCCCTTTTAAACTTTTCCCCTTTTGCCTCTGTCCCTAGTAATTGACATTTCTATTCTGGGAAAAAGACTCTGAATATCCATTCTATTCATGTCTCTCATAATCTTGTAGGTCTATCAGGTCGCCCCTCAGCCTCTGACATTCAAGTAAAACAAGTCGAGTTTGTCCAACCTCTCCTCACAGCTAATAGTCTCCAAACCAGGTAGCATCTTGGTAAACCTCTAATGTAGCGACCAGAACTGTACGCAATATTCCAAACATGCCCTAACTAAAGTTCTATACAGCTGCAACTTGACTTGCCGATTTTTGCATCCTATGGCCCAACTGATGATGGCAAGCGTGCCACGTGACATTTTGACCACCTTATCCATTTATGTTGCCACTTTCAGGGAACTGTGGATCTGTACGCTCAGATCCCTCTGTATGTTAATGCTTCTAAGGGTCCTACCATTTAATGTCTATTTCTCTCCTGCATTGGACTTTCAAAATGCATCAAGTTTGATTTCATTTGATTTATTATTGTCGCATGGATTGGGATACGGTGAAAAGTATTGTTTCTTGCGCACTATACCAACAAAGCATACCAGTATAGAATATAAGAGTAGGAGTCTAATGTTATTAGCTTCTTCCCTGCTGCCATCAGACTTTTGAATGGATTTACCTTGCATTAAGTTGATTTTTCTCTACACCCTTACTATGATTGTAACACTACATTCTGCACCCTCTCCTTTCCTTCTCTATGAATGAACAAAGAACAACACAGCACCGGAAACAGGCCCTTCGGCCCAACGAGCCCGCGCTGCTTTCCTAGCGTCTTAATGACATATAGGGATCAATTTGTTACCCAATCAGCCTAAGAGCACATTTTTGGGATGTGGGAGGAAACCGGAGCACCCGGAGAAAACCCACGCAACCACGGGAAGAACGCGCAAACTCCCGCAGACACAGGCCCAAATCCATGTGTCTGCACAGCAACAGCGATAGTCCCTGAGCTGTCATGGTGCCTATCAGATGGTCCAGTTTAAGCATACACTAATGACGTGAAGCACTAGGCCACTCCTGAAGCAACATCCAAGAGCAGCTCTCGTACGACCTGCCGCATGCATGCCCTTGTTGGTCAACAAGGTGGACCGAACATCCTGTGGAAACAAATAGGATATTTAAACAGTCCTACTATATCCCTCTATCTGCAGACCGCTCATGTGGCTGTCCAAGAGACCCTTAAACACCCCTAGCGTGCCTGCTCCCACCACCTTACTCGGTAGTGCATTCCACACCCCCACTACCCTTTGTGTGAAAAAATGCCCTCTAATATTCGTCTTATACATAGCCCCCCTCATCCTAAGGCCGTGACCCCTCGTTCTATCCTTTTCTAATGGTGGAAAAAGCTTACCACCATTTACTCTATCTATACCCCTCATAATCTTATATACCTCTAATAGATCCCCTCTCAGCCGACGTCTTTCAAGGGAAAACAACCCCAGTGCGTTCAATCTTTCCTCGTAAGACAGCCTTTCCATACCAGGCAGCATCCTGGTAAATCTCCTCTGCACTCTCTCCAGGGCCTCCACGTCCTTCCGGTAGTAAGGTGACCAGAACTGGACGCAGTACTCCAAGTGAGGCCTAACTAACGTTCTATATAGTTTTTCACACAAAGGGTAGTGGGGGTGTGGAATGCACTGCCGAGTAAGGTGGTGGGAGCAGGCACGCTAGGGTTGTTTAAGGGTCTCTTGGACAGCCACATGAGCGGTCTGCAGATAGAGGGATACAGTAGGACTGTTTAAATATCCTATTTGTTTCCACAGGATGTTCGGTCCACCTTGTTGACCAACAAGGGGCATGCATGCGGCAGGTCGTGCGAGAGCTGCTCTTGGATGTTGCTTCAGGAGTGGCCTGGTGCTTCACGTCGTTAGTGTATGCTTAAACTGGACCATCTGATGGGCAACATGACAGCTCAGGGACTATCGCTGTTGCTGTGCAGACACATGGATTTGGGCCTGTGTCTGTGGGAGTTTGCATGTTCTCCCCGTGGTTGCGTGGGTTTTCTCTGGGTGCTCCGGTTTCCTGCCACATCCCAAAAATGTGCTCTTAGGCTGATTGGGTAACAAATTGTCCCTATATGTCATTAAGATGTTAGGATGGCGGCGCGGACTCGTTGGGCCGAAGGGCCTGTTTCCGGTGCTGTTTTGTTCTTTGTTCATTCATAGAGAAGGAAAGGAGAGGGTGCAGAATGTAGTGTTACAATCATAGTAAGGGTGTAGAGAAAAATCAACTTAATGCAAGGTAAATCCATTCAAAAGTCTGATGGCAGCAGGGAAGAAGCTGTTCTTGAATCGGTTAGTACATGATCTCAGACTTTTGTATCTTTTGATGGAAGAGAGAATGTTCAGGCACCATGTGGTCTCTAATTATGCTGGCTGCTTTGCCGAGGCAGAGAGTAGTGTCAACAGAGTCAATGGACGGGAGGCTGGTTTGTGTGATGGATTGGGCTACGTTCGTGATCCTTTTGTAGTTTCTTGCAGTCTTGGGCAGAGCAGGAGCCCATACCAAGCTGTGGTATAACCAGAAGGAATGCTTTCTATGGTGCATCTGTAAATGTTGATTTAAGTCATACTAGACATACTAAATTTCCTTAGTCTTCTGAGAAACGCATTTGTCTGGATTAAATTTCTCCACCAAATCTCCACATTGTATCCTCTGACAATCCTCCTGCATCCAAAGTAAAGTTTATTTATTAGTCACAAGTAAAATTTACATTAACACTGCAATGAAGTTACCATGAAATTCCCCTAGTCGCCACAGTCTGGCACCCATTCAGGTCAATGCACTGAACTTGTACGTCTGTGGGAGGAAACCAGAGCACCCGGAGGAAACCAGCGCAGACACAGGGAGAATGTGTAAACTCTACACAGGCAGTGACCCAAGCCGAGAACCAAACCCGGATCTCTGGCACTGTGAAGCAGCAGTGCTAACCACTCTGCCATCCTCCATGTGGTGCTCTGGAATCTTTTACATCCAACTGACCAAGTCGTCAGGACCTTGGCTTAAACCCCACTGACCCCATCCCTAAACTGCTGCTTTCTTCAGTCCCTTAATGTGCATCAGAATGTCTTTGTGTTTCTGCCCTGTTAACTCCGTCTGTTTCAGTTGTATTTGATGTCCCTTTTTTTGTTTGTTTTCTTTTGGTCAGGCTGAACCTGAAGCTGGGAGAAGGTGTGGAAGTCTCGGTTGGAGTTTACAATCTCATGCGGAGCGCCCGGAAGCCCAGTGCCATCCGCCTGTACCGAGAAACCAACGAGCCCGTCAAAACCAAAACCCGCTGGTTTAACGGGGAGACGGGCAGCCTGCTCCTACCCAGCGACACCAAGAAGGCCCAGGTAAAGTTCGGTGAACCAATACTGTGCTGAATTAAAACATAGATTCCTGCCTGACCAAAGGCAAAACACTGCGGATTCTGATAATCTGAAATACAAACAGAAAATGCTCTTTTTTAATTCACTAATGAGTTGAGTTATTGTGCATCCCTCATTGCCCTCGAGAAGGTGATGAGGCATTTTCTAAAATTGCTGCACTCTGGGATGTGAAGGCATGCCCACATGCAGTATTATTGCTTTTTGTCATGACTTCTGATACAACTGAGTGGCTTTCTAAATTAATCAAAAAGTAGTTGAGAAACAGCCGTGTAGTTCTGGATCCTGAGACTGGGTAAGGACGGCAGATTTCCTTCTCTAAAGAGCATTACAACAATCGGGTAATTTCATGATCACAGACAAATATTACCTTTATTTACAGAGTTCGAGAAAGGTCACCCAGACTTGAAACGTTGGCTTTATTCTCTCTGGATGTGGAGATGCTGGCGTTGGACTAGGGTAAACATGGTAAGAAGACTCACAACACCAAGTTTTGGGTGTACTATGAAATAAACTTGTTGGACTTTAACCTGGTGTTGTGAGACTTCTTACTTTATACTGTCTCCACAGATGCTGCCAGACCTGCTAAGATTTTTCAGCATTTTCTATTTCCCACCCCCCCCGCCCAGTTGTTGTGATAAGGTTTGAACTCATGCCTCTAGATCGGTAGCACAGTGGGTTAGCACTGCTGCCTCACAGCGTCCGGGACTCAGGTTCGATTCCTGGCTTGGGTCACTGTCTGTGTGGAGTTTGCACATTCTTCTCATGTCTGTGGGGTTTCCTCCGGGTGCTCAAGTTTCTTTCCACAGTCCAAAGATGTGTGGGTTAGGTAGATTGGCCATGCTAAATTTCCCCTTAGTGTGAGGGGAACTAGCTAGGGTAAATGCGTGTGGTTAGGGCCTGAGTGGGATTATGGTCGGCGCAAACTCAGTGGGTTGAAAGGTCTCCTTCTGCACTGTCGGATTCAATGATTCTATTATTATTCAAAGCCTCTGAATTACTCATCCAGTAACTTAACACCCCTGTTATTGTATCCCTTGTGCATGTGCTGTACAGAGAGAAACCAGAGTTAATGTTTCAGATCGATGACTTTCCTTTAGAACTAGTTCATGTTAGACATGCCACAGGATACAAACAGGTACAGAAGGAAAGTGTGCATGGAGGGCTGGAAAGAATGAAAACAGAGGCAGCAGAGATTAAATAACAGAAGAGACAATGGTGTAAAGCAAAGATAGAATGGTAATGAGATGAGTAAATAAAGAGAAGAACTTGTATTAGTTAAAATAGCGCCTTCCACAATTTCAGGATGGCCCAAAGCACTTCACAGCCAGTGAAGTACTTCTGAACTTTTCTGCAGACGAAAGGGATATGCCTCAGTCTGTATTGAATTATCTAGCAGCTTGAGGAGCCTGTAGCTCCCCACTGCTTTTTCCATGGCAAAACCTTGGCCAATTAGAGTTGATTTGTCAACCTGTCAATACCCTTTTCTCCTGTGGTATAAATTGGCACATTTGTTTGAAATTTGGCATTCTGGTGTTTTTCCTGATGAGTGTAATGCAAAAAGCTTTGACAACCTGTCTCCTTATTCAGCGTTGGTTTTGAAGTTTAGCCACTGCTATAATGTAGCGATCTTTTTACCTATATTTGACTCTCCATCGCTTTCTTCTACAAACTGATTCCCTCCCTGTAATTTGCATTTTTATTTTAAGATAAGGATCAGTGAGTGATATCATTTTTATTTTCTGAGCTATCTTTATCTGGTTACCTGTTTAAAGTTAAAAAGTTAAAAGTTTACTTATTAGTATCACAAGTAGGCTCACATTAACACTGCAATGAAGTTACTGTGAAAATTCCCTACTTGCCACACTCCAGTGCCTGTTCGGACACACTAAGGGAGAACTTAGCATAATCAGTGTACCTAACCAGCACGTCTTTCAGACTATGAGAAAAAAATCAGAGCACGTGGAGGAAACCCACGGAGACACGGGGAGAATGTGCAAACTCCATACAGACACTGACCCAAGCTGGGAATCGAACTCGGGTCCCTAATCACTGTGCCACCCAGTTTCTGGGATATACATCACCATTCTTAGTGTGCTGAATATTTCGTACCATCGTATTCAGACAGCCAGCGGGAAGCGTCTTCCACCCCTTTGTATTTTTTATTCCGAGATTAATTTTCCATTTTTCAGTCGGACCTTCACTGGATTAGCTCTTTGAAGAAGAGGCATACGAACTCGGAATGTTAACTCTGCTTCTCTCTCTGTACACTTACTGAGCTTTTCCAACATTCTCTGTTTTTATTTCAGATTTCCAGCACCTGCAGTATTTTGTTTTTGCTTCACTGAGTTTATCTGCTTGATGTGGTTACATGACCATCTATATTGATGAATTATTTCCACAAAATATGTCCAGCCTAATGAACAGGACATGCTTGAACCTCTCATTGTTATTTAACAAAAGCGCTAATTCATGATGGTGATCACTCACATCATACAGTGTGACCTAATGCAGAAGAAGACCATTAGGGTGGCACAACGGCTAGCACTGGTGCCTCACACGCCAGGGACCAAGGTTCAATTCCCGGCTTGGCTCACTGTCTGTGTGAAGTTTGCACATTCTCCCAGTGTCTGTGTGGGTTTCCTCCGGTTTCCTTCCACACTCCTAGGATGTGCAGGTTAGGTTGATTGGCCATGATAAATTGCTCCTTAGTGTCAGGGGGAACTATCAGGGTGGATACATGAGGCTACAGGGCCTGGTTGGGATCGTGGTTGGTACAAACTCAGTGGGATGAATGGCTTCCTCCTGCACTGCAGAGATTCTATGATTGCTAGAATCTCTGCAGAATTGCCCTTGTGAAGGTGGTGGTGAGCTTCTTGAAATGCAAAGTACATGTGGTGTAGGTACACCCATTGTGCTGTTAGGGAGGAAGTTCCTAGATTCTGACCCAGCAACAGTGAAGGAGCAGTCAATATGTTTCCAAGCTAGGATAATGAGTAGCTTGGAGAAGAACTTGCAGGTGATAGTGTTCCCAGATATCTGCTGCCCTGACCCTTCTAGATGGAAGTGGTCGTTGGTTTGGAAGGTGCTACTGAAAGAACATCGGTGAGTTCCTGCAGTGCATCATATCAGTGGTACTCATGGCTGCCAATGTGTCTGTGGTGGAGGAAGTGAATGTTTATAGAAGGAGTACCAGTCCTGCTTTGTCCTCGATGGTGTGGAGCTTCTTGAGTGTTGCTGGAGTTGCACCCATCCAGGAAGTGAGGAGCATTCCAACACACTCCTGATTTGTTCCCTGTCGATGCTGGGCAGGCTTTGGGAGGGCTAGCGGATGAAATCCTCGAAAGATGTTACTCTTTCATATAATTTAAGCCTGCTTTTGTCTTGTGGTTCCCAGGTTTATGGACAGAAGCAGATTGTTCTGGAGAAAGAGGAGACCGAGGAATTGAAGAGGTTTGATGACCCGGGCTTGGTGCTTATTGGTTTCAAGCCAATGTCCTTCTTAAAGAAGCACCACCATGTCAGACCCCCACAGTTCATTTACCCAGATGAGACGCTGATAACAGGTAACTCTGCGGTGGCCGACTAATCGCTGATCCCTGCGGTGGCCGACTAATCGCTGACCCCTGCGGTGGCCGACTAATCGCTGACCCCTGCGGTGGCCGACTAATCGCTGACCCCTGCGGTGGCCGACTAATCGCTGACCCCTGCGGTGGCCGACTAATCGCTGATCCCTGCGGTGGCCGACTAATCGCTGATCCCTGCGGTGGCCGACTAATCGCTGATCCCTGCGGTGGCCGACTAATCGCTGATCCCTGCGGTGGCCGACTAATCGCTGATCCCTGCGGTGGCCCACTAATCGCTGATCCCTGCGGTGGCCCACTAATCGCTGATCCCTGCGGTGGCCCACTAATCGCTGATCCCTGCGGTGGCCTACTAATTGCCGCCTGCCATTTGAACAAAGACCTGTTTATTTTTATCCTTTATTTCCCGCCTGCCAACCAGTTTCTATCCATCTCAATACACGTCCCCTAATCCCACGCACTTTAATTTTACACACTGATTTCTTATGTAGGCTTTATCTGAAAGTCCAACTCTACCTCTCGTCAACCCTACTAGTTACATCCTTGAAGAATTCCAGTAGATTTGTCAAGCATGATTTTCCTTTCATAAATCCATGCTGCCTCCTTCCTGTCCAACCACTGTTTACCAAGTGCTCTGCTATTAAATCTTTCTCCACTACTGACATCAGGTTTGTAATTCCCTGTTGTCTCTCTGACTCCCTTTTAAATAGTGGGGTTACATTAGCTACCCTCCAATCCATAGGAACTGTTCCAAAGTCTATAGAACCTCGGAAGATGAATACCAATATAGCCACTATTTCTCAGGCCGTTTCCTTCAGTACTCTGGGGTGTAGATTATCAGGCCCTGGGGATATATCAGCCTACAATCTCCATTTCTCCAACACCATTTCTCTACTAATATTGATTTCCTTCAGTTCCTCCGTCTTTCTAAACCCTGTGGTCCCCAACTTTTCTGGTACATTATTTGTGTCCTGCTTTGTGAAGACAGAACTACAGTCAGTATTTTAGTTGCTCAGCCATTTCTTTGTTTCCCCATTATAAATTCCCCTGTTTCTGACTGTAAGGGACCTAGTTTGTCATTAGCAATCTTTCTCGCCTCACATACGTAATAGAAACTTTTACGGTTAATGTTTATGCTCCTCGCGAGCTTACCCTCGAATTCTATTTTCCCTTATTGATTAGTCCCTTTGCTGAATTATAAACTGTCCCAATCCTCAGGTCTATAGTTTTTCTGGCTCATTTGTACGCCTCTTCCTTGGAACTAATACTATCTCTAATTTCCCTTATAAGTCTTAGTTTGGCCACCTTTCCAGTTTTATTTTTGTGCCAGACAGGATTAAGTCATTGCTCTTCGAATGTTTGCCTATCTACCATCATCCCCTTAAATAACATTTCCCAATCTTTCAAAGCCAACGTGCGTATCACATCATCGTAGTTTCCTTTATTAAGATTCAGAACCCCTAGTCTCAAAATCAACTTCCTCACTGTCCACCTTGATGAAGAATTCTATCGTGTTATAGGGGATGAAGTAACAATTTGACTTCGTCATCACCACTTGCTAAGCAGCTCAGAGAGGTCAGTCTCCCTGGTCCTTTCCAGCAGCCTTTGGGCCAGCCCAGGTGCCAGGTTCTTATTGTTCTGAACTGTGTTTATGTTCACGTTCTCAACAGGAAGCACCACTTTATTCAGCGCACTGCTCACCAAGTGCCTAGAAAAGGAGGTATTCGCTGTTTGCCGCTACACTCCCCGGAGGAATACCCCACCCCGATTTGTGGCGTTGGTCCCACAGGGAGAGGTACTGGATGATCAGAAAACACAGACCATCCCTCCAGGTCAGTGACACTGTCTCTCTCAGGTCGCTCACTGACTGGGTGAGCACATTTGATTTGCAATTTTCTCCTCCCCTAGTTTCTCCTATCTGACTGAGTTATGGTCACACCAGTGCCACAGAATCTCCAGCACCTTTTCTGCGTGGGTACAGATGATAATTCTTCACTCACTATTTGTCTACAGAAGGTATCGTAGCTATTGCCTAACCTACCCCCAATCACCTTAAACACACACAAACACCACACGTGTACACATACCACATGTACACACTCCACACACGTATGCATGCATATACACACACAGGGGAGCCTGGCTGATTGCGTGCAGTTCCGATGCAGAGAGGAACTGAAACTAGATATTTGATTTGATCTATTATTGTCATGTTTATTAGTATACAGTAAAAAGTATTATTTCTTGAACTCTATACAGTTCACAGAGAAGGAAAGGAGAGAGTGCAGAATGTAGTGTTACAGTCATAACTAGGGTGTAGAGAAAGATCAACTTAAGAGAAAGATAGCGCCATAGCCTGGGTTTGGACACCGATGAAGCTCTCAGCAGTTATTAGGTAATCTTCAATTTTCATTCATCCACTGTAACCTCACTGTAACATTTACCAGCTGTAACTCTGAACTATAGAAATTTGAAGTTAGTTCATCTGCGTCCAAACCCAGGCTAATGGCGCTATCTTTCTCTTAAGTTGATCTTTCTCTACACCCTAGTTATGACTGTAACATTACATTCTGCACTTCCTCCTTTCCTTTCCTTCTCTGTGAACCGTACAGAGTTCAAGAAACAATACCTTTTACTGTATACTAATAAACATGACAATAATAAATCAAATCAAATATCTAGTTTCAGTTCCTCTCTGCATTGGAGTTGCGTGCAATCAGCCAGGCTCCCTTGTTGTTAAGAAGGCGTATAGAGTGTTAGCTTTTATTGGTAGAGGGATTGAATTTTGGAGCCCAGATGTCATGTTGCAACTGTACAAAACTCTGGTGCGACCGCACTTGGAGTATTGTGTACAGTTCTAGTCGCCGCATTATAAGAAAGATGTGGAGGCATTGGAAAGGGTGCAGAGGACGTTTACCAGGATGTTGCCAGGTATGATGGGTAGGTCTTATGAGGGAAGGCTAAGGGACTTGAAGTTATTTTCACTAGAGAAAAGAAGGCTAAGAGGTGACTTAGTTGAGACATATAAGATGATCAGAGTATTAGATAGGGTGGATAGTGATAGCCTTTTTCCTCAGATGGAGATGGATAACACGAGGGGACATAGTTTTAAATTAAGGGGTGGTAGTTATAGGAATGATGCTAGAGGTGGGTTCTTTACTCGGAGGGTAGTAAGGCGTGGAATGCCCTGCCTGCAGCAGTTGTGGACTCGTCAAGTTTAAGAGCGTTCAAATGGGCAGTAGATAGGCATATGGATAACATTGGAATAGTTTAGGATAGAGGGTCATAAAATTGGTTCCATCGGTCGGCGCAACATCGAGGGCCGAAGGGCCTGTACTGCGCTGTAATGTTCTATGTTCTATTGTGTGTGTATATGCATGCAGGGCTGAGGGAAAGAGAAGGCTCTTGATTTGCCTTGGATTAGCTCTTTCAAAGAGCCAGTATAGCCATGATGGGTTCTATGCAGTGTCATTCAATGAATCATTTAACATCGCTGTAGCCCTGCGTTGCATTGGCCGTGCGGCGATTTTAGATGTGGGTCTTTACTTGTGGTTTTCTCCCTGGGAACAGTAACCTGACAATAGGCAGAGTTTTTTTTTAAGCGATGTTGATTGAGGAATGAATAGTGGCCAAGACACCAGGGAAAACTCCCCTACTGTTCTTCAGAACAGGATCATTAACATGAGAGGAACATGGGGACCACAATTTTCTGTCGTGTCTGAAAAGCATGAAGGTACGCAAAGAATTCAAACACCCTGCAGAGCTGCAATCACTGTCACATAACCCCACCCACCTACCCACATCACCATCACCACCCCCCTCCACCCACACACACACCCAGGGACCCAGATTCAATTTCCAGCTTGGGTCACTGTCTGTGCGGAGTCTGCATGTTCTCCCCGTGTCTGCATGGGTTTCCTCTGGGTGCTCCAGTTTCCTCCCACAGTCCAAGAGACATGCTGAATTAGATCACAGATCAGCCCATTGAGCTTTCACCTACCACAATCCCACCCAGGCTCTACCCCCATATCCTTACACATTTACCCACTAATCCCTCTAACCTATGCATCTCAGGACACTAAGGGGCAATTTTAGCACGGCCAATCCACCTAACCTGCACATCTTTGGACTGTGGGAGGAAACCAGAGCACCCAGAGGAAACCCATGCAGACACGAGCAGAATGTGCAAACTCCACACAGACAGTGACCTGAGCCAGGAATCAAACACAGGTCCCTGGAGCTGTGAAGCAGCAGTGCTAGCCACTGTGCTACCATGCCACCCGTTAGGTGCATTGGCCGTGCTAAATTCTCCCTCAGTGTACCCAAACAGGCACCAGAATGTGGCAACCAGGAGATTTTCACAATAACTTCATTGCAGTGTTAATATAAGCCTACTTGTGATACTAATAAAATAAACATTACTAGTTGTAACTTTGACCTGATTTCTGCAAAAACACAAATGTTCATAGAACATAGAACAATACAGCACAAACAGGCCCTTCGGCCCACGAGTTGGGCCAATCACATCTACCATTCCACAGACCTATCTATAACCCCCTATCCTATTCTTTTCCATATACTCACCCAGAAGTCTCTTAAAAGACCCCAGTGAGTTTGCCTCAACAACCTCCGACGGCAGTCGGTTCCATTCACTCACCACCCTCTGAGTGAAAAACCTACCCCTGACATCTCCTTTGTATTTGCTTCCCTGCACCTTAAATCTGTGTCCTCTCGTAGTGACCATTTCAGCTCGGGGAAATAGTCTCTGAGAGTCCACCCTATCTATTCCTCTCAACATTTTATAAACCTCTATCAGGTCGCCTCTCAACCTACGTCTCTCCAGTGAGAAGAGTCCCAGCTCCCTCAACCTATCTTCATAAGGCCTGCCTCCCAATCCAGGCAGCATCCTTGTAAATCTCCTCTGAACCCTCTCAATAGCCTCTACATCCTTCCTATAATGAGGCGACCAGAACTGCGCACAATACTCCAACTGGGGTCTGACAAGAGTCTTATAGAGCTGCATCATTACCTCCTGACTCCTAAACTCTATTCCTCGATTAATGAAGGCCAGTACACCGTACGCCTTCTTGACCACTTCCTCCACCTGTGAGGCTGATTTAAGAGTCCTATGGACCTGGACCATCCCTGGTCATTCTGTCAAAAGCAACTCCTAACTTGGGCAGAGTGTGCATGTGAAACGCTCACTGATTCCTGGTACAAACAAAACCTTTCCATCATTTTCCCATCAGGATTCCACCTGATTTTTTTGCCTTATGCGGATGATATCAGGAAGATTAATGTTACAGAGAAGCGAGTGGCCAGCGAGGATCAGATCGAGAAGATGAAATCAGTGGTGCAGAAGCTCCGGTTTAAATACAGGTCAGTCGGAGGTTTGAGCTACACTTTCTGCACTATTAGAGGATCAGTATCTGTGTGGAGATTATGATGTGGAGATGCCGGCATTGGACTGGGGTAAACACAGTAAGAAGTCTCACAACACCAGGTTAAAGTCCAACCAGTTTATTTGATAGTAAATAGTAATGTGGCTTTAGTATCAAATAAACTGGTTGGACTTTAACCTGGTGTTGTGAGATTTTTTACTGTGTGGAGATTACACATACTCCCCGTGTCTGCATGGGTTTCGTCCGGGTGCTCCAGGTTCCTCTCACGATCTGCGGGATTGACTGTGCTAAATTGCCCCTTAGTGACCCAGATATGTAGATTAGAGGGACTAGCAAGGTAAGTACATTGGGTTATGGGGATCAATCCTGGATGGGATTGTTATTGGTGCAGACTCGAATGGGCTGAATGGCCTCTTCCTGCAGTGTAGGATTTCTTTGATTTCCTCCATACAGAAGAACAGGAAATTTCTGCAAATTCTCCTTAAAATAAAACGATGACAATTTCTATTCCTCTGGATCAGGCCTGAGAGTTTTGAGAATCCTGTCATTCAGCGCCATTTCCGTAATCTGGAGGCACTAGCCCTCGATTTGAAGGAACCGGAAGAAGTCGAAGACTTGACACGTGAGTATCCTGCTGTACGGCTCGTACCCACTGCCCAGCAGCAAAAGGAATTAGTTTGATTTGATTTAATTTATTATTGTTACATGTGTTAGCATACAGTGAAAAGTATTGTTTCTTGTGCGCTATACAGACAAAGTTCGTAGAGAAGGAAAGGAGAGAGTGCAGAATGTAGTGTTATAGTCACAGCGAGGGTGCAGAGAAAGATCAACTTAATGCGAGGTAGGTCCGTTCAAAAGTCTGACAGCAGCAGGGAAGAAGCTGTTCTTGACTCAGTTGGTATGTGACTTCAGATTTCTTCCTGACAGAAGAAGGTGGAAGAGAGAATGTCCGGGGTGTGCGGGGTCCTTGATTATGATTATGACATGATAGTAAAGACTGAAAAAGCCCGTATTCTGTAACAATGCAGTATATTGGGAATATTTCCCATTGGATTCAGGGACCGAAGGCGGTTATGAATATTGGGTAATTGTTGAATCCAGTTGTAATATCCCCTGTGTGGGGGGGCAGAGAGGAGTTGCTGGAGGCATGAAGAGGAGAAAAATATGGCAAAGTTGTGAGGGCAGATTGGGTTGGAGGGAGCTGAAGAATGCAGAGAGTCAATCTATCAGCAAATGCATACTGTGGCAATTACAGTAATTGTCTTATTAAAGACAGGCAATGGTTATTGACTCACCCTCTGAGAGAATATAAATGAACACAGCGGGAACAGATACTGTGGGGGAATCAGAGGAGCTTGTATCTGTGCTGAACTGTATGTAGAATAAACTTGCTGAAGGAAAAAGACCAGCTGCAGTATTATTCCTCCACTGTTAATAAGGGGAATTCGGCAGGGTGTGGAGGGTGCAGAGCTCGGGGGGAGAGGGGGAGCTGGGGGAGAGAGGGAGGAGTTGGGGGGAGAGAGGGGAGCTGGGGGAGAGAGGGGAGCTGGGGGGGAGAGAAAGGAAGAGGGGAGAGCGGGGAAGAGGGGGATCTGGGGAGGAGAGAGGGGAAACTAGTGAGAGGGAGAGAGGGGAGCTGGGGGGGAGAGAGAAAGCTGGAGGGTAGAGAGGGAGAGCTGTGGGGGAGGGGAGAGGAGGACCTAGGATTTGAGAAGGGGAGCTGAGAGAGAGCAGCGTAGAGAGAGAGGAAGAATTGGGATAGAAAGGGGAAGTTGAGGATGGAGAGGGAGAGTGAGGGTGGGGAGTGGATGTAAGTATATTGTGAAAGGTCTTTCACTGGGAAATTCTAAAGAACAAAGGGACAGTGGAGTGTTTGTCCATAGGTCTCTGAAGAAAAGGCAGGTTAATCGGGTGGTGAAAAAAGCACATGGCTCACTTGCCTTTATCAATTGAGGTATAGATTACAAAAGCAGAGATTCTGATGAAGCTGTATTGAACTTTAGTGAGGCCACAGCTGGAGTTCTGTGTGCAGTTCTGGTTCCCATATTATAGGAAGGATGTGATTACACTGGAGGGGGTGCAGAGGAGATTCACCAGGATGCTGCCTGGGACGGAACATTTAAGTTATGAAGAGAGGTTGGATAGGCTTGGATTACTTTTTCTGGAGCAGTAAAGGCTGAGGGGTGACCTGGTTGAGGTGTTTAAGATCATGAGGGACATGGACAGGGAGCAGCTGTCCCCTTTAGTTGAAGGGTCAGTTACGAAGGAACACGAATTAAAGTGAGGGGTGGGAGGTTTAGGGAGGATTTGAGGAAAAGCTTTTTTACTCGGAGGATGATGATGATCTGGAATGCGCTGCCTGGGAGGCTGGTGGAGGTGGGATGCCTTTAAAAAGTACCTGGATGAGTACTTGTCACATTATAACATTCAGGGCTATGGACCAAGTGCTGGTGAGTGGGGTTAGGTGGGCAGGTCAGGGTATTTCATGCATCAGTGTGGACTCCATGGACTTTTTTGCACTGTAGGATTCTGTGATTCTGAGCTGGGGGGTTGGGGGGAGGGTTTGTGGTAGAGAGGGGCAGCTGGGAAAGGGGGAGCTGGGGAAGAGAGGAGGAGCCGGGGGTGGGGGGAGCAAGGAGGGGGCTGCTGGGGGAAGGGGGAAGTTGGAGAGGTGGTGAGAAGGGGGAGTTGGAAAGGGAGAGCTGGGGGGGTGCGGGGGAAAGAAGCTGGAAAGGTGCAAATAAATGATAGAGGAATGTAAGAGGGGAAATTGTCTTTTCCCCACACAGTGCCAAAGAATGATGTTATGGACAGGAGAATCGGACACCTAGCAGAGGAATTCCTGGAGTTGGTTTATCCCCCGGGCTATAACCCAGATGCAAAGAACCAACAGAAGAGGAAGCTTGGTGAGTACTCCAGCAAGGGGAGCCAATTAAACATTGAGTCAATAAATGTTCCGTGCGGGATACAAGCGAGCCTCACAGACACAGAAATCTCTGCACAATTGTCTCAGAACTGAACCAGCTGCTTGCCAAAAGAAGCAAAGAATTGCATTTTTTTCACGCCTTTCCTTAGGACATTTAAAACATTATGACCAGTGCAATGTAGTGGCTGCTGTAATTTATTATAGCCCTGTTAGGAACATTTATAGAGAAATCCAAATACCCATAATTAACTGACAGAACTGTGTCACTAGATTTCACTTTTTCAAAAAAGCAGACTTTATTGTATTTTAGAGTTAAACGAATAACAACTATTACATAGAACGTAGAACATTGCAGCGCAGAACAGGCCATTTGGCCTTCGATGTTGCGCCGACCAATTAGGAAAAAGCAATGACCCTCCAAACTAAACCATTCCCTTTTCGTCCATAAACTTATCAACTAACCTCTTAAACGCCACCAAACTTGGCGCATCTACAACTGCCGCAGGCAGGGCATTCCATACCTACCACCCTCTGGGTAAAGAACCTACCTCTGATATCCGTCCTATAACTACCATCCCTTAATTTAAAGCTATGTCCCCTCGTGCTAGCTTTCTCCATCCTAGGAAAAAGGCCATCACTGTCCACCCTATCTAAACCTCTAATCATCTTATATGTTTCAATAAGGTCTCCTCTTAGCCGCCTTCTTTCTAACGAAAACAACCTCAAATCCTCAGCCTCTCCTCATAACACCTGCCCTCCATACCTGGCAACATCCTGGTAAACCTCCTCTGTACCCTCTCCAATGCCTCCACATCTTTTTTATAATGTGGGGACCAGAACTGCACACAATACTCCAAGTGCGGCCGCACTAGAGTTTTGTACAGTTGCAACATGATGTTGCGGCTCCGAAATTCAATCCCCCTACCAATAAAAGCTAAGACTCCATATGCCTTCTTAACAACCTTATCGACTTGATTGCCAATTTTCAGGGATCTATGTACATATAACCAAGATCCCTCTGTTCATCAACACTATTAAGAGTCCTACCATTAGCCCTATACTCTGCAACATTTGTTATTCCTGCCAAAGTGAATTACCTCACACTTTTCCACGTTAAACTCCATTTGCCACTTCTCGGCCCAACTCTGCAACTTGTCCAAGTCTCTCTGCAACACTACAACTCAACACTAACTCAACATTAAGTCAACACTACAGCTATCATTCCTCACGCCTCTGAACTCAGTTCGATTTTGTGCTTCTGCCCAAGAATTCCTCAGTACATGGCAAGAAGATGCATTCACTTCTGTAGAAACCAGCCTGTGAGGTATGCCACAGCCCTCCAGAATTCATTTTATCATTCCTCCCTGTTAGTTATTTCCTGAGATAAGATTTTATGGGGATCCTGCCCAAAGCTTTTTGGCTCAGCAACCTTCCAAGCTTTATTTAACACCACCACAACTGTGTAGGCTCAGCTCCTTGTTCTGGTAGCTGGCAGATACCCAACTAGCTCCTCAGAGTTTCTGAGCAATTCTGTTGACTGCTTTCGGCCTCAAGGTTCTGGGGTGGATCCCTATACATAATCCAGGGAGCAAATAGGTGTTTTATTATACAGGGCAGATGCAAGAATATCAAATTTCAAGGAGTAGCAATTAAAGATTATCAATTAAGCTTGCAATGTGGCCAGTATACACTGCCAGAAGTTATATGTATTAATACGGAGGGACTGGTCCTCTGCAGGCAAAAGGAACATGTCCAAGCATTGCCTTTTTTCATTAAATGATAGCATGAGGGTCAGTAGTTCCCTGGCACATTCGCCATGGCAACACCTCACAAGGGCAGGGACTCTGCGTTCAATTCCCAGCTTAGATCACTGTCTGTGTGGAGTCTGCACATTCTCCCTATTGTCTGCAAGGGTTTCCTCCAGGTGCTCTGGTTTCCTCCTACAGTCCAAAAGACATGCTGGTTATGTGCATTGCTTGTGCTAAATTCTCCCTCAGTGTACCTGAACTGGCGCAGGAGTGTGGCAACTAGGGGGTTTTCACAATAACTTCATTGCAGTTTAATATAAATCTTACTTGTGACATTAAATAAATGAACTTTAAACTTGCTGTCTTAAGCCTGCCCTCCTGGTGATTTCAGTCCCAATGTGGCTGACTGTTGACTGTTCTCTGAATCAACTTGGTAAGTCACGCAAAACTGCCCTATTCATGGCAACTAAGGAAGGGCAATAAATGCCAGCGATGCCACTCCTCCAGAATGATTATTGTTTTACTATCCCTTGTAAACAATGAACAGGTGTAAAGTAAATTTAAAAATAAAGTTTATCATTGGTGTCACAAGTAAGGCTTACATTGACACTGCAATGAAGTTACCGTGAAAATCCCCTAGTCGCCACACTCCAGCGCCTGTTCGGGTACACTGAGGGAGAATTTAGCACGGCCAATGCATCCTAACCCGCGCATCTTTTGGTGGTGAGAAGAAACAGGAGCACCCGGAGGAAATCCATGCAGACACGGGGAGAATGTGCAGACTTCACGCAGACAGTGACCCAAGCCATAATTAATTGAAGTGGAATTACACAGTGCTGCTTCTTATTAGCGGCATGTTGTTTGTCTTCGGTACTGAGAATTCTCACGGTGACTGTCTGAAGAATGAACTGCTGTTCTCTGTGATCAGGCGACACAGCCGGGGGAGCCGAGAAGAAGCCAAAAGTGGAGGTGTCGCTGGGGAAGGAGGAGATCAGGCAGTACCTGCGGAGCGGGACACTGGGCAAGCTGACTGTGCCAGTGCTGAAGGAAATCTGTAAACAGTACGGGCTAAGGGGCAGCAAGAAGCAGGAGCTGATGGACGCCATCGCCAGCCACTTCGCTGAGAACTGACCGCGGTGGAATTCAGGCCTGGAGGGGCTGGGTGTTCTGTACGAGCAGCGGAAACGCTGTCGGGTTTAGCTGGGGAAAAGAACCCAGCTGGCCTTCCGTACCGAATCAGAACGTCACAGGAATCTGCAAACTCCGCCCCGCAGCCAGCACCAAATCAGCACTGATCCAAATATAACAGAACCGGATCTTACTCTGAGTTGGTGAATCCGACCAACTACGTAATGAGGAAAGACATGATGTGGAGATGCCAGCGTTGGACTAGGGTAAACACAGTAAAAAGCCTCACAACACCAGATTAAAGTCCAACCAGTTTATTTGATAGTAAACCCACAAGCTTGAAAAGCTTGTGGGTTTACTATCAAATAAACTGGTTGGGCTTTAACCTGGTGTTGTGAGACTTCTTAATGAGGAAAGCCCAGACTCTCCTTCCCGAGACCTCCAGGATATATCGTCCTTGCTGACAAGAAACTCAGAAACCTTGACCCCGGGATATTTTTGTACCTGCTGAATTTATCACAAGTTTATTTTATGCTTTGTGTTTCACAGTCCACATGTAACCTATTCACATCCAACAAAACCCAATCTTGGGTAAGTCACTGCCATGTCTGAATGTTAATTTCCTACCTGTTATTTTTACCGGGAGTTGGTGAGAAAACTTCGGACTTGGTTACAGCAGAAAGGTATCTGTTAATAACCAGCTGGCACTGCGCAAGTGTGATATGATGACCCTTGGCTGTGCTCTTTACACTTATAGTTCTAATGAGTGTGGAGAGAGAAATAGGCAGCTGGGTGCACCAGCACAGAGTTGCAAAGGTTAATCTAAACACGCAAGGTTTATGTGCGGGCGGGGTTGATTGGCTGTACTAAATAATGTCGGGGGATTTAGCAGGGTAAATACACAGGGTAATGGGGATAGGGTCTGGGTGGGATTGTTGTCAGTACAGTCTGTACTGTAGGGATTCTGTAATCATTTTTTTTTAAGAACAGTGCAAAGTATTAACAACATTTTGCAATCCTGCTTTGACAGGAACAGTCATCTTAATCTCTTGCCAGAAACTGAAGGCAGGCCATTCAGCCCCTCGAGCCTGTTCTGGGTGAAGGCAGTTAGGATTCCTGAAGTGTAAACAAACACAAACTATCTCTTCTCGCACTTCCCTAGCACGCTAACCAACCTCCAATCCTGATTTTGGCTGTCTGTGTTTTTATATAAATGACAAGAATAAAGAGTTTAATGTGGATGATTTTTTTTTTGGATACTTCCTGCCTGTTTTGTTGTTGCTCCTGTGTTCCCAAAACTCAATGGCCGGAATTTTCCCGCCCGGCACAAGGGGCAGAACACGAAAAGGTCCGTTGACCTCGGGTGGGATTTTAGAGTGAACGAGTCTATAAAATCCCACCGTTTTTTACTTGCTGTCTCGGACCTCAGACTCCATCTGCAGACCACCACCATCGCTCACTCACTGTTTAATTGAACTGTACACTAAACATTTTTTTTGTAGCTTCCTCGGCGCTCCATCATAGTTGCCTTGAGTTCCACAGCACCGCTCTCAGAGCCCCTTCACTGCAGCTCACTCGCAGCAGTATTGTCACACTCCACAGTGAGGGGCAGGCCTGATGGAGCAACCAGCCTCTTCCTGCCCATCAATTTTAGATCATGGGGGCAATATTCTCCAACTCACTCACCCCAAAACCGGAAAATCCCGTTCAAGGTCAATGGATCTTTGCATGGTCCTCCCCCACCCGCTACAATTCCCTCCATTGTCTTTCATTGACAGACTTCACAGTGAATTGGTGCCAAAATCTCATCACATTTGCTTTCAACTTGGGAGGGAACGTGTCAAAATTATCCCCATACTCCCATTTCTTTCCAGGGTTTTGAAAACAAATTTTTGCTTGAAACCCTGTCGCTGTTTCCACTCTCAGAGAAATCATCAGGAAACAAAGAACGTAGCCTGTGAATTTTACTGCCGGTGTGATGTGTGTCAAGCCTATTGACTGTACTTCACAATGACTGGTCGATCATATCAAACAGCACAGCCCTTTGTGAATTGTAACAGACAGAGAGAGTACTGACCATACTCAGCCAACCCCTGCTTGCAAAGCCCAGAAGTTGGTGGCTGACGCTAGATGTGATCCTGTGATTGGGCAGCACTTATTGAACAATCCTGAATGCGCTAAGAATTACACTAATGACCATTCCCAGATTTTCACTCAGGCTCGCATTGTGACTCATACTTGTTGGAAGCTACACAGGGACCTATCCTCTGCAGATAAAGATCCAGGCATTGAACCTCTTATACAAAAACATGGGGAGTGGTGGTGGCAAGTCATTAGTTCCCTGGTGCTTTCTCCATGGTAATGCCCTGACCAATCAGAATTGACTTGCCAAAGCACCTTTCCCAGTGAAATATAAATTATTCTTCCTCGAGGAGAGAACGAGAATGGATTGGTTGGGTCAAAAGACTTGTTTCTGTGCCTATGTACCTGATGTGTGTGTGCCTTCAGGGCACATCCAATGCAGAGCAGTCAAAACCTCCAGAGCAACAGGGTGCCGAGGGGCTTTGGATCTGAATTCAGCTCATCTGAAACTGGCTTCTTAAGATTCCTGCAGTGTTTTGAACATTATTTATTTATTAATGTCACAAGTAGGCTTGCATTAACACAGCAATTAAGTTAATGTGAAAATCCCACACTCCGACACCTGTTCGGGTACACTGAGGGAGAATTTAGCATGGCCAATGCACCCTAACCAGCACATCTTTCAGACTGTGAGAAGAAACCAGAGCACACGGGAAACCCACGCAGACATGGGGAGAATGTGCAGACTCCGCACAGGCAATGACCCAAGCTGGGACTGGACACCGGCTCTCTGGAGCTGTGAGGCAGCGGTGTTAATCACTGTACCACTCGGCATGGGTGGTTCAATTCTCCAAGGTTTGGACAAACAAGAAAATATTGCTTTGATCCGTGACCAAGCTACTCTCCTAATGGAGGCTGGGCGGAAGAGGGGTGAGGAATTTGGAGGGGGCGGGGGAGAGGTGTGAGGCTTGGGGAGAGATGTGGGGAGGGGGCAGGGGGGTCGGGGGTACTAAGTTCAATCTAACCTCCCATCTGACTAACCTAAATTGCTGCTGTTCGGTAGAACCTGCGATACTTTTTTCTAATGTGTATTTATTGAATGTTGTAGATTTTATTGTCTCTTTACAGCTGCACAAATATATAAAGAAGCATTTCTGTGTCAGGCAGATGGCACTGGTGGGAATAGGTAAATATACATTGCAAACCAAGATTGAGAGATTGCGTTTAGGGTGGAGGTTTAGGTGCTACACAGTCCACTGCGTTAATGAGCACTGTAGATATTTAGGGAATAGAACATAGAACATAGAACAATACAGCACAGAACAGGCCCTTCGGCCTTCGATGTTGTGCCGACCAAAATAAAAAGCAATGCCCCTCCAAACTAAACCATTCCCTTCTCTTCCATATACTTATCAATTAACCTCTTAAACGCCACCAAACTTGGCGCATCTACACCAGCTGCAGGCAGGGCATTCCACTCCCTAATCACTCTTTGAGTAACGAACCTACCTCTGATATCCGTCCTATAACTCATACCCCTTAATTTAAAGCTGTGTCCCCTCGTGCTAGCTTTCTCCATCCTAGGAAAAAGGCTATCACTGTCCACCCTATCTAAACCTCTAATAATCTTATATGCTTCAATAAGATCCCCTCTTAGCCGCCTCCTTTCTAACGAAAACAACCTCAAATCCTTCCACCTCCCTTCATAGGACCTGCCCTCCATACCAGGCAACATCCTGGTAAACCTCCTCTGTAACCTCTCCAATGCCTCCACATCTTTCTTATAATGTGGCGACCAGAACTGCACACAATACTCCAAGTGCGGCCGCACTAGAGTTTTGTACAGCTGCAACATGATGCTGCGGCTCCTAAATTCAATCCCCCTACCAATAAAAGCTAAGACTCCATAAGCCTTCTTAACAACTTTATCCACTTGACGGCCTACTTTCAGGGATCTATTGACACATACACCAAGATCCTTCTGTTCCTCAACACTATTAAGAGCCCTACCATTAGCCCTATACTCTACACATTTATTGTTCCTGCCACAGTGCATTACCTCACACTTTTCCACATTAAACTCCATTTGCCACATCTCGGCCCAGCTCTGCAACTTGTCCAAGTCACTCTGTAAACTAAAACACCCCTCTTCACTATCTACCACACCACCAACTTTAGTATAATCTGCAAATTTACTGATCCATCCCTCAATACCCTCATCCAGATCATTTATAAAAATTACAAACAGCAGGGGCCCCAAAACAGACCCCTGAGGCACACCACTCGTCACCGAACTCCACGATGAATATCTCACATCAACCACCACCCTCTGTCTTCTATCTGCCAGCCAATTTCTAATCCAATTAGCTAAATCACCCTCTATTCCACACATTTGCATTTTCTGTAGAAGTCTTCCATGGGCCACCTTATCAAAAGCCTTACTAAAGTCCATATATACTACATCAACCGCCTTACCCCCATCCACCTCTCTGGTCACTTTCTCAAAAAAACTCAATGAGGTTAGTAAGGCATGACCTACCCTTCACAAAACCATGCTGACTATCCCCAATCAATTCATTTCTCTCTAAATAACTATAAATCCTATCCCTAATAATTCTCTACAATACCTTGCCCACAACAGAAGTAAGACTCACTGGCCTATAATTCCCTGGAAGGTCTCTCTTCCCCTTCTTAAACAATGGGACCACATTCGCTATCCTCCAGTCCTCCGGAACAACACCCGTAACCAACGAGGACCTGAAGATCAGAGCCAGAGGCTCTGCCATCTCCTCTCTTGCCTCCCAGAGAATCCTAGGGTAAATCCCGTCCGGCCCAGGGGACTTATCCAACTTCAAACCCTCGAGAATTTCTAACACATCCTCCCTATCTACTACAATACTCCCCAATTTGTAACCCTGTACCTCAGTGCTCTCCATAGCTACATTTCCAGCACTCTGCGTGAATAACGAAGAGAAATATTTATTCAGTGCCTCACCAATCTCTTCAGGCTCCACGCACAACTTCCCACTGCTGTCTATGACGGGCCCTAATCTTGCCCTAACCAATCTTCTATTCTTAACATATCGAAAGAAAGCTTTAGGATTCTCCTTAATCCTATCAGCCAACATCTTCTCGTGTCCCATCTTAGCTCTCCTCAATTCACTTTTTAGCTCCTTCCTGGCTAATCTATAGCTATCCATTGCACTAACTGAGCCTTCAAGCCTCATCCTGACATAAGCCTCCCTTTTCTTCTTAACCAGCAAATCAACTTTTTTCGTACACCAAGGCTCTCTTACTCGTCCATTTCCTCCCTGCCTGACAGGGACATACATATCAAGGACTCGCAGCAGCTGCTCCTTGAATAAGCACCACATTCCAGATGTTCCCAGTCCCTGTAGTTCCCTAGTCCAATCTATGCACCCTAATTCTCTCCTGATGGCCTCATAATTACCCTTCCCCCAGCTATAACTACAGCCCCCAGCTTCATGCCTATCCCTGTCCATCACTAGGGTGAACGTAACCGAATTGTGGTCACTATCACCAAAATGTTCACTAACTTCCAAGCCTAACACCTGGTCTGGCTCATTGAAATTCTGGCGAATGAATTTGTTCGTTGATTATCTTGTATAACAACTGCGGAAATTCCGTCCTCACACTGGGGTTCTGAGCAACTCCCATCAAAACTACACAGGGCAGTCAAAGATTCCCGACAAATATTCAATCTCTTAGTATTAAAGGATGTGAGGGTCTATGTAAAGTTTAGTAAGAAGGTGGCGCAGTGGGTTAGCACTGCTGCTCACAGCACCAGGGAGCCAGGTTCAATTTCCGGTTGGAGTGGCTGTCTGTATGGAGTCTGCATGTTCTCCCTGTGTCTGTGTGGGTTTCTTCTGGGTGCTCCGGTTTCCTCCCACCACACTCTAAAGATGTGTGGGTCAGATGGCCATGCTAAATTGCCCTTTAGTGTTCTGCGATGCTGAGGTTAGAGGGATTAGCAGGGTAAATATCTGAGATTATGGTGATAAAGCCTGGATGAGATTGTGGTCAGTGCACACTCAATGGGCTGAGTGGCCACCTTCTGCACGGTACAGCTGTATGATTTCTATGAAGAGATCACAAGATATGTAACTGAAGAACCAGACAGTTTGTCTATTGCAGCGGGGGAGAGTGTAGAGGGCAAGTCTCACAGTAATTGCATGGCACTTTGGTGAGATTGTGCCTGGAAAACTGTGTAAAATATTGGTTGCTTAGCAAAGGAAAGGAATAAAATCATAGAATCCCTACAGTGCAGAAGGAGGCCATTCAGCCCATCGAGGCTGCACTAACAACGACCCCATAACCCCATGTATTTACCCTGCTAATCCCCTAACACAAAGGGGCAATTTAGCACAGCCAATCCACCTAACTCACACATCTTTGGACTGCAGGAAGAAACTGGAGCACCAGAGGAAACCCACACAGATACGAGGAGAATGTGCAAACTCAGCACAGACAGTGAGCTCAGCTGGGATTTGAGCCTGCGTCCCTGGTGCGTGACGTAGTAGCGCTAACCACTGTAGCCCTGCCCCTAAAATATATTGGCCTCAAAAGACAGTGCGGCTGAGAGGATTTTCCCTGTGGCTAATGAGTTCGGATCTTGGAGGCATAGTCTTAGCATAATGGGTCAGGGGTAAAGAATTTATGGAAGAGATGGAAGCAGGGGTGTGTAAGATTTGTTTCAGTGTGATGATCTACAATTGTTTCAATCATCAAAGAACAATTATTGAAAAATTAAAAATAGAACAGGCTGTGGGGTGGGTTGGGAGGTGGGGTTGGGTGCTGCGGGGTGGGATGGGGTGGGGTGGGATGTCATCCCACCCAATATTCCTCTGTGTTCATTCATCGGGCAGTGAAAGTGCTGATGACACATAGGTTAAGGTGTGATGGACCATAGCAGAAAGTCCGTGATATATTACACAGTTAGCCGAGATCCCAACGTTTACATTTGATTCTGGCACTAGGGGAGCGTAACGTGTTTCACTCCAGGTATGATCCACTAGGAAACTTTCATCAAACAAAGCTTATTTCAAAACTCAGATAGAATATAAGAAAAAGAATTAGCATAATTTTTACCAATTGAAGATGAGGTGAGACAGGAGGGAGCTCAAGGAGAGCACCAGAATGGACTGGTAGGGTTAAAGGCCTGCATCTGTGCCAGAAAGCATTAGTGAGCTTTCTTAACTAGAGTGTTGGCATGGGGGGACCAGAATAGGTTATTGGATGTAGACACCTAAAAAGATGAAGCTCCCGACCATGTCTACATGATGTAGACTGGGGCATATTCTCCTTTACGCTTCCTGAAGTTGAATGAATTCCTCATCATTCTCTGCATCCATCTTCACGTCAAATTGTTCAGTCTCAGATATCTTCTGCTGATGTTGAACGATAATCGCTAACAGAACAACTAGACCATCCCTTAATTTGCTAAACCCAAGCAGATTGGGAGTCGGATCTATGGGATCAGTCATAGAACATAGAACATTACAGCGCAGAACAGGCCCTTCGGCCTTTGATGTTGCGCCAACCAATTAGGAAAAAGCAATGACCCTCTAACCTAAACCATTCCCTTTTCATCCATAAACTTATCTACTAACCTCTTAAACGCCACCAAACTTGGCGCATCTACAACTAACGCAGGCAGGGCATTCCATACCCTTACCACCCTCTGGGTAAAGAACCTACCTCTGACATCCGTCCTATAACCACCACCCCTTAATTTAAAGCTATGTCCCCTCGTGCTATCTTTCTCCATCCTAGGAAAAAGGCTATCACTGTCCACCCTATCTAAACCTCTAATCATCTTATATGTTTCAATAAGGTCTCCTCTTAGCCGCCTTCTTTGTAACGAAAACAACCTCAAATCCCTCAGCCTCTCTTCATAAGACCTGCCCTCCATACCAGGCAACATCCTGGTAAACCTCCTCTGTACCCTCCCAATGCCTCCACATCTTTCTTATAATGTGGGGACCAGAACTGCACACAATACTCCAAGTGCGGCCGCACTAGAGTTTTGTACAGTTGCAACATGACGTTGCGGCTCCGAAATTCAATCCCCCTACTAATAAAAGCTAAGACTCCATATGCCTTCTTAACAACCTTATCCACTTGATTGCCAACTTTCAGGGATCTATTAACATATACACCAAGATCCCTCTGTTCATCAACACTATTGAGAGTCCTACCATTAGCCCTATACTCTACACATTTGTTATTCCTGCCAAAGTGAATTACCTCACACTTTTCCACATTAAACTCCATTTGCCACCTCTCGGCCCAGCTCTGCAACTTGTCCAAGTCTCTCTGCAAACTATAACACCCCTCTTCACCATCTACCACTCCTCCGACTTTGGTGTCATCTGCAAATTTACTAATCCATCCTTCAATACCCTCATCCAGATCATTTATAAAAATTACAAACAGCAGGGGCCCCAAAACAGACCCCTGAGGTACACCACTTGTCACCGAACTCCACGATGAATATCTCCCATCAACCACCACCCTCTGTCTTCTATCTGCTAGCCAATTCCTAATCCAATTAGCTAAATCACCCTCTATCCCATACATCTGCATTTTCTGTAGAAGTCTTCCATGGGCCACCTTATCAAACGCCTTACTAAAGTCCATATATACCACATCAACCGCCTTACCCCCATCCACCTCTTTGGTCACTTTTTCAAAAAACTCAATGAGGTTAGTAAGGCATGACCTACCCTTCACAAAACCATGCTGACTATCCCCAATCAATTCATTCCTCTCTAAATAACTATAAATCCTATCCCTAATAATTCTCTCCAATACTTTGCCCACAACAGAAGTAAGACTCACTGGCCTATAATTCCCTGGAAAGTCTCTCTTCCCCTTCTTGAACAATGGGACCACATTCGCTATCCTCCAGTCTTCCGGAACTATACCCGTAACCAACGACGACCTGAAGATCAGAGCCAGTGGCTCTGCAATCTCCTCTCTCGCCTCCCAGAGAATCCTAGGGTAAATCCCGTCCGGCCCAGGGGACTTATCTAACTTCAAACCCTCAAGAATATCTAGCACATCCTCCTTATCTACTTCAATACTTTCCAGTTTGCAACCCTGTACCTCAGTGTTCTCCACAACTACATTTACATCTCCCTGCGTGAATACCGAAGAGAAATATTTGTTCAGTGCCTCTCCAATCTCTTCAGGCTCCACGCACAACTTCCCACTGCTGTCTATGACTGGCCCTAATCTTGCCCTAACCAATCATCTATTCTTAACATATCTAAAGAAAGCTTTAGGATTCTCCTTGATCCTATCAGCCAAAGTCTTCTCGTGTCCCCTTTTAGCTCTCCTCAACTCACTCTTTAGCTCCCTCCTGGCTAATCTATAGCTATCCAGTGCACTAACTGAGCCTTCAAGCCTCATCCTGACATAAGCCTCCTTTTTCCTTTTAACCAGCGAATTAACTTTTTTAGTACACCATGGTTCCCTTACTCGACCATTTCCTCCTTGCCTGACAGGGACATACTTATCAAGGACCCGCAGTAGCTGCTCCTTGAATAAGCTCCACATTTCAGATGTTCCCAGTCCCTGTGGTTTCCTAGTCCAACCAGTGCACCCTAATTCCCTTCTTATGGCCTCATAATTACCATTCCCGCAACTATAACTACTGCCCCCAGGTTTATGCCCATCCCTATCCATCACTAAGGTGAACGTAATCGAATTGTGGTCACTATCACCAAAATGTTCACCAACTTCCAAGCCTAACACCTGGTCTGGCTCATTACCCAGCACTAAATCCAATGTAGCCTCACCTCTAGTTGGCCTATCTACATACTGAGTCAAAAAACCTTCCTGCACACCTTGTACAAAAACTGACCCCTCTAATGAGCTAGAGCTATAGCTATTCCAATCAATATTAGTAAAGTTAAAGTCCCCCATAACAATTATCCTATTACTTTCACTCCTGACCAGAATTGACTTTGCAATCCTTTCCTCTACCTCTCTAGAACTTTTAGGAGGTCTATAAAAGACTCCCAACAGGGTGACCTCTCCTCTCCTGTTTCTAATCTCAGCCCATACTACCTCAACAGACAAGTCCTCATCAAACTTCTTTTCTGTCACTGTGATACAGTCTTTGACTAATAATGCCACTCCTCCCCCCCTTCTCCCTCCTTCTCTACTCCGACTAAAGCATTTGAACCCCGGAACCTGCAACATCCATTCCTGTCCCTGCTCTACCCAAGTCTCTGAAATGGCCACAACATCGAAGTTCCAGGTACTGGTCCAAGCTGCAAGTTCCTCCACCTTATTGCGAATACTTCTTGCATTAAAGTATACGCATTTCAAACCATGCCCTACTCCACCCGTACGCTGCTGTGCTTTACAGTTCTCATCTATGACCCCCCTATTCTCGTCCCTCCTAACATCCAAACTACTCAGGATCCCACCCCCCCTCTGAATAAGTTTAAAGCCCCCTGCATAGCCTTTGCAAATTTTCCCCCCAAGATATTGGTTCCCCTCTGGTTCAGGTGTAGACCATCTCTCTCGTAGAGGTCCCACCTACCCCAGAATGAGTCCCAATTGTTCAGGAACCTGAACCCCTCCCTCCTGCACCATCCCCGCAGCCACGAGTTCAAACATTCCCTCTCTGTTCTTCTCTGAACTATCCCATGGCACAGGCAAGAGCCCAGAGATAACCAGAGATGACTGTTTTGGCCCTAAACATCCACCCCAACTCCATAAGTTTCTGTTTAATATCCCCTCCCCTTGTCCTACCTACATCATGTGTTCCTACATGAACTATGACTTGGGGCTGACTCCCCTCTCCCTTAAGAATCTTAAAAACCCGCTCTGAGACATCCTGGACCCCGGCCCCTGGGAGGCAACACACCAGCCCTGAGTCCTGTTTATTACTATTTACTCTCCTATCTGTCCCCCTAACTATGGAGTCTCCAATTACTAGGCCCAATCTCTTATTCCCCCTACCCACCTGAGCATTCTCAGCAGGCTCACCCCCAGAGACCTGCTCCCTTTGGCCATCTCCAGTTGATTCTTCCTCAACTGTAGCCTCCAGGACAGAAAACTTGTTTTGGAGGGGAACAGCCCCGGGAGATTGTCTCCCCGATTGCTTCTTACCCGTCTTCCTAATAGTTACCCAAGAATCACTTTTAGGAGTGACTATCTCTTTGTAACTCCTGTCAATATCCACCTTAACCTCCCAAATTATCCTGACTTCCTCTAATTCCAGCTCCAGCTCCTTAACACGATCCTCAAGGATCAGAGAGCCCTCGGAGTTTAACCCTTTTAGCCCTGGTTAATCTTGTGTAGCACTCGATTTGTTAGGAGACCCAATTGCGGCTGTTACTCGTCACCGAGACTCAACAATAGAAGGCATCGTGGGAAATCAAACGCAAAGAGAACAAATTTCCCAATTTGAGGGAAGAAGCAAGGGTGTGATTTGGATGCTAGAGAGAGTATTTTTGTGCGGGGGGTGCTGGGGGTGTGGGGTGCACTGCCAGGTAGGGTGGTGGAGGCAGGCACTCTGGAGTTATTTAAGAGATACTTAGATGGGCACATGAACAGAATGGGAATGGAGGGGTATAGAAAACTGATTTAAAATAGGGATCATGAGCCTTGGGAGTCCCTGGGAAGTGTGTAAATAGATGATGATATTGATGTACTTGTTTTTATCCTACAGGTGCTTTGGTCCACCTTGTTGTCTAACGAGGGGCATACACGCGATGGGTCGTGAGAGGGCTGCTCTTGGATTTTTTTCGAGAGTATCCTAGTGCTTCACGTCGTTAGTGTACGCTTGACCTGGACCATTTGATGGGCAACACGACAGCTCAGTGACTATCGCTGTGCTGTGCAGATACATGGATTTGGGCCTGTGTCTGGGGGAGTTTGCGCATTCTCCCCGTGCTTGCGTGGGTTTTCTCCGGGTGCTCCGGTTTCCTCCCACATCCCAAAGATGTGCTCTTAGGCTAATTGGCAAAACAAATTCTCCCTAAATTGTCTCAAATTTGGTTTCAATCCATAGATCTATAAACATGGACAGGGATCGCAGGTAGAGGTGGGAACATCGGGTTGGCGGCATGGGCTCGTTGGGCTGAAGGGCCTGTTTCCTGTGCTGTTTTGTTCTTTGTTCTTTATTATTGGGACTGATTGGATTGCTCTTTCAGAGAACCAGCATGGCTATAGTGGCCCGAATGGCCTCTATTTGTGTTGTAAGGTTCTTTAATTTAGTCTTTCTTGCCCAGGTTTCAGCCGTGGCTGTTAGTATCACACTCACCTCAAAATCACAGGGTTCCAGGTTCAAATCCCACTGCAGCGAGTAACTATGAAAATCAAGGCTAACATTCCAGGAGCAGCTGAGAGGGAGTGATACAGTGTCAGAGAAACTACCTTCTGGATTAGACACTAAACCAAGGTCTCAGGTGCTTGCTTCGATGGATGGTCCCACAGAACTACCTGAGAGAAGAGCAGGGGAGTTATTCCCAGACCCTGGCCAATATTTATCCTTCTAACAACTTCACAGAAACACAAAAGATCTGGTCATTATCACATTGCTGTTTGTGGGATCTTGCTGTGCACACGTTAGCTGTCACAGTTCATACCTTACGGCAGTAACTGCACTTCCAAAATAGTCAAAATAATTGGTTATAAAGTGGTTCAGAACACCCAGTGAAACCGGTTACGTAAATGCAAATCTTCATTTTTCTCTTTCTATCTGTACACTTTACACTCTCGGGCCTCAGCTTTCAACACCAGCTTACCAGGATCTGGACTGATTGGGATTTGCACCATGTCCCAGGCTGAGACAACAGTCAGTGTGAGCAGGGCCAAGCTTGTGTGACATTAACCTGCAGGCATGAAATCCAGACCATATTTAACAGATTGCCCAGACTATTGGGAAACTACACAAATCGGAGTTTTGAGGGTATCAGCCAGTTCACAGTCGGAGAGGCAGAATAAGCCACAGTATATCTGCAATAATAATTTGCCACAATTCCACACTCACGGCAGTGCAGAGGGAGGACAATACAGAGGAGTTAGGAATGGAGTCGCTGTGGGTGGAGTTGAGGAATAGAAAGGGGGCGATTACTATGCTAGGGGTGTATTATAGGCCACCCAACAGCCCGTGGGCAGTTGGAGAAGGCATATGTAAAGACATTTTGGATAGGTGCAGAAAGAACAGAGTCGTTATAGTGGGAGATTTTAATCTCCCTAGGGTGGATTGGAAGGTACCTAGAGCTGGGGGTTTGGATGGGCAGGAATTTGTAAAATGTGTACCGGAAGGATCGTTGGAACAGTATGTGGCTAGCCCGACTAGAGAAGGGGCTATATTGGATTTAGTTCTGAGTAATGAGCCAGGGCAGGTGGTTGATGTTGTAGTAGGGGAACATGTGGCTAACAGTGACCACAATTCTGTCTACTTTAGGATACAGATGGAAAAGGATGCTTGTTGTCCTAGGGGCAGGGTGCTGAACTGGGGGAAGGCTAACTACGGTCAGATTAGGCAGGAACTTAAGGAAACTGATTGGGAATGGTTGTTCAAGGGTAAGTCCACGCTAGGCATGTGGGACTCTTTCAAGGGAATACTGAAAATGTTGCAAGATAAACATGTTCCGGCCAAGAGGAAAGATGGGAAAGGTAGGATTAGAGAGCCGTGGATTACTAGGGATATTGAGGACTTGGTTAGGAAGAAAAGAGAAGTGTCTGATAGGTCGAAGCAGCTGGGAACCAAGACAGCATTGAAGGAATATAGAGAGAGTAGGAGGGAGCTCAAACGGGGAGTTAGAAGGGCAAAAAGGGGGTATGAAATGATTTTGGCAGATAGGATTCAGGAAAACCCAAAGGCTTTTTACTCCTATGTTAGGAATAAAAGGGTGGTTAGAGGAAAAATCGGACCTCTTAGGGACATAGGAGGGGAACTGTGCTTAGAGCCCGAGGGAATGGCAGAGATCCTGAATGAATACTTTGCGTCGGTATTCACGAAGGAGAGGGGCTTGTTGACAGCTCCTGTCTCTGAGGGAGTTGTGGACCAGTTGAGGGAAATATCCATACCAAGGGAGGAAGTGTTAGAGCTTCTAGGTAGCATTAAAACTGATAAATCTCCGGGGCCTGATGGCATTTATCCCAGACTGCTTAGAGAGGTGCGAGGTGAAATTGCTGGGCCTCTGACGCAAATCTTTGTCTCTTCCTTGGACACAGATGAGGTCTCAGAGGACTGGAGAATAGCTAATGTTGTACCGTTGTTTAAAAAGGTAGTGGGGATAACCCTGGAAATTATAGGCCGGTGAGTTTGACGTCAGTGGTAGGGAAGCTGTTGGAGGGGATTCTTAGAGATAGGATGTATAGGCACTTAGAGCATTGTGATCTGATTAGGGACACGCAGCATGGATTTGTTAAGGGGAGGTCGTGCCTTACAAATCTGGTAGAATGTTTTGAGGAGGTGACGAAATCAGTGGATGAAGGGCGAGCCGTTGATGTTGTCTATTTGGATTTTAGTAAGGCGTTTGACAAAGTCCCTCTTGGGAGGTTAGTCGAGAAGGTCAAGGCAAATGGGGTACAAGGACAGGTAGCTAGATGGATAAGTAACTGGCTTGATAATAGGAGACAGAAAGTAATAGTGGAAGGGTGTTTTTCTAGCTGGAGGTCGGTCACTAGTGGTGTGCCGCAGGGCTCGGTACTGGGACCTCTTCTATTTGTAATATATATAAATGACTTGGAAGAGGGAGTAAGTGGAGTGATCAGCAAGTTTGCAGACGATACAAAGATGGCTGGACTTGCGGATAGTGAGGAGCATTGTCAGGCGATGCAGCAGGACGTAGATAGGCTGGTAGCTTGGGCAGACAGATGGCAGATGGAATTCAATCCTGATAAATGTGAGGTGATGCATTTCGGGAGAAAGAATGTAGGGGGGAGGTATATGATAAAGGGTAGACCTATTAAGAGTATAGAAACGCAGAGGGACCTGGGGGTGCAGGTGAACAAGTCTCTGAAGGTGGCAGAGCAAGTGGAGAAGGTTGTGAAGAAAGCATATAGTATGCTAGCCTTTATAGGAAGGGGTATAGAGTACAAGAGCTGGTCTTTAATGTTGCAGTTGTATAAAATGCTGGTTAGACCTCATTTGGAATACTGCGTCCAGTTCTGGTCGCCTTACTACCGGAAGGACGTGGAGACTCTGGAGAGAGTGCAGAGGAGGTTTACCAGGATGCTGCCTGGTATGGAAGGTCTGAGTTACGAGGAGAGATTAGGCAAATTGGGACTGTTTTCCTTAGAAAGACGTAGACTTAGAGGAGATCTGATAGAGGTGTACAAGATTATGAAGGGGATAGATAGAGTAAACAGGGTTAAGCTTTTTCCTAGGATGGACTCAAATAGCACGAGGGGTCATGGGCTTAGGGTGAGGGGGGTAAGGTATAATTTGGATGCTAGAGGGAGTTTTTTCACACAGAGGGTGGTGGGGGTATGGAATGCGCTGCCAAGTAAAGTGGTGGAGGCAGGTACTCTGGAGTTATTTAAGAAATACTTAGATGGGCACATGAACAGAATGGGAATGGAGGGGTATAGAAAACTGATTTAAAATAGGGATCATGAGCCTTGGGAGTCCCTGGAAGTGTGTAAATAGATGATGATATTGATGTACTTGTTTTTATCCTACAGGTGCTTTGGTCCATCTTGTTGTCTAACGAGGGGCATACACGCGATGGGTCGTGAGAGGGCTGCTCTTGGATTTTTTTCAAGAGTATCCTAGTGCTTCACGTCGTTAGTGTACGCTTGACCTGGACCATTTGATGGGCAACACGACAGCTCAGTGACTATCGCTGTGCTGTGCAGATACATGGATTTGTGCCTGTGTCTGTGGGAGTTTGCGCATTCTCCCCGTGCTTGCGTGGGTTTTCTCCGGGAGCTCCGGTTTCCTCCCACATCCCAAAGATGTGCTCTTAGGCTAATTGGCAAAACAAATTCTCCCTAAATTGTCTTAAATTTGGTTTTTAATCCATAGATCTATAAACATGGACAGAGATCGTGGGTAGAGATGGGAACATCGGGGTGGTGGTGTGGGCTCGTTGGGCCGAAGGGCCTGTTTCCCGTGCTGTTTTGTTCTTTGTTCTTTGTTAGTGTACGCTTGACCTGGACCATTTGATAGGCAACACGACAGCTCAGTGACTATCGCTGTGCTATGCAGATACATGGATTTGGGCCCTGTGTCTGTGGGAGTTTGCGCATTCTCCCCGTGCTTGTGTGGGTTTTCTCTGGGTGCTCCGGTTTCCTCCCACACCCCAAAGATGTGCTCTTAGGCTAATTGGCAGAACAAATTCTCCCTAAATTGTCTCAAGTTTGGTTCTAATGCATAGATCTATAAACATGGACAGGGATGACAGAGATCATAGGTAGAAGTGGGAACATTGAGGTGGTGGCGTGGGCTCATTGGGCCGAAGGGCCTGTTTCCCGTGCTGTTTTGTTCTTTATTCTTTGTAGTCTTGAGTAATCTCTGGTCTGACAAATATCTTCGACAGGTTTGGGCTCAATGTAGCTTCAATCCAAACGGTGATTTAATTTTGTTTATTTTATTTATCAGTGCCACAAGTAGGGTTATGTTAACGCTGCAGTGAAATTACTGTGAAAATCCCCTAGTCACGACACTCTGGCACCTGTTTGGGTACACTGAGGGAGAATTTAGCACGGCCAATACAGCAGAACAAGACCAATGGTGTGCCTCGCGGATCAGTGCTGGGTCCACTGTTATTTGTCATTTATATGAATGATTTGGATGAGAATATAGGAGGCACGGTTAGTAAGTTTGCAGATAACACCAAGATTGGTGGTATGGTGGACAGTGAAGAAAGTTATCTCCAATTGCAACGGGATCTTGATCAATTGGGCCAGTGGGCTGACGAATGGCAGATGGAGTTTAATTTAGATAAATGCAAGGCTATGCATTTTGGTAGGTTGAACCAGGGCAGGACTTACTCAGTGAATGGTAGGGTGTTGGGAGAGTTATAGAATAAAGAGATTGCGGGGTACAGGTTCATAGTCCCTTGGAAGTGGAGTCACAGGTGGACAGAGTGGTGAAGAAGGCATTCGGCATACTTGGTTTCATCGGTCAGAACATTGAATACAGGAGTTGGGATGTCTTGTTGAAGTTGTATAAGACATTGGTCAGGCCACACTTGGAATACTGTGTACAATTCTGGTCACCCAATTATAGAAAGGATATTATTAGACTAGAAAGAGTGCAGAAAAGATTTACTAGGATGCTACCAGACTTGATGGATTGAGTTATAAGGAGAGGCTGAATAGAACATAGAACATAGAACATAGAACAATACAGCACAGAACAGGCCCTTCGGCCTTCGATGTTGTGCCGACCAAAATAAAAAGCAATGCCCCTCCTAACTAAACCATTCCCTTCTCATCCATATACTTATCAACTAACCTCTTAAACGCCACCAAACTTGGCGCATCTACAACAGCTGCAGGCAGGGCATTCCACTCCCTAATCACTCTTTGAGTAAAGAACCTACCTCTGATATCCGTCCTATAACTCATACCCTTAATTTAAAGTTGTGTCCCTCGTGCTAGCTTTCTCCATCCTAGGAAAAAGGCTATCACTGTCCACCCTATCCAAACCTCTAATTATCTTATATGTTTCAATAAGATCCCCCCTTAGCCGCCTCCTTTCTAACGAAAACAACCTCAAATCCTTCAACCTCTCTTCATAGGACCTGCCCTCCATACCAGGCAACATCCTAGTAAACCTCCTCTGTACCCTCTCCAATGCCTCCACATCTTTCTTATAATGTGGCGACCAGAACTGCACACAATACTCCAAGTGCGGCCGCACTAGAGTTTTGTACAGCTGCAACATGATGCTGCGGCTCCTAAATTCAATCCCCCTACCAATAAAAGCTAAGACTCCATATGCCTTCTTAACAACTTTATCCACTTGACTGCCTACTTTCAGGGATCTATTGACACATACACCAAGATCCTTCTGTTCCTCAACACTATTAAGAGCCCTACCATTAGCCCTATACTCTACACATTTATTGTTCCTGCCAAAGTGCATTACCTCACACTTTTCCACATTAAACTCCATTTGCCACCTCTCGGCCCAGCTCTGCAACTTGTCCAAGTCACTCTGTAAACTAAAACACCCCTCTTCACTATCTACCACACCACCAACTTTAGTATCATCTGCAAATTTACTGATCCATCCCTCAATACCCTCATCCAGATCATTTATAAAAATTACAAACAGCAGGGGCCCCAAACAGACCCCTGAGGCACACCACTCGTCACCGAACTCCACGATGAATATCTCCCATCAACCACCACCCTCTGTCTTCTATCTGCCAGCCAATTCCTAATCCAATTAGCTAAATCACCCTCTATTCCACACATCTGCATTTTCTGTAGAAGTCTTCCATGGGCCACCTTATCACCTTATGTTCTAAGGTCACCAGAAGGGTGACCTTAGAACATAGAACATAGAACATAGAACACTACAGCACAAACAGGCCCTTCGGCCCACAAGTTGTGCCGAACACATCAAAAACCTACCCAGCCATAGACCTATCTATAAGCCCCAATCCCATTGGATCCCATATACTCATCCAGAAGTCTTTTAAAAGACCCCAGCGAGTTCGCCTCGACCACCACCGATGGCAGCCGATTCCATTCACTCACCACCCTCTGAGTGAAAAACTTTCCCCTAGCATCTCCTCTGTACTTGCTTCCCTGCACCTTAAATCTGTGCCCTCTCATTGCAACCATTTCAGCCCTGGGAAATAGTCTCTGAGAGTCCACCCTATCTATTCCTCTCAACATCTTGTAAACCTCTATCGGGTCACCTCTCAACCTTCGTCTCTCCAGGGAGAACAGTCCCAGCTCCCTCAACCTGTCTTCATAAGGCATGCCTCCCAATCCAGGCAACATCCTTGTAAATCTCCTCTGCACCCTTTCAATAGCTTCCACGTCCTTCCTATAGTGAGGCGACCAGAACTGCGCACAGTACTCCAAGTGTGGTCTGACAAGGGTCCTATAAAGCTGCAGCATTACCTCCTGACTCCTGAACTCAATCCCTCGATGAATGAAGGCCAGTACACCGTAAGCTTTCTTAACCACATCCTCCACCTGGGAGGCCGATTTGAGAGTCTTATGGACCCGGACCCCAAGATCCCTCTGCTCTTCCACACAGCTAAGACTCCTACCTTTGATAGTGTACTCATTCATCCCGTTGGATCTGCCAAAATGGACCACAACACATTTATCCGCGTTGAAGTCCATCTGCCACTTCTCCGCCCAGTCTTGCATCCTGTCGATGTCATGCTGCAACTTCTGACATCCCTCCAGACCATCCACAACACCACCGACCTTCGTGTCATCGGCGAACTTACTCACCCATCCCTCCACTTCCTCATCCAGGTCATTTATGAAAATGACAAACAGCAAGGGTCCTAGAACAGATCCCTGGGGCACTCCACTGGTGACCGACCTCCATGCAGAAAAAGAGCCATCCACAACCACCCTCTGCCTTCTGCAGGCAAGCCAGTTCTGGATCCACAAGGCCAAAGCCCCTTGGATCCCATGGCCTCTCACCTTCTCAAGAAGTCTTGCATGTGGGACCTTGTCAAATGCCTTGCTGAAGTCCATGTACACCACGTCCACTGCTCTTCCTTCGTCAATGTGTTCAGTCACATTTTCGAAGAACTCAATTAAGCTCGTAAGGCACGACCTGCCTTTTACAAAACCATGTTGACTATTTCTAATCAACCTAAACTTCTCCAAATGCTCGTAAATCTTGTCCCTCAGAAGCCTCTCCATCAGCTTACCAACCACTGAGGTCAGACTCACCGGTCGGTAATTTCCAGGACTATCCCTGTTCCCTTTCTTGAAAATAGGGACCACATCCGCAATCCTCCAATCCTCCGGAACCTCTCCCGTCTCCATCGACGACGCAAAGATCATCGCCAGGGGCTCTGCAATGACATCCCTCACCTCCCACAATAACCTGGGGTACATCCCATCTGGTCCCGGAGACTTGTCTATCTTGATAGCATTTAAAAGTTCTAACACATCCGCTTCCTTAATATCTACATACTCAATCTTTTCAGTCTGCCGCAAACTTGTAGTGCATCCTCCCAGATCACTTTCCACCGTGAATACTGAGGCAAAGTACTCATTAAGCACCTCTGCCATTTCTTCCGGTTCCATACAGACTTTTCCCCCTTCACCTTTTATAGGTCCTATCCCTTCTCTTCTCATCCTTTTACTTTTCACATATTTGTAGAAGGCCTTGGGATTCTCCTTAATCCTACCAGCCAAGGCCTTCTCATGACCCCTTCTGGCTCTCCTAATTTCCTTTTTAAGCTCTCTTCTATAAGCCTTATACTTCTCTAGATCCCCAACATCTCCTAGCTCTTTGAACCTTTTATACACCTTTCTTTTCTTCCTGACTATGTTCACCACAGCCTTCGTGCACCACGGTTCCCGCGTCCTACCAAAACCTCCTTGTCTCACCGGAACGTTGTCGTGCAAAGCTCCAGACAAGCATTCCTTGAATATCTGCCACCTTCCTTCTGTGCTTTTCCCCAAGAACACCTCCTTCCAGTTTATTCGCCCCAACATCTGCCTGATGTCTTCATATTTCCCCTTATTCCAGACAAACACCTTCCTAGCCTGCCTGATCCTATCCTTTTCCAATGCAAGGGTGAAGGAGATAGAATTATGATCTCCATCCCCAAGATGCTCTCCTACCGAGAGATCCATCACCTGTCCTGGTTCATTAGCTAGTACCAGGTCCAGTACAGCCTCTCCTCTCGTAGGCTTGTCCACGTGCTGTGTCAGGAAACCCTCCTGAACACACCTAACAAACTCCTCCCCATCCAAACCCCTTACCCTTGGGATATTCCAGTCGATGTTTGGGAAATTGAAGTCTCCCATCACAACAACTCTGTTATTTCTACATCTCTCCAGTATCTGTTTCCCTATCTGCACCTCAACTTCCCTGTCACTATTGGGCGGCCTATAGAATACACCCAGCAATGTCACCGACCCTTTGCTATTCCTAACTTCCACCCACAGAGACTCCGTAGACATTCCCTCCTCGGTATCCACCTTCTCTGCAGCCATGACACTGTCCCTGATCAACAGTGCCACTCCACCACCTCTTTTGCCTCCCTCCCTGTCCTTCCTGAAGGATCTGAATCCCGGGACCTGTAGTACCCAGTCCTGTCCCTGAGACATCCAAGTCTCTGTAATGGCCACCACATCACAATCCCAAGCAGCAATCCATGCCCTAAGTTCATCCACCTTATTTACTACACTCCTGGCATTAAAATAGACACAGCTCAGTCCCTCAGACTGGGCATTTCCCTTCTCCCCCACTCGTCTAACCTGCCTCTCATCCTGCCTAGAGTCCTTCCCTACCTGGGAGCTAACTTCCTTGCTCCCAGTCTCCACATCACTATTCCCTCCCCCTAACCTTATAGAGGTCTATAAAATAATGAGGGGCATAGACAAGGTAGATAGTCAATATTTTTTCCCAAAGGTAGGGGAGTCTAAAACTAGAAGGTATAGGTTTAAGGTGAGAGGGGAGAGACACAAAAGTGTCCAGAGGGGCAATTTTTTCACACAGAGAGAGTGGTGAGTGTCTGGAACGAGCTGCCAGAGGCAGTAGTAGAGGCGGGTATAATTTTATCTTTTAAAAAGCATTTAGATAGTTGCATGGATACAATGAGTATAGAGGGATGTGGGCAACTGGGTTTTTAAAAAAAGGCAACACGAACAAGTTGGGCTGAAGGGCCTGTTTCCATGATGTAAACATCTATGACTCTATGACTGTGAGAGGAAACTTGAGCACCCGGAGGAAACCCGCACACAGACGGTGACTTAAGCCGGGTATCGAACCCGCGTCCCTGGGGCAGCAATGCCAACCACCGTGCTACCGTGCTGCCTTTATAAGTACATCTACTTGTATGCTGAATAATCTGCTTGTTCTGCTGGACACTAAATTGATGTTCCAAGTTATCAGTGCAGCTGTGAATCAGATCAAACAAGTGGCAGAAGGTAAGATTACCGAGACATAGAGAGAGGGAAGCGAGTACAGGGCAGTGTCTGGTGTACAAGAGTCTGGTGTACAACACTTTTCAGCACTGCTTTTCCGAATTTGCACATTTTTGTCTTAAGATTACAAAAGAGATATACTTGTGACCAACCAAAATGGAGAGGGCTCACAAACCTATCGAGGGACTTCATGGGGAACGTGCAGAGTTAAATGGAGGGGTTGGGTGGGAGGGGCACATAACGTTAAGGAATTGGGCTGACCCAGTAGCACAGTGGTCAGCACTGCTGCCTCACAGCGTCAGGGACCTGGGTCACTGTTTGTGTGGAGTCTGCACATTCTTCCTGTGTCTGTGTGGGTTTCCTCTGGATGCTCCAGTTTCCTGCCACAATCCATAGATGTGTGAGTTTGGTTGATTGGCCATGCTAAATTGCTGCCTGGATTGGGAGGCAGGCCTTATGAAGATAGGTTGAGGGAGCTGGGACTCTTCTCACTGGAGAGACATAGGTTGAGAGGCGACCTGATAGAGGTTTATAAAATGTTGAGAGGAATAGATAGGGTGGACTCTCAGAGACTATTTCCCTGAGCTGAAATGGTCACTACGAGAGGACACAGATTTAAGGTGCAGGGAAGCAAATACAAAGGAGATGTCAGGGGTAGGTTTTTCACTCAGAGGGTGGTGAGTGAATGGAACCGACTGCCGTCGGAGGTTGTTGAGGCAAACTCACTGGGGTCTTTTAAGAGACTTCTGGATGAGTATATGGAAAAGAATAGGATAGGGGGTTATAGATAGGTCTGTGGATTGGTAGATGTGATCAGCGCAACTTGTGGGCCGAAGGGCCTGTTTGTGCTGTATTGTTCTATGTTCTATGTTCTAAATTGCCCCTCTTACGGAAATAAGGTGTGGGTGAGATTCAATGGGCCGAATGGTCTGCATCTGCACTATAGGGATTCTATAATTCTGTGACGATTGTATGAATTCAGAGTGATGTCAGCACAATATTATGCAGCTCACGTATTCTAATTTAATGAGTATCATTGGCAGGTCACACACTGTGGCTCAGTGGGTAGCACTCTCACCTCTGAGTCAGGAGGGGGGATGAAGGTTCAAATCTCACTTGGGGGGATCTGTGCACAAAGTGCAGGATCACTCAGCGGGACACTGCGGAGACACTGTCAGTGGTTCTGCACAAGCTTTGGTTCAAAATGTTAAACTGAGGCCCCATCTGTCTCCTGGGCTGGGTGTGAAATACCCCATGGTATTATTGTGGAGATGCCAGTGTTGGACTGGGGTAAACACAGTAAGAATTCTCACAACACCAGGTTAAAGTTTGACAGGTTTATTTGGTAGTAAACGCCGCTAGCTTTCGGGGGAGTCAAGGCTCTTGTTAATGTGTGGGGAAACTTGATGTCAGATTCTGCAAACCCAGACTCTAATTGTGTCTCTGTGTAAGAAGCTAAGAAGTCTCACAACATCAGGCTAAGAAGTCTCACAATACCAGGCTAAGAAGTCTCACAACACCAGGCTAAGAAGTCTCACAACATCAGGCTAAGAAGTCTCACAACATCAGGCTAAGAAGTCTCACAACACCAGGCTAAGAAGTCTCACAACACCAGGCTAAGAAGTCTCACAACATCAGGCTAAGAAGTCTCACAACACCAGGCTAAGAAGTCTCACAACATCAGGCTAAGAAGTCTCACAACACCAGGCTAAGAAGTCTCACAACATCAGGCTAAGAAGTCTCACAACACCAGGCTAAGAAGTCTCACAACACCAGGCTAAGAAGTCTCACAACATCAGGCTAAGAAGTCTCACAACATCAGGCTAAGATAAACATAGAACATAGAACATAGAACATTACAGCACAGAACAGGCCCTTCGGCCTTCGATGTTGCGCCGACCAATATAAAAAGCAATGCCCCTCCAAACTAAACCATTCCCTTCTCTTCCATATACTTATCAACTAACCTCTTAAACGCCACCAAACTTGGCGCATCTACAACTGCTGCAGGCAGGGCATTCCACTCCCGAACCACCCTTTGGGTAAAGAACCTACCTCTGATATCCGTCCTATAACTATCACCCCTTAATTTAAAGCTGTGTCCCTCGTGCTAGCTTTTTCCATCCTAGGAAAAAGGCTATCACTGTCCACCCTATCTAAACCTCTAATCATCTTATATGTTTCGATTAGGTCCCTCTTAGCCGCCTCCTTTCTAACGAAAACAACCTCAAATCCCTCAGCCTCTCTTCATAAGACCTGCCCTCCATACCAGGCAACATCCTGGTAAACCTCCTCTGTACCCTCTCCAATGCCTCCACATCTTTCTTATAATGTGGGGACCAGAACTGCACACAATACTCCAAGTGCGGCCGCACTAGAGTTTTGTACAGTTGCAACATGACGTTGCGGCTCCGAAATTCAATCCCCCTACCAATAAAAGCCAAGACTCCATATGCCTTCTTAACAACCTTCTCGACTTGACTGCCTACTTTCAGGGATCTATGCACATACACACAAGATCCCTCTTCATCTAGACTACTAAGAATCCTACCATTAGCCCTATACTCTACACATTTATTATTTCTTTGCCACCTCTCGGCCCAGCTCTGCAACTTGTCCAAGTCCCTCTGCAAACTATAACACCCCTCTTCACTATCTACCACTCCACCGACTTTAGTGTCATCTGCAAATTTACTAATCCATCCTTCAATACCCTCATCCAGATCATTTATAAAAATTACAAACAGCAGGGGCCCCAAAACAGATCCCTGAGGTACACCACTTGTCACCGAACTCCAAGATGAATATCTCCCATCAACCACCACCCTCTGTCTTCTACCTGCTAGCCAATTCCTAACCCAATTAGCTAAATCACCCTCTATCCCATAAGAAGTCAGGCTAAGAAGTCTCACAACATCAGGCTAAGAAGTCTCACAATACCAGGCTAAGAAGTCTCACAACACCAGGCTAAGAAGTCTCACAACATCAGGCTAAGAAGTCTCACAACACCAGGCTAAGAAGTCTCACAACATCAGGCTAAGAAGTCTCACAACATCAGGCTAAGAAGTCTCACAACACCAGGCTAAGAAGTCTCACAACCTCAGGCCTTTTAATGGAGGCAGACCGAGGGCCCGGGAACTGCAGAATACCCTCGACCTGCGTAACTGTGTGGCAATCTAGCAACAACAGCACACAGTAATTTTTGAGCCATGAATATAGTTTAAATATTGAAATGGAAAAATTGTAAATTGTATAGAACAATTGTTTTATTATGCACTGTTTGCCATTTGCAGTCATGCATATTTGCAATAATTTAATTGAGATTTTTATGGATCTGTTCTAAGTGAAATGAAATAACTATAATTTAAGCGGAAGGTGCGGACGGGGAGGAATTTGTACAGTGTGTTTTAGAAGGGTCCTTGGAGCAGTATGTGGATAGCCCGACTAGAGAGGGGACTATACTGGATCTGGTTCTGGGGAATGAGCCAGGGCAGGTGGTTGACGTTGTAGTAGGGGAACATGTGTCTAATAGTGACCACAACTCTGTCTGCTTTAGGGTATTAATGGAAAAAGATGAAGCCTGCCCTAAGGGGAGGGTGTTAAACTGGGGGAGGGCTAGATACAGCCAGATTAGGCAGGATCTTAGGGATACCGAGTGGGATAAGCTGTTCGAGGGTAGGTCGACGCTGCACATGTGGGAGTCTTTCAAGAGAAAACTAAAATTTTTGCAGAAAAGACACGTGCCGGTAAGGAGGAAGGATGGGAAGGGTAGGATTAGAGAACCGTGGGTTACTAGGGATGTTGAGGACTTGGTCAGGAAGAAGCGGGAGGCGTACTTTAGATCCAGGCAATTGGGGACAGAGGCAATGCTTGAAAAATATAGAGAGTGTAGACAGGATCTTAAAAGGGGTGTCAGAAAGGCAAAAAGGGGCCACAAAATGGCTTTGGCAGGTAGGATTAAGGAAAATCCTAAGATATTTTACTCCTATGTAAGGAGCAAAAGGATGGTTAGAGGGAAGATTGGACCTCTCAGGGACAGAGGAGGGGAACTATGCTTAGAGCCTGAGGGAATGGGGGAGATCTTGAATGAATACTTTGCGTCGGTATTCACGCAGGAGAGGGGCCTGATGTCTGATGCCAGCTTTGAGGATTTTGAGGACCCGTTAAAGGAAATAATCATTATGAGGGACGAAGTGTTATAGAACATAGAACATTACAGCACAGAACAGGCCCTTCAGCCTTTGATGTTGCGCCGACCAATATAAAAAGCAATGCCCCTCCAAACTAAACCATTCCCTTCTCTTCCATATGCTTATCAACTAACCTCTTAAACGCCACCAAACATGGCGCATCTACAACTGCTGCAGGCAGGGCATTCCACTCCCGAACCACCCTTTGGGTAAAGAACCTACCTCTGATATCCGTCCTATAACTATCACCCTTAATTTAAAGCTGTGTCCCCTCGTGCTAGCTTTCTCCATCCTAGGAAAAAGGCTATCACTGTCCACCCTATCTAAACCTCTAATTTATTAAATTAAATTATTTAATTTAATTTAATTTAATTTGTTGGGGCTTTTAGGTAGCATAAAGACTTATAAAGCCCCGGGGCCTGATGGTATTTATCCCAGGCTGCTAAGGGAAGTGAGAGATGACATTGCTGGGCCTCTGACACAAATCTTTGTCTCTTCTTTGGACACAGGTGAGGTCCCAGAGGACTGGAGGATTGCAAATGTAGTACCGTTGTTTAAAAAGGGTCAGAGGGATAATCCAGGGAACTATAGGCCAGTGAGCTTGACTTCAGTTATAGGTAAGCTAATGGAGAGGATCTTCAGGGACAGGATGTATGAGCATCTGGAGCGCTGCGATCAGATCAGGGATACGCAGCATGGCTTCGTTAAGGAGAGGTCGTGCCTTACGAATCTAGTGGAATTTTTTGAAGAGGTGACAAAAACGGTTGATGAAGGACAAGCCGTTGATGTCATCTACTTGGATTTCAGTAAGGCATTTGACAAGGTTCCCCATGGTAGGCTGATAAAAAAGGTGAAGGCGCATGGGATACAGGGCCAGGTATGTAGATGGGTTGAGAACTGGCTTGGGAGGAGGAGACAGCGGGTAGTAGTGGAAGGCTCTTTTTCCAACTGGAGATCAGTCACTAGTGGTGTGCCACAGGGCTCAGTACTAGGACCTCTTCTATTTGTGATTTATATAAATGACTTGGAAGAGGGGGTAGGTGGTGTGATCAGCAAATTTGCTGATGACACTAAGATACTTGGATTGGCGGGGACTGAGGAGCAGTGCCAGGCAATACAACAGGACATAGATAGGCTGGTAGATTGGGCAGATAGATGGCAAATGGAATTTAATCCGGATAAATGCGAGGTGATGCATTTTGGCCGGAATAATGTAGAGGGGAGTTATAGGATAAAAGGTAAAACTATCCGGAGTATAGAGACGCAGAGAGACCTGGGGGTGCAGGTTCACAAGTCTCTGAAGGTGTCAGTACAGGTGGAGAAAGTGATAAAGAAAGCGTATGGTATGTTAGCCTTCATAGGAAGGGGTATAGAATACAAGAGTAGGAGTCTGATGTTACAAGTGTATAGAACGTTGGTTAGGCCTCACTTGGAGTACTGCGTCCAGTTCTGGTCGCCGTACTACCGGAAGGATGTGGAGGCCCTGGAGAGAGTGCAGAGGAGATTTACCAGGATGCTGCCTGGTATGGAAGGGCTGTCTTACGAGGAAAGATTGAACGCACTGGGGTTGTTTTCCCTTGAAAGACGTCGGCTGAGAGGGGATCTATTAGAGGTATATAAGATTATGAGGGGTATAGATAGAGTAAATGGTGGTAAGCTTTTTCCACCATTAGAATCGGATAGAACGAGGGGTCACGGCCTTAGGGTGAGGGGGGCTATGTATAAGACGAATATTAGAGGGCATTTTTTTCACACAAAGGGTAGTGGGGGTGTGGAATGCGCTACCGAGTGGGGTGGTGGGAGCAGGCACGCTAGGGTTGTTTAAGGGTCTCTTGGACAGCCACATGAGCGGTCTGCAGATAGAGGGATATAGAAGGACTGTTTAAATACTTTATTTGTTTCCACAGGCTATTGGGTCCACTTTGTTGACCAACAAGGCGCATGCATTCGGCAGGTCGTACGAGAGCTGCTCTTGGATGTTACTTCGGGAGTGGCCTAGTGCTTCACGTCATTAGTGTATGCTTAAACTGGACCATCAGATGGGCAACATGACAGCTCAGAGACTATCGCTGTTGCTGTGCAGACATGTGGATTTGGGCCTGTGTCTGCGGGAGTTTGCACATTCTCCCCATGGTTGCGTGGGTTTTCTCCGGGTGCTCCGGTTTCAGTGAGGCACTGAATAAATATTTCTCTTCGGTATTCACGCAGAGTGCTGGAAATGTAGCTATGGAGAACACTGAGGTACAGGGATGCAAATTGGGAAGTATTGTAGTAGATAGGGAGGATGTGCTAGAAATTCTCGAGGGTTTGAAGTTGGATAAGTCCCCTGGGCCGGACGGGATTTACCCTAGGATTCTCTGGGAGGCAAGAGAGGAGATTGCAGAGCCTCTGGCGCTGATCTTCAGGTCCTCGTTGGTTACGGGTGTGGTTCCGGAGGACTGGAGGATGGCGAATGTGGTGCCATTGTTTAAGAAGGGGAAGAGAGACCTTCCGGGGAATTATAGGCCAGTGAGTCTTACTTCTGTGGTGGGCAAGGTATTGGAGAGAATTATTAGGGATAGGATTTATAGTTATTTAGAGAGAAATGAATTGATTGGGGATAGTCAGCATGGTTTCGTGAAGGGTAGGTCATGCCTTACTAACCTCATTGAGTTTTTTGAGAAAGTGACCAGAGAGGTGGATGGGGGTAAGGCGGTTGATGTAGTATATATGGACTTTAGTAAGGCGTTTGATAAGGTGGCCCATGGTAGACTTCTACAGAAAATGAAGATGTGTGGAATAGAGGGTGATTTAGCTAATTGGATTAGGAATTGGCTGGCAGATAGACGACAGAGGGTGGTGGTTGATGGGAGATATTCATCGTGGAGTTCAGTGACGAGTGGTGTGCCTCAAGGGTCTGTTTTGGGGCCCCTGCTGTTTGTAATTTTTATAAATGATCTGGATGAGGGTATTGAGGGATGGATCAGTAAATTTGCAGATGACACTAAAGTTGGTGGAGTGGTAGATAGTGAAGAGGGGTGTTATAGTTTACGGAGTGACTTGGACAAGTTGCAGAGCTGGGCTGAGAGGTGGCAAATGGAGTTTAATGTGGAAAAGTGTGAGGTAATGCACTTTGGCAGGAACAATAAATGTGTAGAGTATAGGGCTAATGGTAGGGCTCTTAATAGTGTTGAGGAACAGAAGGATCTTGGTGTATGTGTCAATAGATCCCTGAAAGTAGGCAGTCAAGTGGATAAAGTTGTTAAGAAGGCATATGGAGTCTTAGCTTTTATTGGTAGGGGGATTGAATTTAGGAGCAGCAGCATCATGTTGCAACTGTACAAAACTCTAGTGCGGCCGCACTTGGAGTATTGTGTGCAGTTCTGGTTCCCACATTATAAGAAATATGTGGAGGCATTGGAGAGGGTACAGAGGAGGTTTACCAGGATGTTGCCTGGTATGGAGGGCAGGTCTTATGAAGAGAGGCTGAGGGATTTGAGGTTGTTTTCGTTAGAAAGGAGGCGGCTAAGAGGGGACCTAATCGAAACATATAAGATGATTAGAGGTTTAGATAGGGTGGACAGTGATAGCCTTTTTCCTAGGATGGAGAAAGCTAGCACGAGGGGACACAGCTTTAAATTAAGGGGTGATAGTTATAGGACGGATATCAGAGGCAGGTTCTTTACCCAAAGGGTGGTTCGGGAGTGGAATGCCCTGCCTGCAGCGGTTGTAGATGCGCCAAGTTTGGTGGCGTTTAAGAGGTTAGTTGATAAGTATATGGAAGAGAAGGGAATGGTTTAGTTTGGAGGGGCATTGCTTTTTATTTTGGTCGGCACAACATCGAAGGCTGAAGGGCCTGTTCTGTGCTGTAATGTTCTATGTTCTCCCACATCCTAAAAATGTGCTCTTAGACTGATTGGGTAACAAATTGTCCCTATATTGGTCTCTATGTGTCATTAAGACGTTAGGACGGCGGCGCGGGCTCGTTGGGCCGAAGGGCCTGTTTCCCGTGCTGTGTTGTTCTTTGTTCTTTGTTCTATAATCTGTATACAAGTGTAAATGTTTTATTCTGACCTGTTTGCATTTTATTGACATTATACTTGCAATGTTCTAATTGATATTTTTATGAATAAAGTATATTTTGGGGAAAAAAAAACACCAGGATTAAGTCCAACCTTTTTATTTGATAGTAAACTCGCAAGCTTTCGGGGTTTGCCCCTTTGTCAGGCAAATGAGAGTTCTGCCCTCAGACAGAGCATATAACAGCACAGACAGTTTACAGATTACTGATTAGAATGCTAGTCTTTACAATTAACCTGCTATTCAAGTCTTAAAGTGGCCGACAATGTGAGTGGAAGGAGCATTAAGCCCAGGTGAAAGAGATGTGTATTGTCTCCAGACAGGACAGTTAGTGAGGTTTAGCAAACGCAGGTAAGTCATGGGAGTTACAGATAGTGTGATACGTACTTGTAACTCCCATGATTTACCTGCATTTGCTAAATCTCACTTACTGTCCTGTCTGGAGACAATACACATCTCTTTCACCTGGGCTTAATGCTCCTTCCACTCACATTGTCAGCCACTTTAAGACTTGAACAGCAGGTTAATTGTAAAGACTAGCATTCTAATCAGTAATCTGTAAACTGTCTGTGCTGTTATATGCTCTGTCTGAGGGCAGAACTCTCATTCGCCTGACAAAGGGGCAAACCCCGAAAGCTTGCGAGTTTACTATCAAATAAACCTGTTAAACTTTAACCTGGTGTTGTCAGACTTCTTACTGTGTTTACCCCAGTCCAACACCAGCATCTCTACATCACATTTACAGGCTGCCAAGGTGTTTGCCTCAGGCAGCGATTCAATGTCAGTCAGTGGCAAACATTCCTTTCCTGGAGGAACTTTAACCAGAAAATCTTTCGCAAGCAGTCATTGTTTGAATGCTGAAGATTCTCAATAGGGGTTTCCATTGCCCGTTGCTGGTGTAGGGTATAGTTTGATGTTGATTGTTAAATATTGTTTCATGTTACGTTTTGTTCTGAAGGACTCCCTGACTTTCATTTGCACATGCATTGCAAAGTAAATTCTTGCCAAAACATTTGTTCCAGGATTTACTTATATCGAAGCATCGAGAAAAAAGACAAGTGAATTGATAACAAGCTAGAGAGATTGGGAGGCTGGCCCCGAGGTATCATGATCATCCTTCACAAATGAGGTTAGGTGGGGCATGATTACAGTCATCCTTTTGCACTGTTTTGATTTTCTAATTATAGAACCCTACAATGCAGAAGGAAGCCATTCAGCCCATCAAGTCTGCACCAACCACAATCCCATTCAAACCTTATCCCTATAATTCCATGCATTACCCTAGCTAACCCCGCTGACACTAAGGCTCCTCTCCAGAAGTGAACAGTGGTTAGCACTGCTGCCTCACAGGGACCCAGGTTCAATTCCCAGCTTGAGTCACTGTCTGTGTGAAAAGTGTGCATTCTCCCCATGTCTGTATGGGTTACATAGAACACTACAGCACAAACAGGCCCTTCAGCCCACAAGTTGTACTGTTCATATCAGTACCTACCAGGCCATAGAACTATCTGTAACTCCCAATCCCATTAAATCCCATGTACTCATCCAGAAGTCTCTTAAAAGACCCCAGCGAGTTCATCTCTACCACCACTGACGGCAACCGATTCCATTCACTCACTACCCTCTGAGTGAAAAACTTACCTCTAACATCTCCTCTGTACTTACCCCCCCAGCACCTTAAACCTGTGTCCTCTCGTAGCAACTATTTCAGCCCTGGGAAATAGCCTCCGAGAATCCACTCTATCTATTCCTCTCAACGTCTTATAAACCTCTATCAGGTCGCCTCTCAACCTTCGTCTCTCCAGGGAGAAGAGACCTAGCTCTCTCAACCTATCTTCATAAGGCATTCTTCCCAATCCAGGCAACATCCTCGTAAATCTCCTCTGCACCCTCTCAATAGCTTCCACATCCTCCTTGTAGTGAGGCGACCAGAACTGCACACATCCTCTGGATGCTCCAGTTTCTTCCCATAGTCCAAATATTTGTGGATTAGGTGGATTGGCCATGCTAAATTGACCCTTAATATCAGAGGAATTAATTAAGATAAATTCATGGGGTTATGAGGATAGACCCTGGGGTGAGGCTGTGGTCAGCGCAGACTCAATGGGCTGAATGGCCTCCTTGTGCACTGTAGGATTCTATGACACTGTCTGGGCCATATTTGTCAACACTCACCTGCACCGTTGAGAGGGTGGGGAGCTGCCTTCATTAAGGACAAATCACAGACTGGAGCCTCAGTGACAGAAAGGAGTGACATGAAGGGGGGTTCAGGTCAGAGTTGAGGAGGAATTTCTTCACCAAAGGATGGTGAGTCTCTGGAATTCTCTGCCTGTTGAAGTGCTGGAGGCTTCCTCGCTGAATATATTTAAGTCAAGGGTGGATAGATTTCTGATAGACGAGGGAATTAAGGGTTATGGGGAGAAAGCGGGAAAGTGGAACTGATCCACTTCAGATCAGCCATGATCTTATTGAATGGCGGGGCAGGCTCGAGGGGCTGGATGGCCCCACTCCTGCTCCTATTTCTTATGTTCTTATCGAATTCACTGCCCAAAAGTGTGGTGGAGACAGGAACAGCCAAGGCTTTCAAAAGTGGATTCGATCATGGTCTAAAATGAAATATTTCACAGAACGACAGGAACATGGGGTTGGGAGTGGGGAGTTGCACTCTGTAAGTTGCTCCTTTAGAGAGCCAGCACAATCGTGACAGGGTGAATAACCTCACTCTGTGCTGTCACCATTCTGTTAGTCATTCTTCCCCTCCAGCTGTGGCCACTCAGCAGTGGCTGCCCCGCCTCGGAGTCAGAGGTTTGTGGGTTGAACTCCCGCTCCAGAAACTCCATCCTTTCTCTCCTCACACCATTAGATTTGATGAGAGCCGGGGTTCGAGAGATCAATGAGCCTCTCTCACCTGTTACTGGTTTTCTCAGAGAGTGTGGATGAATGCTGTGAATGAGTTGTGCTCCTGAATGTCCAGTGTGGGCTGCTGTGGGCCAACCCTGGGAGCAAAGTCTCAGGTAGCTATGGAAATGCAGTGTTCTCACTGTGAGATTAATGTAAAGCACTCAGGTAAAGGCTAATGGCTGCATTCTTGACTTTGGCCAGCTAAGTTCAAATCCCAGTCCACATTTAAAGTTTATTTTTTAGTGTCACAAGTAAGGCTTATATTAACACTGCCATGAAGTTACTGTGAAAATCCTCTAGTCGCCATAGTCTGGGGCCTGTTCGGGTACACTGAGGAAGAATTTAGCATGGTCAATGCCCCTAACCATGTGCCCCTAGCACATCTTTTGGACTGTGGGTGGAAACCGGAAGGAAACCCACACGGACACGGGGAGAATGTGCAAACTCCGCACAGTCAATGACCCATGCCGGGAATCGAACCCAGTGCTAACCACTGTATCACCGTGTTGCCCCTAACACAAAGTTGCAGTGCTGAGGGAGTGCTGCACTGTCACAGATGCCATCTTCTGGATGAGATGTTAGACCAAGCCCCATCCAGCCATATCAAATAGATGGAAAATGCCATGGCTGCTTCCTGAAGGGCAATATTTACCTCCCACCGCCACCGACCCCCGCCCCCCCAGCCAACTCTGTTCATTTATCACACCGAAGTTGGTGAGAGTTTGCTCCACACGGATTAGCAAATGCATTTTCTACACTTCAAAATTACCTCCAAGTGCTTTGGCATGTCCTGATGCTGTGAAAGGTGCTATATAAATGCAACTCTTTCTTCTATGGATAAATCCTGTTCCTTTGCATCGAGAATGGTGTGGGAGGAGGGTACATGGGAAATCATTAGCTAATGTGAGTGCTGGAGGGTGAAGGGGGCGGGCGGGGATCAGAAAGTGGAGAAAGGACCCCCAGGAGGAATGAGGACAAAACGGCAGAAAGCTGTCCACTTGGTGAAACCTCAACTGAGGGAAGTACGTTTCCGAAACAGAACACAGAACAGGGAGAGAGCAACCGGCCAACAACCAACCAAGTCTTTGGAAGGAACCAGGTGGGAATAAATTGAATCCAGTTCATTGTGAGAGGGCTCAGGTTGTTAACAGCGATCACAGCCTCTCACCAGAGGTAAACCAGGAGATTCAGAGAAGGATTACAGAAAACAAAGAAAGTTACAGCCCAGGAACAGGCCCTTCGGCCCTCCAAGCCTGCACCAACGATGCTGCCCGACTGAGCTAAATCCTCCTATTCTTTTGGGGACCATATCCCTCTATTCCCATCCTATTCATGGATTTGTCAAGAAACCTCCCCAAAAGTCACTATCGTATCTAGTTCCGCTACTTATCCCAGCAGCCGGTTCCAGGCTCCAACACCCTTGGTGTAAAAACTTGCCTCCTTTAAACCTGGCCCCTCGCACCTTAAACCTATGCCCCCTAGTAATTGACTCTTCCACCCTATCCAGTCTGTCCTTGCCTCTCATAATCTTGTAGACTTCTGTCAGGTTGCCCCTCAACCTATATCGTTCTAGTGAGAACAAACCAAGTTTCTCCAGCCTCTCCTCATAGCTAATGCCCTCCATACCAGACAACATCTTGGTAAATCTTTTCTGTACCCTCTCCAAAGCCTCCACATCCTTCTGGTAGTATGGTGATTAGAATTGTACACTATATTCCAAGTGTGGCCTCACTAGGGTTCTATAAAGTTGCAATATGACTTGCCAATTTTCAAACTCAATGCCAATGAAGGCAAGTATGCCGTGTATTTTCTTGACTACCTTCTCTACTTGCATTGCCACTTTCAGTGATTTGTGTATGCGTACACCCAGATCCCTCTGCTTATCAATACCCTTAAGGATTCTGCCATTCACTGTATACTTCCCATCTGTATTAGATCTTTCAAAAAGCACTACTTGACATTGAATGTACAGATGTGTTAATGTGAGTTTGAAACAATATTGCTGACAGCAACACAGTCACAACACAGCAGAGGAAGATATCAGGGTGTAGACCCGAGGACCCAGCGGTCAGTGATGCTCGGGACTCTGGTGTCATAGAATATCCATTGCAAAAAAGAGAGGGCATTCGGCCCATTGAGTCTGCACTGACCACAATCCTACCCAAGCCCTAACCCCCATATCCCATCCACTAATCCCTCTAACCTACACTCAGGACACTAAGGGGCGATTTTTAGTGTGGCGCATCCACCTAACCCAAACATCTTTGGACTGTGGGAGGAAACCGGAGCACCCGGAGGAAACCCATGCAGACACGGGGAGAACATGCAAACTCCACACAGAGAGTGACCCAAGCCAGGAATTGAAGCCAGGACTCTGGGGCAGTGCTCACCCCCCCTGCCACAATGCCACCCCCCCCTCCACCCAGGGGGGGTCAGCGAGCTTCTGGACCAGAAACCCAAAACCAATCAGCTTCCTTCCCCCAGAGCTAGTGACAGAGGAAACAGCCAATCAGACGCACACGGAAGCAGCATCAAACCAATCAGCTGTTTCCGGGGGCGTGGCTGCGCTCTGGTCCAATGAGCGGCGAGCGGGGAATGTAGCAATCGGAGGCAGCAGCCAATCAGGAGGAGGCAGCGGCGGTGGAAGGGGAGAGTATCCAGTGTACGGGCCGAGCGGCTCCAGCTGATTGTCAGCCCCGGGAGAAGGCGCTGAGAGCCGGGAGGAGAATGAGAGAGCAGCCGGGGGCAGCGGGCTTCCCGCTACTTTCCTATCAGAGCCTGGTCCACGCTGTGGCCGGGGCCGCGGTAAGTGCTGCTCCCAGAGCCGGGCTGGGGGCTGGGGGCTGGGGGCTGGGGGAGGGGCAATCCCACACCCACACCCACACCCACACCAGCACCAGCCTGTACCCTGTCCCAGGTTATAAACCCTGTCCCAACCCCCAGAGCTTCACCCACATCAACCTGCACCCAGTCCCTGCTCCCTAAGCTGGAGTAACCGCAGCTTCAACCTGCACCCAGTGCCTGGGGTATAAACCGTATCCCTGTCCCTGCACCCAGTGCCTGGGTTATAAACACTGTCCCTGCACCCAGTGCCTGGGTTATAAACACTGTCCCTGCACCCAGTGCCTGGGTTATAAACACTGTCCCTGCACCCAGTGCCTGGGTTATAAACACTGTCCCTGCACCCAGTGCCTGGGTTATAAACACTGTCCCTGCACCCAGTGCCTGGGTTATAAACACTGTCCCTGCACCCAGTGCCTGGGTTATAAACACTGTCCCTGTATCCAGTGCCTGGGTTATAAACACTGTCCCTGCACCCAGTGCATGGGTTATAAACACTGTCCCTGTCTCCAGTGCCTGGGTTATAAACACTGTCCCTGCACCCAGTGCCTGGGTTATAAACACTGTCCCTGTATCCAGTGCCTGGGTTATAAACACTGTCCCTGCACCCAGTGCCTGGGTTATAAACACTGTCCCTGCACCCAGTGCCTGGGTTATAAACACTGTCCCTGCATCCAGTGCCTGGGTTATAAACACTGTCCCTGTATCCAGTGCCTGGGTTATAAACACTGTCCCTGCACCCAGTGCCTGGGTTATAAACACTGTCCCTGCACCCAGTGCCTGGGTTATAAACACTGTCCCTGTATCCAGTGCCTGGGTTATAAACACTGTCCCTGCACCTAGTGCCTGGGTTATAAACACTGTCCCTGCACCAAAGGCCTAGGGTATAAATCCTGTCCCTGCACCCGGTGCCTGGGGTGCCAACTCGGTCCCCGTCGCTGCGCCCGGTGCCTGGGGTGCCAGCCCGGTCCCCGTCGCTGCGCCCGGTGCCTGGGGTGCCAGCCCGGTCCCCGTCGCTGCGCCCGGTGCCTGGGGTGCCAGCCCGGTCCCCGTCGCTGCGCCCGGTGCCTGGGGTGCCAACCCGGTCCCCGTCGCTGCGCCCGGTGCCTGGGGTGCCAACCCGGTCCCCGTCGCTGCGCCCGGTGCCTGGGGTGCCAACCCGGTCCCCGTCGCTGCGCCCGGTGCCTGGGGTAACCTCAGCTTCACCCACATTACCCTGCAACCAGCCCTGCCCCCAGAGCAACACCACATCACCCTGCACCCTGTCCCTATCTCTGTTCCCAGAGTTACACCACACCACCCTATCCCTATCCCTATCCCTGTCCCTGCACCCAGAGCCAGAGTAACTCCAGCTACATCCACAGTAACCCTGCACCCTGTTCCTGCCCCCAGAGCTTCACACACACCACCCTGCACCCTGTCCCAGGGCATAAATCCAGTCCCTGTCTCTTGAATATAAATTATGTGGAGATGCTGGCATTGGACTGGGGTAAATAAACTAGGATTATAAACCCAGATTCTGTTCCTGGAATATAAACCCAGACCGTAAATTATAAACACGGACACTGTCCCTGCATCATAAATCCACACCCTGTCCCTGGACTATAAAGTCCAGCCACAATCTGGGGTCTTTCTAAAAATGGGGGGTCGCGGGAGAGCAGGAGGGAGGGCAGTCTATTTTGGAAAATAGTAAAGGTGAGCTTCAAGTCAGTTAACCTGAGCCTGAGTGTGTGTTACTGCGTGTGCTGGGATCCCTGTGGCAGGCTCACTCTCTCTGTCCTGACAGTATTGGTTGGAAACTTTTCTTTAGGTGAGAGTTACTGTCTCCACTCGCCCAAATTTACCCAACCAGAGCAAATCCTGTTCTTCCTGGATCAATGGCTGTTACAATGGCTGAGATATTCCCCTCTGGCTAGTCATGGGGATTATTCCTGGGTCACTGAGTTTTCTCTGTGTGGCAATCTTTTCATGCCCACTGTGTAAATCCTCCTGTAACGCCAACAGCTCCAGTGACAGAGCGTCAAATAGCACTGACCCACCCACACCTGAAATCCTGTGGCCCTGACCACAACACTCTGCACACCAAGGAGAGCCCCCACCATCAAATCCCTACAGTGCAAAAGGGGGCTATTCAGTTCATCAAGTTTCACTGGAAGAGAATTTCCCCCAGGCCATCTCTCTGTCCTATCCCTGTAATTGTGCACATTTTCCACAGCTAGCACCCCTAACCTATGCATGTTAAGACACTAAGAGGCCTGGTCAATGCACCCAACCCACACATCTTTGGCGTATAGGAGGAAGCCCAAGCAGACATGGGGAGAATGTGCAAACTCCACACAAACAGTGACCCAAGATAGGAATTGAACCCAGGTCTCTGGTGCTATGAGGCAGCAATGCGGTGTCACCTCTTGGGCTCCTGGCCAACTATAACCATCCCCTGCTGGAACCTGGTGCCTGACCCTAACCCCAAAATTGAAACCTATCCCAGAGCATCTCGCCCTCAACTGCTTCTGATGTGACCACTTGCTCCTGGACTGGGATTCCTGAAACAGTGACTGAGCCCATTCCAGCCCAGCACCCGCACACTGGAACTCCTAACCTGGAGATACATTCCTGGTGGCAGTACAAACACTCTCACTGCATCAACTGTGCCGTGTACCTCTCACCCGTCTTCCCCAGCCATCGAAATTTGGACAGAGGGCCAGTGCTGAGGGAGCGCCGCACTGTCAGAGGGTCAGTGCTGAGGGAGCGCCGCACTGTCAGAGGGCCAGTGCTGAGGGAGCGCCGCACTGTCAGAGGGTCAGTGCTGAGGGAGCGCCGCACTGTCAGAGGGCCAGTGCTGAGGGAGCGCCGCACTGTCAGAGGGCCAGTGCTGAGGGAGCGCCGCACTGTCAGAGGGCCAGTGCTGAGGGAGCGCCGCACTGTCAGAGGGCCAGTGCTGAGGAGCGCCGCACTGTCAGAGGGCCAGTGCTGAGGGAGCGCCGCACTGTCAGAGGGCCAGTGCTGAGGGAGCGCCGCACTGTCAGAGGGCCAGTGCTGAGGGAGCGCCGCACTGTCAGAGGGCCAGTGCTGAGGGAGCGCCGCACTGTCAGAGGGCCAGTGCTGAGGGAGCGCCGCACTGTCAGAGGGCCAGTGCTGAGGGAGCGCCGCACTGTCAGAGGGCCAGTGCTGAGGGAGCGCCGCACTGTCAGAGGGCCAGTGCTGAGGGAGCGCCGCACTGTCAGAGGGCCAGTGCTGAGGGAGCGCCGCACTGTCAGAGGGCCAGTGCTGAGGGAGCGCCGCACTGTCAGAGGGCCAGTGCTGAGGGAGCGCCGCACTGTCAGAGGGCAGTGCTGAGGGAGCGCCGCACTGTCAAGAGGGCCAGTGCTGAGGAGCGCCGCACTGTCAAGAGGGCCAGTGCTGAGGGAGCGCCGCACTGTCAAGAGGGCCAGTGCTGAGGGAGCGCCGCACTGTCAGAGGGCCAGTGCTGAGGGAGCGCCGCACTGTCAGAGGGTCAGCACCGAGGGAGTTCTGCCCTTTGGCCCATCAAGTCTGTACCGATGCATAAAATGCCCTGAACTCCCACCTAACCCCAGTCACCAGCACTTGGCCCATAGTCCTGAATGTTGTGATGTGCCAAGTACTCATCCAGGTACTTCTTAAAGGATGGGAGGGATCCCACCTCCACCACCCTCCCAGGCAGCGCATTGCAGACCCTCATCACCCTCTGGTTAAAAAAAACTTTCCTCAAATTCCCCCCAAACCTCCCACCCATTTGGATATGGAAGCTATTGAGAGGGTGCAGAGGAGATTTACAAGGATGTTGCCTGGATTGGGAGGTATCCTTATGAGGATAGGTTGAGAGAGCTCGGTCTTTTCTCCTTAAAGAGAGATGAAGGATGAGAGGTGACCTGATAGAAGTATATAAGATGTTGAGGATGTATTGATCGAGTGGATTCTCGGAGGCCATTTCCCTGGGCTGAAATGGTCGCTACGAGAGGACACAGGTTTAAGGTGTTGGGGAGTAGGTACAGAGGAGATGTTAGGGGTAAATTTTTCACTCAGAGGGTGGTGAGTGAGTGGAATCGGTTGCCGTCGGTGGTGGTGGAGGCAGATTCGATGGAGTCTTTTAAGAGATTTTTGGATGAGTACGTGGGACTTAGAGAGTTGTAGGTAGGGATATGTCCAACGCAACTTGTAGGCCAAAGGGCCTGTTTGTGCTGTTGGTTTTCTATGTTCAAAGTTCTCACCCCTCACTTTTAACTTTCACCTCCTCGTAACTGACCCTTCAACTAAGGGAAACAGCTGCTCCCTATCCCCCCCCCCCCCCACTCCGTGCCCCTCATAGTCTTGAACACCTCAACCAGGTCATCCCTCAGTCTTCTCTGCTCCAGAGAAAACAATCCAATCTCTCTTCATAACTTCAATGTCCAAACCCAAGCAGCATCCTGGTGAATCTCCTTTGCACTCCCTCCAGTGTAATCACATTCTTCCTATAATGTGGCAACCAGAATTGCACACAGTGCTCCATCTGTGTGTATTTGCCTCCTTAATAAGTCTTCCATGTTGGACTTTGTCAAAGCCTCTGCTGAAATCCATGTAAACCACATCTACTGCGCTATTCCAAGTGCATCCCACCCAGGTCCTCCCTCTGCCCTATTCCTGTAACCCTGCACATTTACCATGGCTAAGCAACCCTAACCCGCACATCTTTGGACTGTGGGATGAAATCGGAGCACCCAGAAGAAACCCACTCAGATACACGAAGAATGTGCAGACTCCACACAGATAGTGACCAAGCCAGGAATCGAACCCTGGCACTGTGAGGCAGCAATGCTAACCACTGTACCAACTCTCCAAGAGATAGCTCACCCGATGATACAGCCCTCCCTTGGTATTGCTGAATCCCTGGAATGGCGGTGTTGGGGAGGGGTGCGGGTTTGAATCTAAGATAGTTAGGTGGCACAGCAGTTAGCCTCACAGCGCCATGGACCCGGGTTCAATTCCGGCCTCGAGTCACTGTCTGTGTGGAGACTGCACGTTCTCCCAGTGTCTGCGTGAGTTTTCTCCGGGTGCTCCGATTTCCTCCCACACTCCAAAGGTGTGTGCATTAGATGGATTGGCCATAGCAAATTGTCCCTTAGTTTCAGGGGGATTAGCAGGGTTACAGGGATAGGGCCTGGATGGGATTGTGGTCAGTACAGACTTGATGGACTGAATGACCTCATTCTGCATTGTAGCGTTTCTATGAGCCAGGCTGACGTTTTGGAGACGGAGCTTGGGACCATTTCAGAAACAGCCCCGTGCAGCAGAGAGCGGAGCTGCCTCACTCTCTGTGACAGTCTGTCAGGAAGGAGGGTGATTTGCTTTGATTCCAATTCAATGGGTTTCTACGATGGCTGATGAATCTGGCGTGTGAATCCACAGCCTCCATCACATAGGGACAGCTGGTGCTTAAGGGATCAGAGTAGATGGATTGTTTAGAGGTTTACGTGCTCCCCTGAACTCTTTACTCCTCCTCCACGTGTTTGCTGTGATGGGCGTTCTGTAAAGACCTTCTGGATGGATGGATTCAGATGGACAGAATGGCCTTTGTTGCCTTGTGTTTGAGGTGCCACATCAATGCAGTGTGAATGGATTTTTGGGAAGAGGGATGTTGTGTTATTTGGTTAAAAAAAAGACTGTGTCCCCGTGTGTGTAAATATTTTAATTAAGCTGGGAAACGGTTAGTAGAGATGTTTTTGTTTTCTCCAGCAGTTGACAGAAATCGAGTCAAGGGGCTTGGATGTACGTACTTTTACTGAGACTTTTTTAGTCAAATACAATCAGACTAGGTTTAGAAATTTGCATTAAGAGATGCCTATGGATTTATTTTCTGCTTAAATTGCAAAAAGGAGTAAAAGATACATGTGGTTTGCAAAAGCTTCATGTGTAAACAATGGAAGGTTATAAAATTTTACTTTGCCTGAAATTGGAGACTATTTGAAAACATGGAATCCTACAGTGTAGAAAGAGGCCACTCGGCCCATTGTGTCTCCACTAAGCACAATCCCACCCAGGCCCAATCCCCATATCCCACATATTTACCCACTAATCCCTCTAACCTATGCATCTCGGGACACTAACGGGCAATTTTAGCACGGCCGGCCAACCAACCTAACCCGCACGTTTTTAGACTGTGGGAGGAAACCGGAGCATCCGGAGGAAACCTGCACAGACACGGGGAGAATGTGCAGACTCCACACAGACAGTGACCCAAGCCAGGATTCGAACCAGGGTCCCTGGAGGTGTGAAGCTGCAGTGCTAACCACTGTGCTACCGTACCACCCACACGAAAGTTTTTTTTATATTTTTGGAAAGATTGAGTTCAGAACAGTTCTGAGGACAGTGGAATTTTATGTCCACCTATCTTAATGGGAGTGGGAAATGTGCAGAGGGATCTGGGTGTCCTTGTGCACCAGTCACTGAAGGGAAGCATGCAGGTGCAGCAGGCGGTAAAGAATGCAAATGGTTTGTTGGCCTTCATTGTGAGAGGTTTCGAGTACAGGAGCAGCGATGTGTTGCTGCAATTATACAGGGGCCTTGATGAGACCACACCTAGAGTATTGTGTACTGTTTTGGTCTCCTTTTCTGCGAAAGGATGTTCCTGCTCTTGAGGGAGTGCAGTGAAGGTTTACCAGGCTGGTCCCAGAGATGGCGGGGCTGATGTACGAAGAGAGATTTACTAGGTTAGGATTGTTTTCACTGGAGTTCAGATGAATTGGGGGGGGGTGGAATCTCATAGAGACTTATAAAATCCTAACAAGATTAGGCAGGGTAGATGCAGGGAGGATGTTTCCAATGGTGGGGGGAGTCCAGACCCAGGGGTCACGGTCTGACTATTTAGGACGGAGGTGAGGAGACATTTCTTCACCCAGTGAGACTGTGGAATTCATTCCCACAGGAAGGAATTGATGCTAAAACATTGAATGCATCCAAGAGGTGGCTGGATATAGCACTTGGGGTGAATGGGTTCAAAGGTTATGGGGAGAAAGCAGGATGAGGCTATTGAGTTGGATGATTAGCCATGATTGTGATGAAGTGTGGAGCAGGCTCGAAGGGCTGAATGGCAAAGAACAAAGAGCAAAACAGCACAGGAAACAGGCCCTTCAGCCCAACGAGCCCACACCGCTACCCCGATGTTCCCACCTCTACCCACGATCCCTGTCTACGTTTATAGATCTATGGATTAAAAACCAAATTTGAGACAATTTAGGGAGAATTTATTTTGCCAATTAGCCTAAGAGCACATCTTTGGGATGTGGGAGGAAACCGGAGCACCCGGAGAAAACCCACGCAAGCACGGGGAGAATGCGCAAACTCCCACAGACACAGGCCCAAATCCATGTATCTGCACAGCACAGCGATAGTCACTGAGCTGTCGTGTTGCCCGTCAGATGGTCCAGGTCAAGCGTCCACTAACAACGTGAAGCACTAGGATACTCTCGAAAAAGATCCAAGAGCAGCCCTCTCACAACCCATTGCGTGTATGCCCCTTGTTAGACAACAAGGTGGACCAAAGCACCTGTAGGATAAAAACAAGTACATCAATATCATCATCTATTTACACACTTCCCAGGGACTCCCAAGGCTCATGATCCCTATTTTAAATCAGTTTTCTATACCCCTCCATTCCCATTCTGTTCATGTGCCCATCTAAGTATTTCTTAAATAACTCCAGACTACCTGCCTCCATCACTTTACCTGGCAGCGCATTCCATACCCCCACCACCCTCTGAGTGAAAAAACTTCCTCTAGTATCCAAATTATACCTTACCCCCCTCACCCTAAGCCCGTGACCCCCTCGTGCTGTTTGACTCCATCCAGGGAAAAGCTTAACCCTGTTTACTCTATCTATACCCCTCATAATCTTGTACACCTCTATTAGATCTATTAAGTCTACGTCTTTCTAAGGAAAACAGCCCCAATTTGCCTAACCTCTCCTCGTAACTCAGACCTTCCACACCAGGCACCATCCTGGTAAACCTTCTCTGCACTCTCTCCAGAGTCTCCACATCCTTCCCGTAGTAAGGCGACCAGAACTGGACGCAGTATTCCAAATGAGGTCAAACGAACGTTTTATACAACTGCAACATTAAAGACCAGCTCTTGTACTCTATACCCCTTTCTATAAAGGCTAACATACTATATGCTTTCTTCACAACCTTCTCCACTTGCTCTGCCACCTTCAGAGACTTGTTCACCTGCACCCCCAGGTCCCTCTGCGTTTCTATACTCTTAATAGGTCTACCCTTTATCATGTACCTCCCCCCTACATTCTTTCTCCCAAAATGCATCACCTCACATTTATCAGGATTGAATTCCATCTGCCATCTGTCTGCCCAAGCTACCAGCCTATCTATGTCCTGCTGCATCGCCTGACAATGCTCCTCACTATCCGCAAGTCCAGCCATCTTTGTATCGTCTGCAAACTTGCTGATCACGCCACTTACTCCCTCTTCCAAGTCATTTATATATATTACAAATAGAAGAGGTCCCAGTACCGAGCCCTGCGGCACACCACTAGTGACCGACCTCCAGCTAGAGAAACACCCTTCCACTATTACTCTCTGTCTCCTATTACCAGGTCAGTTACTTATCCATCTAGCTACCTGTCCTTGTATCCCATGAGCCTTGACCTTTTCAACTAACCTCCCATGAGGGACTTTGTCAAACGCCTTACTAAAATCCATATAGACGACATCAACGGCTCACCCTTCGTCCACCGTTTTTGTCACCTCCTCCTATCTTCTATTTCTCTGTGAAACAAATATTTAAGAAGAAGATTTATAGCTGGCTGTGTGGGCAAGCACAGTAAGAAGTCTCAGAACACCAGGTTAAAGTCCAACCAGTTTAGTTGATAGTAAACGCATAAGCGGGTGTTCCTTGGTTCAGGTGTGGGGAAGGTTCAGATCAGAGAAAGGCATATAAAGTCACACACAGTTTACAGAATACTGATTAGAATGCAAGTCTTTACAGCTAACCTGCTATTCAAATCTTAAAGATGCCGACAGTGTGACTGGAGATAGCATTAGCATAGATTAATGAGATGTGTATTGTCTCCAGGCAAGATACTTAGTGAGATTTTGCAAGTCTAGGCAAGTCATGGGGGTTACAGATACTGCAACATGAACCCAAGATCCCAGTTGAGGCAGCCCTCGTAAATTGAATTTAGCTCCTTATGATGTGTGAGATGTGCCTCCTTATAGCGACAGCAGTTGTGCCTTGGGTAATGTGACTGGAATTCTATAGTTGAGCCTCTATAAAGGAGTGTTGCTGTGAGCTGTTCCCTTGTGTTCCATTACAGCTGAAGAAGTACTTTCAGAATTGCTGGCACCGTTGTAATGTCCGAAAAGTGGCACCAAATTCACGCACGGCAAGGTCCCCACTGCTGCAGTAACCAAATAACCGTTATTTCCAGCTCTCGGTTGTCCAAATTACACCGGGAGCACTGCACATGGTTCTGGGTGAAGGTTCCAGAGAAGGTGCAGGAAGGATTTACAGCACCGATACCAGGACTGATTGATGGGGCAGGACCCTGGGGGAGATTCTGGTGCTCTGAGGCCCCGGCTCCTGTTCAGATTACTGCCCTGGGATCTTTCACATCCTCCTGAGAGAGCAGACGTCTCACCGCCCCCCTCCCTCCCCCCCTGCCCACGGATGGCAGTGCAGCATTCCCTCAATGTCACACTGGGAGTGTCCACTGGTGAGTGCGAGCCTCCCCACACTGACCGTGACCAAAACTGTACAAAACTCTGGTGCGGCCGCACTTGGAGTATTGTGTATAGTTCTGGTCACCACATTATAAGAAAGATGTGGAGGCATTGGAGAGGGTACAGAGGAGGTTTACCAGGATGTTGCCTGGTATGGAGGGCAGGTCTTATGAGGAAAGACTGAGGGACTTGAAGTTATTTTCATTAGAGAGAAGATTAAGAGGTGAATTAATTGAGACATATAAGATGATCAGAGGGTTAGATAGGGGGGATAGTGAGAGCCTTTTTCCTCGGATGGAGATGGATAACACGAGGGGACATAGCTTTAAATTAAGTGGTGGTGGTTATAGGACAGATGCTAGAGGTGGGTTCTTTACTCGGAGGGTAGTAAGGGTATGGAATGTCCTGCCTGCAGCTGTTGTGGACTCGTCAAGTTCAAATGGTCAGTGGATAGGCATATGGATAGCATTGGAATAGTTTAGGTTAGAGGGTTGTAGACTTGGTTGCATTGGTCGGCGCAACATCGAGGGCCGAAGGGCCTGTACTGCGCTGTAATGTTCTATGTTCTATGTGACTGAATGCCAGTGTCTGTACATTCACTCCTGTCTCCTGTTTGTTTATTCTCCAGGGAGGTGTGACAGCGATGACCGTATTCTATCCACTGGACACAGCCCGACTCAGGCTTCAAGGTAAGAATCTGTTTCGACTCACGAGATTCCACGGGGAGACAGAAGAGGCCATTTGGCTCATGAAGTCTGCACACCATTGATACAGAGACTATCTTCCCCCACCCCATCCCATCCCCATAACCCCCACATTCCCCATGGTTAATCCATCTAACCTCCACATCTTTGGACACCAAGGGAAAATTGAGAATCATAGAATCACTACAGTGCAGAAGGTGGCCATTTGGCCCATCGAGTCTACACCAATCACAATTCCACCCAGCTATATCCCCATAATCCCATGTATTTACCCTGCTGATCCCCCTGACACTAAAGGGCAATTTAGTGTGTTCAGGTCACTTAACTTATACATCTTTGGAGTGTGGGAGGAGACTGGAGCACCCGGAGGAAACCCACGCAGACATGGGGAGAATGTGCAAACTCCATACAGACAGTGATCCAAGCCGGGAATCGAACCTGAGGCCCTGGCGCTGTGAGGCAGCAGTGCTAACCCACTGTGCTACCCAGTAATGTAGCATGGATAATACACCTGACCTGCACATCTTTGGAACGGAAAAGATAGCAGGATGAACTGATCAAGATGATTAAAATTATAGAGGGGATTAACAGAGAGCAACTGCTTCTGTCGGAGCCCAATATCAGATGTTTGCTGATTAACTCAGAAGTGTTTAGAATGTGGAACTCACTGTCAGGGCGAGTCATTGGGGTAAAATAACACAGATATGTTTAAGGATGTCACAGAGAGTGGCCTTTTGAGAATAGAATGTTCTTCACTGGGCTGAAGGGCCTTTTCTGCACTGTACAATTCTGGGGGAGTTTTCTTGTCCCTCCTGCTCAGGGGATCAGAGTGAACGGGAGGGGAATCGGACGATGCCGAGGTCCATTGATCTCCAGCAGGATTTTCCGGTTCGAGGTCGAGCACAGCAGGAAAGTCTCACACTGCAGACTTTTCTCCGATAACATTGTTTTAATGGTGCCTTTTGAGATTGTTCTTCGAGTAAGACCCGTTTTACTAGTGCTCCTGTTTTCGTAGTTATTCCTGCAGCTGGGTACATTGTCATTCTATTATATAAAGCAGATTGTTCTCTTGACCACACAGGGAGAAGAGAGGGGGCGTGTGCGGGGAGAAGAGGGGGCGTGTGCGGTGAGAAAAGGGGAGGAGGACGGGGGGAGAAAGGGCAGGCATGGGGAGAAAGGCGTGGGGAGAAAAGGGGGAGGTGTGTGTGGGAAGAAAGGGGGTTTGGGTGCGAGGAGAAAGGGGGTAGGGGAGAAAGTGAGGGGGGGCAGATGTGGGCAGGAAGGGATAGAGGAATTTACTGATGAGGGGGCTGGTGTGAGACATAAAGACTGGCAAAACCCGATGGACTGAATGGCCTGCCTGAGGCTGGAAGTTTGAGCAGTGGCCGTCTGAGTGAGGCAGGGGCTGGGGTATAAGAGCAGAGCGTGGGGTATACCACCCTATAATTCCACTCCCCCTGCCCCTCCACACTCCCTGCACCAAGAGTCGATGCTTTCAGACAAAAAGTTGATAGTGCTGAATTCTGTGTGGCTGATGCTCTATGCCCCGCCCCCTCCCTCTGCCTGCCCCGCCCCCCTGCTCCCTCTGCCTGCCCGCCCCCCTCCCTCTGCCTGCCCGCCCCCTCCCTCTGTCTGCCCCGCCCCCTCCCTCTCTGTTTTATCTTGTTGCAGTCGATGAGAAGATGAAATCGGAATCGACCCCCTTTGTCCTGGCGAAGATTATCCGTGAGGAAGGAGTGTGAGTGTGAACAGGGCTATTTGCATATATTTGCATATATTTGCATATATTTCCCTAACAATGTTGCCCCAGGGACCGAGTGGAGGCTCAGCAGCTCCTCTAGTGGCTCGCATGGATGATGCAGGGTTCAGAAAGTACCCCGAGTGTTCAGCAAGGGCCATTTGCCCCATCGCGTCTGCACCAACTCTCTGTTAGAATATCTAGACCCCCCCCCGCCTCCCCCCAGCCTTGTATTCCAGTGACATTTCCTGGCACTCCCATATAAATAACGCTGGTTCTATTACCTTCTCTCCTCGACAATCTCACAAAGAAGATGGTCATCGATTTTAGGAAGCGTAGAGGAGAACGTGCTCCTGTCTACGTCAGCGGGGATGAAGTAGAAAGGGTCGAGAGCTTCAGGTTTTTAGGTGTCCAGATCACCAACAACCTGTTCTGCACTCTCCCCCCACGCTGACACTATAGTTAACAAAGCCCCACCAATGCCTCTACTTTCTCAGAAGACTAAGGAAATTTGGCATGTCCGCTACGACTCTCACCAACATTTACAGATACCCCCATAGAAAGCATTCTTTCTGGTTGTATCACAGCTTGGTCTGGGCTCCTGCTCTGCCCAAGACCACAAGGAAACTACAAAAGGATTGTGAATGTAGCCCAATCCATCAGGCAAACCGGCCTCCCATCCATTGACTCTATCTATACCTCCCACTGCCTCAGGAAAAGCAGCCGGCATAATCAAGGAGCCCACACACCCGGACATTCTCTCTTCCACCTTCTTCCGTCGGGAAAAAGATACAAAAGTCTGAGCTCACGCACTAACCAACTCGAGAACAGCTTCTTCCCTGCTGCTGTCAGACTTTCAAACGGACCTACCTCGCATTAAGTAGATCGTTCTCTACACCCTAGTTATAACTCTAACATTACGTTTTGTACTTCTGATTTCCTTCTCTATGAACTGTATGCTTTGTCTGTAGCGCACACAAGAAACAATACTGTATGCTAATACACGTGACATTAATAAATCAAATCACATCCTGTTCCAGACTGGCAGTGTATCGTAGCTGGTTTTCCGTCATCTCCAGCCTCTGCTGCTCCAACTTTGTCTACTTCTACACCTTCAACACCTTGAAGGGAATCTGGGTCAAAGGTCACGCCTCCACCAACAGCAAGGACCTCACCATGGGTTTTATCTCTGGTAGGTTTTTATTCCTCCGTGAGACGTGAACGTTGCCGGCTGGCCAGTATTTATTGGAAGAATTCTCACAACACCAGGTTAAAGTCCAACCAGTTTAGTGATCCCACAAGTTTTTTGAAATGGTGTTCCTTCATCAGGTATGCAGAACCTTCCACACGCCTGACGAAGGAACACTGTTTCCAAAAGCTTGTGGGATTACTATCAAATAAACCTGTAGGATTTTAATCTGGTGTTATGAGACTTCTTACTGTGTTTACCCCAGTCCAACACCAGCATCTCCGCATTAGCATTTATTGCCCATTCCTAGATACCTGAGGGCAGTTATGGTCAACCACACTGCTGTGTGTCTGGAGTCACATGTAGGGGAAGGACAGCAGATTCCCTTCCATAAAGGAACATTAGTGAACCTGGTAGGTTTTCCGACAACAATGGTTTTAGAGTCATCAATAGATTCTTAATTCCAGATACTTTTTGTACTGAATTCAAATTCCACCATCTGCTGTGGCGAGATTTGAACTCGGGTCCCCCAGTACGTTAGCTGAGTTTCTGGGTTAACAGTCTAGCAATAACATCACTGGACCATCACTGGCTGGCACAACATCGAGGGCCGAAGGGCCTGTACTGTGCTGTAATGTTCTATGTTCTATCATCTCCCCTGGCTACCTCCATTGGTAGAGTTTGAGTAAAATGTCCCTCTTTTGTCAAACATTTTTAATTTGTCTCCTCTGACCTTCCTGACAGTGATAACCACACACACACACACACACACACGCACTTCCCATCCCCACCCCTGACCCTCCCCACCATAACTACACTCTTCTCTTCAATTCCACCGTTCCGAGGCAAACAATCTGAACTTCTCTACCTGATCCTCAATCTCCGACAACATTCCAGAAAATGGGTTCTGCACTCTCTGCAAGGGAAGCATGGGAAGAGGCCATTCAGCCCCTCGATCTGCCTGAATTCTGGAACTGATCCTTTCATTCCATCCACCTGCTGTGGTTCTGTAACCTTCAAAGTCCTTCCTGAACCGGCGTCTTTCAAATTCAGCGTTGGCATTTTGTCCCCTCGCTCCAAGCACAACAACTTCTTGGCGAAAGAGTTGTCTGGATTTTCACTCCTCTTGGTGTGTGGAAAAATATGCTTCCTGACCTCACCCCTTCAACAGCCTGGTTAATTCTAAATTCCCAACCCAATGTTCTGGACTACACAACAGGAACTAGGTTCAATCTAATCCCTGACACATTCCAATTTCATCACTCGTTAATCTTCGATATTCGAGGGAATACAAATCACGTCATCCTGGGCCCCTGTCAAACTGAAACTGAACTGGACCCAGCCAAATAAATACTGTGACTGAGCCTTGCGGTATCCTGTAAGTTTCAATAAGATCCCCCTTCATTCCCCAACGAGTACAAACCCAGAGTCCTCAACCATTCCTCGTACAGCAAGCCCTTCGTTCCAGGGATCATTCTTGTGATTCTCCTCTGGATCCTTTCCAATGCCAGCCCATCCTTCCTTAGATACAGGGCCCAGAACTGCTCACAATTCTCCAAATGGGGTCTGACCAGAGCTTTATACAGCCTCAGAAATACATCCCTGCTCTTGTTTTCTAGCCCTCTCAACATGAATGCTAACATTTGCCTTGCTAACTGTTGATTGAACCTGCAGGTTAACCTTGAGAATCTTCTAAATGCCTTTGTGTTTCTGATTTCCTGTACTATCCCCATTTAGAAAATAGTCTGTGCCTCCATTTCTCCTTTCAAAGTGCAGAACCTCACACTTTTCCACATTGCATTCCATCTGCCACTTGTTTACTCGCTCTCCTAATCTGTCCAAGTACTTCTGCAATCCCCCTGCTTCCTCAACGCTACCTATCCCTCTACATGTCTTTGTATTATCTGTAAACTTAGCAACAGTGTCTTCAGTTCCTTCCTCCAAATCATTAATATTTATTGTGAAGAGTTGTGGTCCCAGCACCGACTCCTGAGGCGCACCACTAGTCACCGGCCACCATCCTGAAAAACACCCTTTTATCTCCACTCTCTGTCTTCTGCCAATCCTCTACCCGTGCCAGCATCTTACCCTTAACACCACGGGCTCTTAAACTTATTTAACGAGCTCTCTGCGGCACCTTGTCAAAGGCCTTCTGGAAATCTAAATAAATCACATCCACTGGTTCTCCTTTACCTAACTTCTTTGTTACCTCCTCAAAGGACTTTAACAGATTTGTCAGACGTGACCTCCCCTTGACAAAGCCGTGCTGTCTCAGTCTTACTTAATCATGCACTTCCAAGTTCTCTGCAATCTCATCTTTAATAATGGACTCTAAAATCTTGCCAATGACTGAAGTCAGGCTAACCAGCATATCATTTCCCATCTGCCGACTCCCTCTCTTCTTAACCAGTGATATTACATTCACTACTTTCAAGAATTTTGGTAATCTCCCTGCCTCCAGTGATTCCTGAAAGATCACCATCAATGCCCCCAGCACAATTTCCTCAGCTATCTCTTTTAGAACCCTGAGGTGTAGTCCATCCGATCCAAGCGATTGGATCGCTTCAGACCATTCAGTTTCCCCAGATCCTTCTCCTTAGTGATGGTCACTACACTGCCCTGTGCTCCCTGACTCTCCTGCAGCTCTGGCATCCCACTGCTCTCTTCCACCGTGAACACTGATGTAAAGTAACTATTCAATTCCTCTGCCATTGCTTTGTTTCCTATTATTATTCATTCAGCTTCATTTTCCAGTAGTCCAATGTTTAATTTTGCCTCTCTCTCTTACCTTTTTGTACATTGAAAAAACAACTTTTCCTATTTTCTTTTATATTACTAGCTTGCTTACACTCGTGTTCCATCTTCTTCAAGCTTCCCGTGCTGTCTTGTTCTTTGTTCTCCCCCTTTATTGCTTTTTTAGTTGTCCCCTGCTTGTTTTTAAAGGTTTCCCAATCCTCTGGCTTCCCACTAAATCCTCACCACTTTGTCTGCTTTCTCTTTTGTTTTTATGCTGTGCTTGACTTCCCTGATCAGCCGTGGGCGCCCCATCCTCCCCTCAGCCTGTTTCCTCCTCTTTGGGATAAATTTCTGTTGTGCCTTCCCTACAAAAATTCCTGCCATTGCTGTTTCACTGCCTTCTCTGCTGGGCTCCCTTTTCAATCAATTCTGACCAGCTCCTCCCTTTATTTAATTATATCTGATTCCAGCTTCTCCCTCTCAAACTACAAGATAAATTCTATCATATTGTGTCCATCACTAAGCTAGTCCCAATTGCCCGCATTTGGCCCATATCCCTCTGTCCCCATCTTACCCATGTAACTAGCTAAACGCTTTTAAAAGACAAAATTGTACCCTCCTCTGCCACTATCTCTGACAGCTTGTTCCAGACCCTCTGTGTTAAATTGCCCCTTTTCTATCTCTCCCCTCTCGTCTTAACCCTATGCCCTCTAGTTTTAGACTCCCCTACCTTTGGGAAAAGACATTGGCTATCTCGCTGATCTATGCCTCTCATTATTTTATAGACCTCTATAAGATCACCCTCCTACACTCCAGAAGAAAAGGGTCCCAGTCTATCCAGCCTCTCCTTATAACTCAAACCATTAAGTCTCCAGTAGCACCTAGGATGCGGGTGCAACCTAACCCCCATGGACTGCAGCTCTTTGTCTAAGCAGCAGTGAGTATTGGCGCAGCCTGCGCAGTGATTCCCTATGGGAACCTTCAGCCCAGGAATCAGGCTGGTAAACCTTCTCCAAACTGCCTCCAGTGCAGTAAATCCTCCTTCGGTAAGAGGATCAAAACTGTGCAGTGCTCCAGATACGCCCTCACCATTGTCCTAAACAAAGCAGGGAGAGAGGGAGAATCCCCAGTGCTGACATTTCCCCCTTCCCTCCCCCACCATTTCTCCAGGAGCTAACCCAATCCCCAGCTTTACGAACCAGCGTGTCCCAGGCCGAGGGCAGGGGAGAGCTGGACACAACTCCCCAGTTAAATTTTCATTCACTTTATCTTTTATTTGCTCATACATATATTCACCTTCCCCATAACAAGCACAGTTTTTTTTTGTGGGGATGGGAGTGAAATGTATTTTACAGGTTCCAAACAAGCATCAGTATTTACAGGGAATCCCCTGGGGAGTGTGTCAGTATTTACAGGAGGTCCCCGGGGAGTGTGTCAGTATTTACAGGGGGGTCCCGGGGAGTGTGTCAGTATTTACAGGAGGTCCCCGGGGAATGTGTCAGTATTTACAGTGGGTGCCAGGGGAGGGTGTCAGTTTTGACAGGGGGAGGTGCCCAGGGAGGGTGTCAGTATTTACAGAGGGCAGAGTGGAGTTTCCCTGGTTTATATTGTAAGGAATGCCTCCCATTGTCTCCAAGAGTGGTTTCTTTGAAATGTTCAATGGCTGTGTTTTGTCTACAGGAGTTGTTAACGTGCTTGTCACCACGCCGCTCTGGGTGGTGAACACCAGGCTAAAACTACAGGGGGCCAAACTGAATGAGGACCTGCAGCGAACCAACTACGCAGGTGTTCTGGGTAAGTGCACAGTCATCACTGGCTTCTAGAACCTTCCGGTGTCGCTATGTTTGATTCCATTTGTAAAGTTAGTGAACTCTTGATGGGGACGGTTATTCTGAAAGGTCACTTGCTGGCGTTTTGCTGCTCCATCATGGAATCATAGACCCCTACAGTGCAGAAAGATGCCATTCAGCCCATCAAGTGTGCACCAGCCACAATCTCAACCAAATCCTGTCCCCACAACCCCATGCATTAACTCTATCTAGTCCCCCTGACACTAAGGGGTAATTTATCATAGCTAATCTACTGAACCCACACACACTGTGGGAGGAAACCAGAGCACCCGGCGGAAACCCATGCAGACATGGGGAGAATGTGCAAACTTCAACAGCCAGTGACCCGAGCTGGGAATCGAACCCCGGTCCCTGGCGCTGTGAGGTGGCAATGCTAACCACTGTGCCATCATGCAGCCCCTTCAAGGATGCTGAACTTTGTATGTCTGTCCTTCCATTAATGCCCCCAAAACAAGAAATGAAATCCCCACATCACGCTCTGTGTTTTACAAGCGATCTCAGTTAAGATCACTGTGCAAGTTAAAGTTTATTTACAAGTCCACAAGTAGGCTTACATTAACACTGCAATGAAGTTAATGTGAAAACCCCTTAGTTGACACACTGCGGCATCTGTTCGGGTACACTGAGGGAGAATTTAGCACGGCCAATGGACCAAACCAGCACCTCTTTCGGATTGTGGGCGGAAACCAGAGCATCCAGAGGAAACCCACACAGACACGGGGAGAACATGCAGACTCCACACAGACGGTGACCCAAGCCAGGAATCAAAACCCAGGTCCCTGGTACTGTGAGGCAGCAGTGCCGACCACTGTGCCCCCGTACCGCCGCTGCTGATCTGCTGAGTGTTTACAGCATTTTCTGATAGCTCGGTGCTGCCTCGCGTGTCCAGCACCGTCCGTTACGTTCCCCAGCGCCCAGTCCTTTGCTTTCTGATGTGGTTGTTCCTCTGTTCCATTCCAGACGCCATCACCCAGATTGTGAGGAAGGAGGGAGTTCTGACCCTCTGGAGCAGCACACTCCCTTCTCTTCTCCTTGTCTTCAATCCCGCCATCCAGTTCATGTTCTACGAGGGCTTAAAGCGACACCTGATGAGGGGACGGACAGAGGTAAGGATTCCAGGGTTTAAAGCCTGGCTCGGGTTCAGGTCCAGCACTGCAGCAAAGTATGGAACAGTGGGTGTACGAAAGTAAGTTTGCAGGAGACGTAAAGACTGACACTAAGAGTTTCTATAGACATGTGAAGAGAAAGAGGTTTGTGAAGACAAATGTAGATCCCCTACAGACACAAACCGGGGAATGTATAATAGGGGACAAAGAAATGGCTGAGCAATTGAATACACACTTCGGTTCTGTCTTCACAAAGAAGGACACAAATCAGTTGCCAGAAAATAGAGAATGGAAGATTTAGTGAGAGGGAAGAACTGAGGGAGCTGAATATTAGCAGAGAAATGGTGCTGGAAAATTGATGGGATTGAAAATGGATAAATCCCCAGGGCTTGATAATCTACTTAAGGAAGTGGCTCTAGAAATAGTGCATACATATCTTCCAAGATTCTACAGACTCTGGAATAGTTGCTGCAGATTGGAGGGTAGCTAATGTCGCTCCAATATTCAAAAAGGGAAGTTAAAGATAGAAAATTATAGACCAGTAAGCTTAACATCAGAAGTGGGAAAGATTCTCAAATCCATTATCAAGGACTTTATAATAGAGTATTTAGAAAGCAGTGGCAGGATCAGAGAGAGTCAACATGGATTTATGAAGGGAAATCATACTTAACAAATCTGTTGGAATTCTTTGAAGGTGTAACTAGTGGAGTTGACAAGGGGGAGCCAGTCAATGCGGTATATTTGGACTTTCAAAAAACGTTTGACAAAGTCCCGCATAAGAGATTTTCGTGCAAGATTAAAGCACGTGGGATTGGGGGAAGTGTATTGAGACAGATAGAAAACTGGTTGGCAGAGAGGAAGCAAAGAGTAGGAATTAATGGGTCCTTTTCAAATTGTCAGGCAGTAACGAGTAAGGTGTCACAGGAATCGGTGCTGGGACCCCAGCTATTCACAATATATGTTAATGACGTGGACGAGGGAACAAAATGTAACATCTCAAAGTTTGCGGATGATACCAGGTTGGGTGGGAGTGTGAACTGTGACAAGGATGCAGAGATCCTTCAGAATGATCTGCACAGCTTGGGTGAGTGGGCAAATCAATGGCAGATGCAGTATAATTTGGATAAATGTGAGGTTATTCACTTTGGAAGCAAAATCAAGGTGGCAGATTACTACCTGAATGGCTGTAAGTTGGGAGAGGGGAGTGTGGAGAGAGATCTAGATGTCCTTGTGCACCAGTCACTGAAGGGAAGCATGCAGGTGCAGCAGGTGGTAAAGAAGGCAAATGGTATGTTGGCCTTCATTGCGAGAGATTTCGAGTACAGGAGCAGGAATGTGTTGCTGCAATTATACAGGGTCTTGGTGAGACCACACCTAGAGTATTGTGTGCAGTTTTGGTCTCCTTTTCTGAGGAAGGATGTTCTTGTTCTCGAGGGAGTGCAGTGAATGTTTACCAGGCCGATTCCGGGGATGGTGGGACTGATTGACGAGGAGAGATTGGCTGGGTTAGGATTGTTTTCACTGGAGTTCAGACGAATGAAGGGGGATCTCAAAGAGACTTGTAAAATTCTAATAGGTATGGGCTCCTGCTCTGCTCGAGACCGCAAGGAATTACAAAAGGATTGTGAATGTAACCCAATCCATCAGGCAAACCAGCCTCCCATCCACTGACTCTGTCTACACTTGTCACTGCCTCAGTAAAGCAGCCGGTATAATTAAGGACCCCCCCACACACCCTGGACATTCTCTTTTCCGCCTTCTTCCGTCGGGGAAAAGATACAAAAGTCTGAGGTTACGTACCGACCGACTCAGGAACAGCTTCTTCCCTGCTGCTGTCAGGATTTTTGAATGGACCCCCCTCACATTGAGTTGATCTTTCTCTACACCCCTCGCTGTGACTGTAACACTACATCCTGCACCCTCTTTCTTCCTTCTCTACGAACGATATGCTTTGTCTATGTAATGCACAAGAAACAATATGTTTCACTGTATACTAATACATATAACAATAATAAATCAAATCAAAACCTTGGCACTGCTTGGATATATTTACATCTGTCCCCACAAGACTTTTGACTAAGAGAGGCTAATTCTTCCAAAATTTTCACTAGTTCTGACTTTGCCAGTGCTATTCTAATGCTACAATTATTTTGCGTTTCTGAGGTTCAGATGCTCTCTTGTTTTCCTTTTCCTCTTTCCCTCCTTTTGTTCTACCAATGCTGCTCTCTCTCTCTCTCTCTCTCTTTCCCTTACCCCTACCCTTGCCTCTCTCTATATTTCCTTTGCTTTTAACTTCAATTCAAGCGATCTCATTTCCTGTTTCTGTTGTAACTCTTTAATCGCTAATTGAATTTTAGCCAGTTCCAGTGTTTAAGATTCTATCTCCAGCAATACCAGTGAAATTATCTTATCCGTTCAGTAAAGTAACTTCAGCTGGTTGATTTTGTTTATTGTTGTATTGTTTCTTGCGTGCTCTACAGACAAAGCATACCATTTATAGAGAAGGAAAGTAGACAGTGCAGAATGTAGTGCTACAGTCATAGCGAGGGTGCAGAGAAAGAACAACTTAATGCGAGGTAGGTCCATTCAAAAGTCTGACAGCAGCAGGGAAGAAGCTGTTCTTGGTACGTGTCCTCAGACTTCTGTATTTTTTTTCCCGACAGAAGAAGAGAGAATGTCCGTTGTGTGTGGGGGGGCCCTTAATTATTCCGGCTGCTTTTCCGAGGCAGCGGGAAGTGTAGACGGAGTCGATGGATGGGAGGCTGGTTTGCCTGATGGATCGGGCTACATTCACAACTCTTTGTAGTTCCTTGCGGTCTCGGGCAGAGCAGGAGCCCAGACCAAACTGTGATACAACCAGAAAGGATGTTTTCTATGGGGCATCTGTAAAAGTTGACGGGAGTTGTAGTGGACATGCCACATTTCCTTAGTCTCCTGAGAAAGTAGAGGCGTTGGTGGGGCTTTCTTAACTATAGTGTCGGCGTGGAGGGGGGGGGGACCAGGACAGGTTGTTGGTGATCTGGACACCAAAAAACTTGAAGCTGTCGACCATTTCCGGTTCGTCCCTCTTGATGTAGACAGGGGCACGTTCTCCGTTACACTTCCTGAAGTCAAAGACAATCTCCTTTTGTTTTGTCGAGGGAGAGATTACTGTCATTGTTAACCATCTCTAAAAGCTTTAACTACCCTTTATAAACCATTCCCAGTGACCTCTTCCATACCCAGAAAATCTTTAGCCACCAAAAGAGCCATTTTTCACAAGGCAGTCCCCACTTGGATCTTTTTCGAGAGTATCCTAGTGCTTCACGTCGTTAGTGTACGCTTGACCTGGACCATTTGATGGGCAACGCGACAGCTCAGTGACTATCGCTGTGCTGTGCAGATACATGGATTTGGGCCCTGTGTCTGTGGGAATTTGCACATTCTCCCCGTGCTTGCGTGGGTTTTCTCCGGGTGCTCCGGTTTCCTCCCACATCCCAAAGATGTGCTCTTAGGCTAATTGGCAAAACAAATTCTCCCTAAATTGTATCAAATTTGATTTTTAACCCATAGATCTATAAACATGGACAGGGATTACGGGTAGAGGTGGGAACATTGGGGTGGCGGCGCGGGCTCGTTGGGCCGAAGGGCCTGTTTCCCGTGCTGTTTTGTTCTTTGTTCTTTAAACTAACGGAATGAACCCACTGAAGAAAAGCACTGCTTTTTCCACCCTCAAACCAAAATTGAATGTTTTACATGGTCCTGTTGGATTTACTACCTTGGAAGCAGAGTGCACTGTATGAGGACAGTCCTGTTTTTTTAAATTCATTTGTAGAAGGTCGGCATCGCTGTCTGGGCTGGCATTTATTGCCCATCCGAGGGCACATTGCTGTGGCTGTAGAATCGCACGTAGGCCAGACTGGATAAGGACAACCGATTTCCTTCCCTAAAGGACACTAAAGTTTATTTATTAGCGTCACAAGTAGGCTTACATTAACGCTGCAATGAAGTTACTGTGAAAATCCCCTGGTTGCCACACTCTGGCACCTGTTGGGGTACACCGAGGGAGAATTTAGCACGGCCTAATATACTTAGTCAACCAGATGGTTTTTCCGGCAATCGATAATGTTTTTACGTTCGTCAGTAGATTCTTATTTCCAGGTTTCTTTTTGTAATTGAATTTAATTCCTCCATCTGCCGCAGCAGGATTCGAACCTGGGTCCCCCGATCATTAGCTGAGCTTCTGGATTAAATGGTGATACCATCGCCGCCTCCTGTTGGGGCCCATAGGACGGTGCGAGTCCCCGGCTGGGCTTTGGCCCCTTGTGCAGCCTCACGGTTGGAACTGGGCTCAGGCCTCAGGCCTGTGGTTAGATTGAGGCCCAGGTTTTCACTCCACGGTGACCGTGTTTCTTCTTCCTCTACCAGCTTCTCTCACATGAAGTCTTCATCATTGGCGCCATTGCCAAAGCAATTGCCACCACGGTGACCTACCCTCTACAGACAGTGCAGTCCTTGCTGAGGGTAAGTTGGAGAATACTTCTCGGTTATCGCAGTCTGAATTCCCTGGCTCTTTATTTCCGTTGCGGAAGTCCTAACTCTGAGAACATTCTAGAAGCAGCTGCGGAAATGGCCACCTCGTCTGTACCACCAGTCACATGAACTTCTGCTCCCCTTTTCCGGCCTTACTGCAGAATTCCAAATGGAGAAGTCCGTGGTTTCCGGGTCTCTGGGATGACCCCGGTAATGGGCAGTACAAGCCTGAATACGACCTCGGTGAAGGTGCACTCTCACCTCTGAGTCAAAGGTCATAGGTTGAGCTCCCACTCCAGAGACCTGAGCTCAAAATCTCGACCAACACCCGGGTCTGGTACCCAAGAGGTTGCTGGGGGCGCCAAGGGCACCCACTCTGTCAGATCAGGGAAATCTCCCCAGTTTCTTGACTCATACGCATTCCTTGACCATCCCCTTGTTCGTGGGCTCTTGCTGTGCTTGTATTTAGCTCCTGAGTTTCCCTGCTGGTCAACGGCGCGGGTTCTGGGTGCGGCGAGAGAAGGGCGACAGGGGAAGGTCCTCCTAACACAGCGATGTAGACCTCCTCCCATTGGATCTCAGATCAGAACTCATGTAATGCCCGCTGCAGTTCAATAGCCCACCAAAACCTGCAGTCAAGGCTAACGGGTGACCACTGCAAGGAGGTATCACACCCCGAGGGGCGCGGGGAGGTAGCAGGGGCCTTGTTCAAACGCTGATCAATGTATCCTCTTCCCCAGTTTGGACAACACAAGACAGGCTCGGAGAGCAGGATTCTGGGAAGCCTGCGAAGGATCGTCTACCTGTTGAGTCAGAGAGCAAAGTGAGTTGCGATCTCCCTGAGTAAGCCATTATCTCTCTTTATTAACAAGAATCACTGAGTGACAGAGTTAAATGTCTGAGGAAAAGAACAGAATCCCTACAATGCCAAAGGAGGCCATTCAGCCCATCGAGTCTGCACTGACCACAATCCCACCCAGACCCTACTCCTGTAACCCCCGTGTATTTACTCTGCTAATCTCCTGACACTAATTTAGCATGCCCAGTCAACCTAACCTGGAGGAGGAAACACCTGAAGGAAACCCACGCAGACACGGGGAGAACGTGCAGGCTCCACACAGCTGGGAATCGAGCTCCCTGGCACTGTGAGGCAGCAGTGCCGGTCGCTGTGCCACCGTGCAGTCGTACAGGAAATAAGCAAAGAGATTAATGAATATTAGCCTTTCTGTCAAATGAGCTCAGAATCCAGACTCAGTTGGACAAAGTTCGATCACACCTGGAGCCTTTGTGAATAATTGTGTTCCAAGCTTTAGCCAGGATACATCCTCCTCGGAGGGAGCACGGAGTAGATATACAGGAATGATCCCATGACTCTGGGAGAGAATACACAATCCAGGTGGTGTGTAAGTATGATAAGTGTGAGGAGATGCACTTTGGAAGAAGTAACAAGACAAAGGAGTATTTAATAAATGGAGGGACACCAGGAAACTCAGAGGAACAGATGGATCTGGGGTATTTATTCACAGATGCCTGAAAAGTGGCAGAGCTGGTGAACAGGTTAGTTAAGAAGGCAAATAAAATGTTGAGAGGAATAGATAGGGTGGATTCTCAGAGGCTATTTCCCAGGGCTGAAACGGTCACTACGAGAGGACGCAGATTTAAAGTGCAGGGAAGCAAGTACAGAGGGGATGTTAGGGGTAGGTTTTTCACTCAGAAGGTGGTGAGTGAATGGAACCGGCTGCTGTTGGTGGTGGTAGAGGCGAACTCGCTGGGGTCTTTTAAAAGACTTCTAGAACATAGAACATTACAGCGCAGAACAGGCCCTTCGGCCTTCGATGTTGCGCCGACCAATTAGGAAAAAGCAGTGACCCTCTAACCTAAACCATTCCCTTTTCGTCCATAAACTTATCTACTAACCTCTTAAATGCCACCAAACTTGGCGCATCTACAACTGATGCAGGCAAGGCATTCCATACCCTTACCACCCTCTGGGTAAAGAACCTACCTCTGATATCTGTCCTAAAACCACCACCCCTTAATTTAAAGCTATGTCCCCTCGTGCTAGCTTTCTCCATCCTAGGAAAAAGGCTATCACTGTCCACCCTATCTAAACCTCTAATCATCTTATATTTTCAATAAGGTCTCCTCTTAGCCGCCTTCTTTCTAACGAAAACAACCTCAAATCCCTCAGCCTCTCTTCATAAGACCTGCCTTCCATACCCGGCAACATCCTGGTAAACCTCCTCTGTACCCTCTCCAATGCCTCCACATCTTTCTTATAATGCGGGGACCAGAACTGTACACAATACTCCAATTGCGGCCGCACTAGAGTTTTGTACAGTTGCAACATGACGTTGCGGCTCCAAAATTCAATCCCCCTACCAATAAAACCTAAGACTCCGTATGCCTTCTTAACAATCTTATCGACTTGATTGCCAACTTTCAGGGATCTATGCACACGTACACCAAGATCCCTCTGTTCATCAACACTATTGATGAATAGTGTTTGTAATTTTTATAAATGATCTGGATGAGGGTATTGAGGGATGGATCAGTAAATTTGCAGATGATACTAAAGTTGGTGGTGTGGTAGATAGTGAAGAGGGGTGTTTTAGTTTACAGAGTGACTTGGCCAAGTTGCAGAGCTGGGCCGAGAGGTGGCAAATGGAGTTTAACGTGGAAAAGTGTGAGGTAATGCACTTTGGCAGGAACAATAAATGTGTAGAGTATAGGGCTAATGGTAGGGCTCTTAATAGTGTTGAGGAACAGACGGATCTTGGTGTATGTGTCAATAGATCCCTGAAAGTAGGCAGTCAAGTGGATAAGGTTGTTAAGAAGGCATATGGAGTCTTAGCTTTTATTGGTAGGGGGATGGAATTTAGGAGCCGCAGCATCATGTTGCAACTGTACAAACCTCTAGTGCGGCCGCACTTGGAGTATTGTGTGCAGTTCTGGTCGCCACATTATAAGAAAGATGTGGAGGCATTGGAGAGGGTACAGAGGCGGTTTACCAGGATGTTGCCTGGTATGGAGGGCAGGTCCTATGAAGAGAGATTGAAGGATTTGAGGTTGTTTTCGTTAGAAAGGAAGCGGCTAAGAGGGGATCTTATTGAAGCATATAAGATGATTAGAGGTTTAGATAGGGTGGACAGTGATAGCCTTTTTCCTAGGATGGAGAAAGCGAGCACGAGGGGACACAGCTTTAAATTAAGGGGTATGAGTTATAGGACGAATATCAGAGGTAGGTTCTTTACTCAAAGAGTGATTAGGGAGTGGAATGCCCTGCCTGCAGCTGTTGTAGATGCGCCAAGTTTGGTGGCGTTTAAGAGGTTAATTGATAAGTATATGGAAGAGAAGGGAATGGTTTAGTTTGGAGGGGCATTGCTTTTTATTTTTGTCGGCACAACATCGAAGGCCGAAGGGCCTGTTCTGTGCTGTAATGTTCTATGTTCTATTAAGAGTCCTACCATTAGCCCTATACTCTACACATTTGTTATTCCTGCCAAAGTGAATTACCTCACACTTTTCCACATTAAACTCCTTTTGCCACCTCTCGGCCCAGCTCTGCAACTTGTCCAAGTCTCTCTGCAAACTATAACACCCCTCTTCACTATCTACCCCTCCTCCGACTTTGGTGTCATCCGCAAATTTACTAATCCATCCTTCAATACCCTCATCCAGATCATTTATAAAAATTACAAACAGCAGGGGCCCCAAAACAGACCCTGAGGTACACCACTTGTCACCGAACTCCAAGATGAATATCTCCCATCAACCACCACCCTCTGTCTTCTATCTGCTAGCCAATTCCTAACCCAATTAGCTAAATCACCCTCTATCCCATACATCTGCATTTTCTGCAGAAGTCTTCCATGGGCCACCTTATCAAACGCCTCACTAAAGTCCATATATACTACATCAACCGCCTTACCCCCATCCACCTCTCTGGTCACTTTCTCAAAAAACTCAATGAGGTTAGTAAGGCATGACCTACCCTTCACGAAACCATGCTGACTATCCCCAATCAATTCATTTTTCTCTAAATAACTATAAATCCTATCCCTAATAATTCTCTCCAATGGAGAGAATTCTTCTGGATGAGTATATGGGATCTAATGGGATTGGGGGTTATAGATAGGTCTGTGGCTTGGTAGGTATAGATGTGATCGACGCACCTTGTGGGCCGAAGGGCCTGTTTGTGTTCTATGTTCAAATAGGACGCTTGGTTTTATCAGCCAGGGTATAGCGTATGAGAGTGAGGAGGTGATGTTGGAGCTGGTTAGACCACCACTCCAGTACGATCTGCCGTTCTGCTCACCTCACTATAAGAAGGATGTGATTGCACTGGAGGGGTACAGAGGAGATTCACCAGGATGCTGCCTGGGATGGAGCGTTTGAGCAATAAGGAGAGGCTGGATAGCTTGGATTGTTTCCCTTAGAGCAGAGAAGGCTGATGGGGGACAGGTTTGAGGTGTGTAAGATTATCAGGGGTGTGGACAGGCTGAATATGAAGCAGCTGTTCCCCTTAGTTGAGGGGTCAATCACGAGGGGGCAGAGTTTTAGGGTGAGGGGCAGGAGATTCAGAGGGGATTGGAGAGAAAATGTTTTCGCTCAGAGGGTGATGGGAATCCGGAATGCGCTGCCTGGGAAGGTTGTGGAGCCCAGAAACCTTACAGCATTTACAAAGTATCTGTATGAGCATTTAAAACATTAGAACATTCAAGGATATGGGATTAATACAGCTTTAATGGTGGATATTGTCAGTGCAGACTCGATGGGCCGAAGGGCCTTTCCTGCTCCGTATGATCCTTTGTGTCTATTCCCTGGAATTGAGGAAGTAAGGAGTTATTTGACCAAAGGTATTTGTGACATTAAGAGAAATGGACAACGTTCCTGCTGGATGGGGAGGCTCAGACCAGGGGTCAGAGGGCAAGGATTTTCCAGCCCCTGCCGCCGGCGGGATCTTCCTATCCCACTAAAGACAACCCCTCCCCCCCCACAGAGAGGCGGGTACTTTGGTGGGACTGGAAGATCCCAACAGTTCCCCAAATCCACTACAGGAAAACCCACCCAGGAGAGGAGCCATCATTTAGAAATTAGTCTGACCTCTTGGAGGTGAAATTCTACACGTGATCAATGATCGATTTTGAACCTGAGATTGGTGGATTTTCGTTAACCAGACATAAGAAGGGATGTGAGGCAGAGGGAGTTTATCTTGGAATCGCGTCACTGATCAGCCCTGACCTCTCTCAGTGAAACCGGATAAACGTCAAGAGGGTATTTCCCACCTAGTTTGGGGAACCGGGGTGGGGGGCACAGTCTCAGAGTAAGGGGGATGTCTGAGATGAGGAGGACTTTGGAAGAGGCAGGTGAATCTTTGGAATGCTCCATCTCTGATCATATTCCAGGTAGAGAGAGATTTCTGGAGGTTAATAAGATTGAGGGATATTACAATGGGCAGGAAACTGAGGTAGGTGATTCTCCATGATCTGACTGAGACATCACAGGCTCAGGGGGCCGAATGGCCCACTCCTGTCCCTCTAACTAGGCTGGTAAAACAAGAGCTGGGACTCGGTTTAATTCTTACTCAGCGCAGAGTTAGCTAATCTCTATGCAACTTGTCTATTGCATAACGAGCTCAAATTGTCCCATGTTGTGATCGCTGTCACTAAAATGCTCCCCCCACAGCCACCTCAACCACCAGTCTGGCTTCATTCCCCAGAACTAGGTTCAGCACTGCCCCCTCCTTTGCTGGGGAGCAGCCTATGTGGTTCCGCTGTTTAAGACGGGTTGTAGAGTCAAGCTAGAGATGTCGAGACCAGCGAGATTCTGCTCACTGACTGGAGAACATTCTGAAAGAGAGAATCTATCTCCCCTCGGTATAGAATGATTGGCTTGCTGAACTAACATCCCCGGACTCTGTAAGGTCATCAACAGCAAGTCCATATCACAGAGGGACAGAGAGAGAGAAAAGGAGGGACAGAGAACATAGAACATTACAGCACAGAACAGGCCCTTCGACCTTCAATGTTGCACCGACCAATTAGGAAAAAACAATGATCCTCCAAACTAAACCAAAAGACAGAGAGAGAAAAGGAGGGACAGAGAGAGAGAGGGTGGGGGGCACAGAGAGAGAGAGGGTGGGGGGGGAGAGGGGAGAGAGAGAGAGGAGGGGGGGGGGTCGAGAGAGAGAGAGAGCGAGGAGGGGGGCAGAGAGAGAGAGAGAGAGAGAGAGGAGGGGGGGAGAGAGAGAAGAGAGAGAGGAGGGGGGGACAGAGAGAGAGAGAGAGAGGAGGGGGGGGAGAGAGGAGAGAGAGAGAGAGAGAGAGAGAGAGAGAGAAGGGGGGGGGGACAGAGAGAGAGAGAGAGAGGGGGGACAGAGAGAGAGAGGAGGGGGACGAGAGAGAGAGAGAGGAGGGGGGGACAGAGAGAGAGAGAAGAGAGAGAGAGAGAGAGAGAGGAGGGGCGGACGAGGAGAGAGAGAGGAGGAGGGGGGGACAGAGAGAGAGAGAGAGGAGGAGGGGACAGAGGAGAGAGGATGTAGGAGCGGAGGGGGGGAAGAGAGAGAGAGAGAGAGGGGGGGGACAGAGAGACGAGAGAGAGGGGGGGAGAGAGAGAGGAGAGGAGGGGGGACAGAGGAGAGAGAGAGAGAGAGGAGGGGGGGGACAGAGAGAGAGAGAGAGGAGAGAGAGAGAGAGAGAGGAGGGGGGACAGAGAGAGAGGAGAGAGAGGAGGGGGGGACAGAGAGAGAGAGAGAGAGGAGGGGGGACAGAGAGAGAGAGAGAGGAGGGGGGGACAGAGAGAGAGAGAGAGGAGGGGGGGAAGAGAGAGAGAGAGAGAGGAGGGGGGGGGACAGAGCGAAGGAGGGGGGGGACAGAGAGCGAGAGAGAGAGGAGGGGGGGGACAGAGAGCAGAGAGAGAGAGAGGAGGGGGGGGGGACAGAGAGGGAGAGAGATGGGAGGGGGGGGGCCCAGAGGTGACGAGAGAGAGAGGAGACAGAGAGGAGGGGTGGACAGAGAGAGCGAGAGCGGAGGGAGGGACAAGAGCGATAGAGAGGGGAGGGGGGGGGGGACAGAGAGAGAGAGCACAGAGAGAGGGAGAGGTGGGGGAGACAGAAAGAGAGAGAGAGGGAGGGGGGGACAGAGAGACAGTGGGGGGGACAGAGAGAGGGTTTAGGATTGTGACCAATCCTCCTTTTCCGAGGGTTGTGTGACCTCCCATTTGTTGTAGTTTGTATCCCGAGGATTTTATTTGTCTATAATCGGTTTTGCTAACAATGTCTTTCTTTTACTCAGGAGACAGGGTTTCTTGGGCTTGTACAAGGGGTTAGAGGCTAAACTCCTGCAGACAGTGCTGACCTCCGCCCTCATGTTCCTGGTCTATGAGAAGATTGCAGCCTTTATTTTCCGGATTATGGGAGTGATCCCTCGAGCGGCAGGTTAAGAAATGAAGGAGCTACCTCAGAAACATTGGCAGCGTCACACTGTGGGTGCCCAGACCCTTCCCCCCCACCCCCGGCAGTGCCAATCCGGACAGTAGGCAGCTGAGTGCCCCCAGCGGGCACATTGGAGACTGAGGGTGAAAACCCCATTTAACTGGAAGCAGCAGGGATTTAGAAATGATTAAAATGAACTTTATCTGAGCCTTCTCTTTGGAATTCCTTCATTGATTAAAGTTCCTACACAGTTACACTGAGTCTATAATACTGAGACAGGCCGTTCGGCCCTTCCTCCCTCCCTCCCCAGGCTATGTTGCTCCACGCAAATTACCTCTCTCTCCCTCCCCCATCTCCCCCAACTTTGCTCTCTCCTCCCCTCCAGCTCCCCCCCCACTTCTCCTTCCCCTGCAGCCCCCCTACTCATCCCCCCTCACTTCCTCCTTCCACTCCCCCCCCTCCACTTCCCCAATTCTTCTCCCACCCCCCTCCCTGCTCCCCTCCACTCCAGTCTCCCCTCCACCCCCCCATCTCCCATTTCAGGCTCCACTCCACTCCCCCCCGCTAACTGCTTCCCCTGCGTCCCACCTTCCTCACCCTTCCCTCACTTCCACCCCCCCGACTTCTCTCCGACTCCCCTCCCACGTTACCCCCCCACTCCCCACTTACCCAGCTCAATCACCCTCAGCAACTCCACCCCAGCCACGTCCTGCTCCGTCAAACTAGCTACAAACATTAGCAACAATATCCTGAACTGCTATCAAGTGACACTTAACACTGAGCTGTTAGAGAGAAAGTTCCAGTGTGTTGATCCAGGGAAGGAATGGGATTAGAACCTCAATGTACTGTCGATAAGGTGCACTGCAACACCTCACCAAGATTCTTCAGGCAGCACCTTCCAAACTTATGACCACTACTGTCTAGAAGGACAAGGGCAGCAGATACCCAATTCTCTTCTGAGTCACTCACAATCCTGACTTGGAAATATATCGGCCATTCCTTTACAGATCAAAATCCTGGAGCTTCCTCCCTAACAGCACTGTGGGTGTACCTACACCACGTAGACTGCAGTGGCTTCGAGAAGGTGGCACGCCACCATCCCTGGAAGCACTCACGTGAATTTTCTCTCGTTAAGCCCTCACATCCTTAATACTTTTTCCATTGAAGAAAGTGCCATAATGCATGAAAGGGTGTTCAGCCCACTTCTGATGTCATGTTTTGTGTTGTGATTTACGCAGACTGGATCTGGCTGCTGGAGGAGAAATGTCTTTGCAAGTTGTTAGAGGGTCTTTGTAGCTGCTCCTTTGTATTGGATGTCAGGCAGTTTGCATTGAATATCTATCCCATTCCTTAGCAGCCACCCATTTGGAAGCTACGATAATTCATCTAATCTGGGTGCAGACACAGAGTTACATCTTCTGGCACAGGATTAGTTAATCACACTCACTCTGCTTCCAAAATACAATGAAGTTGTTGAGCACAATTAGTTTCCTGTTCTGAGATAGAACAATCTAATAAATGGCAAAATTGGCACATGGACCGTCATTGGCTCTATCAGAGAATCGGTGAAGGCTCGATGGGCTGACTGGCCTCTTTCTGCACTGTTGGGATTTTCCAGTTCTATGGGAAGGGAACGCAGGTCACGGTCTGTCCAGATGTTGTCACTGGCTCAGTTTGGCCCTGATTCAGATTCTAGTCCCCACTCCAGAGACCAGGGCAGAACTAACCCTTGTCTGACACCCCGATGCTGAGGCAAACACGGCGGATGCTGGAATCTGAAACCAAAAGAGAAAATACTGGAAAATCTCAGCGAGTCTGGCAGCATCTGTAAGGAGAGGTAAGAGTTGATATTCTGAGTCCAGCTGACAGCCATGACAAAGAGTTGCCTGGACTCAATATATCAACTCTTTCCTCTCTCATAGAATCGGACTGTGCAGAAGGAGGCCATTCAGCCCATCAAGTCTGCACCAACCACAATCCCACCCAGGCCCTATTCCCATAACCCCGTTTAATTTACTCTGCTAATCCCCCTGATGCTAATGGACAATTTAGCATAGCCAATCCCCTTAACCTGCACATCTTTGGGCTGCAGGAGGAAACTGGAGCACCCAGAGGAAAACCATGCAGACATGGGGAGGATGTGCAACTCCACACAGTGACCTGAGGCCAGGAATCGAATGCAGGTCCCTAGCGCCATGAGGCAGCAGTGCTAACCATCGTGCCGTACTTAGAGATGCTGAGATTTTCCACCATTTTCTCTCTTTGGGTAGTGGGGGAGTGCTGCACTGTCCAAAGGTGCCTCTTCCAGTTCAATCGAGGCCCGGTTTGCGCTCTCGGACAGGTATAAATGAATTTTGGAGTTACTGTGAAGATTTTGGGTTATAGAACATAGAACCTAGAACATTACAGCACAGAACAGGCCCTTCGGCCTTCGATGTTGCGCCGACCAATATAAAAAGCAATGCCCCTCCAAACTAACCATTCCCTTCTCTTCCATATACTTATCAACTAACCTCTTAAACGCCACCAAACTTGGCGCATCTACAACTGCTGCAGGCAGGGCATTCCACTCCCGAACCACCCTTTGGGTAAAGAACCTACCTCTGATATCCGTCCTATAACTATCACCCCTTAATTAAAGCTGTGTCCCCTCGTGCTAGCTTTCTCCATCCTAGGAAAAAGGCTATCACTGTCCACCCTATCTAAACCTCTAATCATCTTATATGTTTCGATCCGGTCCCCTCTTAGCCTCCTCCTTTCTAACGAAAACAACCTCAAATCCCTCAGCCTCTCCTCATAAGACCTGCCCTCCATACCAGGCAACATCCTGGTAAACCTCCTCTGTACCCTCTCCAATGCTCCACATCTTTCTTATAATGCGGGGACCAGAACTGTACACAATACTCCAAGCGCGGCCGCACTAGAGTTTTGTACAGTTGCAACATGACGTTGCGGCTCCGAAATTCAATCCCTCTACCAATAAAAGCCAAGACTCCATATGCCTTCCTAACAACGTTCTCGACCTGACTGCCTACTTTCAGGGATCTATGCACATACACACCAAGATCCCTCTGTTCATCTAGACCACTAAGAATCCTACCATTTGCCCTATACTCTACACATTTATTATTTCTGCCATAGTGCATTACCTCACACTTTTCCACATTAAACTCCATTTGCCACCTCTCGCCCCAGCTCTGCAACTTGTCCAAGTCCCTCTGCAAACTATAACACCCCTCTTCACTATCTACCACTCCACCGACTTTAGCGTCATCTGCAAATTTACTAATCCTGGCACTCTGGCACTTTATCTCTGGCACTTGGACCAAAGTTTACTGTCTGAGAGTCTCAATGAAAATTGGATGATCTCATTGCTATCGCGTGGGATCTTGCTGTGTACAGATTGGCTGTCACGTTTCCTATGTTCCTGCAGCGGGGGGCTGTGGCCTACTCCGGAGTACCTGGAGGTGGGGAAAGGTGGAGGAAATGTGACCAAGCATTGTGGATCAGCCACTGTGAATAGATCCACCAATCACACTCACTGTTTCCCCCTCACTATGGACAAATGAGCTCGTCCCAGACATTCTGCATGTTCTCCCTGTGTCTGCATGGGTTTCCTCCGGTTTCCTCTGAAGATGTGCGGGTTAGGCTGATTGGCCGTGTTAAATTGCCCCTATGTAGGTCAGAGAGATTACCCTCTTGGAGAATCACTGTGTCTTGAGGGTTCTTGAGGATTGATGATGATATTGATGTACTTGTTTTTATCCTACAGGTGCTTTGGTCCACCTTGTTGTCTAACGAGGGGCATACACGCGATGGGTCGTGAGAGGACTGCTCTTAGATTTTTTTCGAGAGGATCCTAATGCTTCATGTCGTTAGTGTACGCTTGACATGGACCATTTGATGGGCAACACGACAGCTCAGTGACTACCGCTGTGCTGTGCAGATACATGGATTTGGGCTGTGTCTGTGGGAGTTTGCGCATTCTCCCCGTGCTTGCGTGGGTTTTCTCCGGGTGCTCCGGTTTCCTCCCACATCCCACAGATGTGCTCTTAGGCTAATTGGCAAAACAAATTCTCCCTAAATTGTCTCAAATTTGGTTTTTAATCCATAGATCTATAAACATAGACAGGGATCACGGGTAGAGGTGGGAACATCAGAGTGGCGGCGTGGGCTCGTTGGGCTGAAGGGCCTGTTTCCCGTGCTGTTTTGTTCTTTGATCTCACGTTTGTCTACTGCCCCCACTTTACCACCAATGCATGTTCCCCTCTTCTTCCCCCCTCCCCCAATAACCTCCCCGGCCCTTCCTGCCCCCCAGCCAGCTCGAGGGCTCCCTCCTCAAATAATATGAGGGTTTTGAGCATCGATCTCACCCTGGCTGGGTATGCTTGTGGGCGTTTGCTGTGGCACAGACGGGGAGAGTCTAGGTGGCAGTGTTAAGATGGTGACGGAATGGAGGGGCACCCTTGGGTGGCAATGAGTGGGGGCAACATGGTGAAGTTGGGGGGGGGGGGGGGGGGGGGGAAAACGCCCTCTTATAGGTGCTGGCCAAGGCCAAAGTGATTGGGTAACAGATGACGGTGGAGATGGAGGGGGTGGTGGGATGGGGTGAGGTTGTGGGGGGTGGGTCCAGAAAAAGACTGCGTGAGGCTGACTCACCCTGAGCGAGTGGGGAAGATTGTTCATCGTCTTGCGCCATTGCCACTCCCATCTCTTCTGCAGCGAGTTGGCACTCACCGGGGTTGCCACGGCATCGCAGGCAGGGGTGGTGAGCTTGGTGGGAGACCATCTCCCAGAGCGGGGGGGTGGAGTGCATCTCTCTGCTGCATTCCATCAAAACGTCTGACCAGGGTTCCCTCTGAGAGAGACAGTGCAGCTTCCTGGAACACCATTTATACACAGCTCCCCTGGTGATTGGCGTGAATCAGCGGTGGGTGAATCAGAGGGGACAGTGTGACCCCTGGAGACATAAATGAGGCTGAAGATCCAATCAGAAATTATACCCGAGCCATTAGACATGCAAAGATCCCCTCTCAGTGCTATCCCCCCTGTCCTCCCTATCCCCACAATCTGCCATTTCCCCCATCCCCCGAATTCCTCTATCCCCCCGATCCCCACTATCTCCCCAATCCCCCATCCCCTCTATCCCCCATTCCCCACTATCCCCATTCCCCACTATCCCCAATCCCTTGATCCCCCCAGTCCCTCGATTTACCCCCTTCCCTTCTATTCCCCCTTCCCCATCCCATCTACCATTCCCCATCCCCTATCCTATCCCATGTCCTATCCCCTCTATCCCTCCTACCCCCCAGTGTAGACTGGGTCCCCAACTCATAGAATCCCTACACTGCAGAAAGAGACCATTCAGCCCATCAAGCCTAGACCGCCAACAATTCCACCCAGGTCCCACCCAACCTCTCATATTTACTCTGCTAATCTCCCTAACACTAAGGGACAATTTAACACAGCAAAGCAACCTAACCCGCAAATCTTTGGGAGGAAACCGGAGCACTGGAGGAAACCCACGCAGATATGGGGAGAACATGCAAACTCCACACAGACAGTGACCCAAGCCTGGAAATCGAACCTCGGTCCCTGGTGCCATGAGGCAGCAGTGCTAATCCCTGTGCCACCATGTCACCCATTGTAGAAATCTAAAGTTCCCAGAACATTCTAATGCAGCGAGGACAAGAGATTTGAGAAAGTGGGACCAGGAACCTGGCAATGTCCCACAGCTCTCTGGGCTAGGGAGTTACTCTGAGTGAAGAATCCTTTTCTCTCAATCCCCTTTATCCTGAGCATGTTCCCCTGAGCTCCTGATTTGAAGTGGATGTAGAGATAATCAGTGTTGGACTGGGGTAATGACAGTAAGAAGTCTTATAACACCAGATTAAAGTCCAACAGGTTTATTTGGTAGCAAAAGCCACTAGCATTCTGAAAGCTTTTGCTACCAAATAAACCTATTGAACTTTAACCTGGTATCCAGATTCCAGCCAAAGATTTTGGGGATAACAGTCTCCCAGTACTGATCCCATCAATCCCACTCTGAATCTTCAGCTGAATGTCCCCATTTGGGAAGAGGAGGAGAAAATTTAAAGGCAAAAAAGTCCTATTTGAATCATCAAGTTTTGTGGCGCAGTGGGTTAGTGTCCCCCCCCTGAGCCAGAAGCTCCAGGTTCGAATCCCACCCCAGGACTCCATGTCCAAGGAAGGTGCGTTCATACTACGGTCAAACAGGTTGAGAATCAACCTGGAAAATCCTTCCAAATGCATCCCAGTGTCAGGCAGTGAGAGTGGGAGAGAATCCTGGTCAGACATGTAATGGAAAGAATATTGGAGCCTCGACCCTCACTGACCATTAGTCCAGACTACAACACGCATGGGAAAGTGCAGGTTACCGCGGCAACCCTCCCTCAGTCAGGCTATTTGGCTCAGATTGATGCCAATAGCAGGATAATTAAATCCCCATTCCGGCAGGGTGGGTTACATTCAGGCCTCTGTCTCCTTGCCCCTACCCCGATGGGCAGAGTGGGTGGGACCGGCCTGTGGGCAGTGAGAACAACAATATCTGGTGGTCAGCAGAGGGAGCCCTTGACCAGGACTTGTTGCTTTGCTCTGGAAGGTTGGGGATTAATCCCACTTTGCCTATCAGGGAATGCAGGGAATGGCTTTCTGTTGGTTTTCAAAGAACAAAGAACAAAACAGCACGGGAAACAGGCCCTTCGGCCCAACGAGCCCGCGCCGCCACCCCGATGTTCCCACCTCTACCCACGATCCCTGATCATGTTTATAGATCTATGGATTAAAAACCAAATTTGAGACAATTTAGGGAGAATTTGTTTTGTCAATTAGCCTAAGAGCACATCTTTGGGATGTGGGAGGAAACCGGAGCACCCGGAGAAAACCCATGCAAGCACGGGGAGAATGCGCAAACTCCCACAGACACAGGCCCAAATCCATGTATCTGCACAGCACAGCGATAGTCACTGAGCTGTCGTGTTGCCCATCAAATGGTCCAGGTCAAGCGTACACTAACGACGTGAAGCACTAGGATACTCTCGAAAAAAAATCCAAGAGCAGCCCTCTCACGACCCATCGCGTGTATGCCCCTCGTTAGACAACAAGGTGGACCAAAGCACCTGTAGGATAAAAACAAGTACATCAATATCATCATCTATTTACACACTTCCCAGGGACTCCCAAGGCTCATGATCCCTATTTTAAATCAGTTTTCTATACCCCTCCATTCCCATTCTGTTCATGTGCCCATCTAAGTATTTCTTAAATAACTCCAGAGTACCTGCCTCCACCACTTTACTTGGCAGCGCATTCCATACCCCCACCACCCTCTGTGTGAAAAAACTCCCTCTAGCATCCAAATTATACCTTACCCCCCTCACCCTAAGCCCGTGACCCCTCGTGCTATTCGAGTCCATCCTAGGAAAAAGCTTAACCCTGTTTACTCTATCAATCCCCTTCATAATCTTGTACACTTCTATTAGATCTTCTCTAAGTCTACGTCTTTCTAAGGAAAACAGCCCCAATTTGCCTAACCTCTCCTCGTAACTCAGACCTTCCATACCGGGCAGCATCCTGGTAAATCTCCTCTGCACTCTCTCCAGAGTCTCCAGAGTCCTTCTGGTCCAGCATTTTCTGCTTTGACACAAGTCAGCAAGTTGTCCTCTGATCTTTTGAGACCTTTGTTCTGAATGTGGGGGTGTATCCCAGCGACAGAGACACAAACTCAAGCCTCGGACCATTCAGCCAGACACTGATCCAATCCCCAATCAATAACAGGAGAGGTAGCAATTGACCTCAGGACCCCATATTTGGGATGACTGCAAACTCCCCACCCCCACCTTCCCAAACCCCAGTGCTAAAAGGTGCAGTAGCCATGGCTGCGAGGTCTTCTACAGTGGAATAGGCACAGATGTGAACACAATCCACACTCTTGTGCCTATTTGGGTCAATGCATCTAACCAGCACATCTTTTAAACCGCGGGAGGAAACTGGACAAAACCCATGCAGACACAGGGAGAACATGTAAACACCACCCAGCTCCCTGTGAGACAGCAGTGCTAACAACTACGTTCCCCTCATAATGAATGATGGAGCAGGCTCGAAGGGCCGAACTGCCTACTCTTGCTTCTGGTTTCTATGTTTCCAAGTCCTCCCTCCCTCCCTCTCCTACAGCGTTATTATCTCTGAGGGGAGTGAATATATCTGATCAATAAAACCCTTTGAATTAACGGAGAAGCCAGAGATTAGAGGGATTTTCTGCTGAGTTCTGTTCACCCCTGTGACCTGGAAGTGAACCTGGAGACACTAGGCCAGGCCGAGAGCCTTTTTCAGAGCTCAGTTACAAGTCGGAAAGTGCTGGAAAAGGAGGATAATCCCCTGCAGGAAGGTAATAAAAACCCTCACAAAAGAAAATCAGTAAAAATCAACCAAAAATGGTCTCAATAACTATAGCTGTGCTGTGCAGATACATGGATTTGGGCCTGTGTCTGTGGGAGTTTGCGCATTCTCCCCGTGCTTGCGTGGGTTTTCTCCGGGAGCTCCGGTTTCCTCCCACATCCCAAAGATGTGCTCTTAGGCTAATTGGCAAAACAAATTCTCCCTAAATTGTCTCAAATTTGGTTTTTAATCCATAGATCTATAAACGTAGACAGGGATCGTGGGTAGAGGTGGGAACATCGGGGTAGCGGCGCGGGCTCGTTGGGCTGAAGGGCCTGTTTCCCGTGCTGTTTTGTTCTTTGTTCTAACCTTTGTTTTTCCCTTGTTCCAGACCAGTATCTCCCCCGGGGCAAGGGGCAATCTTCCTTCAATTATCATCAATGTTGAGTTTAATTGACTTTATTTGCCTCTGGCAGCATTGCATCAAGTGTCTAATTAACGATCTCTTAGCTGGTTAGATAATTAGACTGCAAACCTGCCGCCAGATTGCTCCCAGCTCATTAATTGCCAACATCATTGACATTTCATTATGCAGATCAGAGAAGTTGGGAGCTGTTAGATTTTTTTGATAGATTGAAAGGTGTTCCAGGAATATTCACCTGGTGAATATATAATTAGCTCAGGGCCAGAGCTGGACGTGTCTGCCTGTAGATAGTGGGTACAGCGTGTCCGCGCTGGAGTTCAGCGTGGAGTTAGTAATTCTGGTACTGGGTGGTGTTTGTACTCAGCAGTGCCTGGGTGTCCTTGGACAGGAATCACACAATGTTAACAAGCAGTTACGGCAAGTAATCGCGAATGTTATAGGAATTGGGAGCAGGAGTAGACAAATTCAGCCTTCCCAGATATTTTTTTATTGGATTTAAATTCCACTGTCTGCCGGGGCGGGGTTCGAAACCCAGAACGTTAGCTGAGCTTCTGGAATAATAGCCCAATGATAATACCATTAAGCCATCACCTCCCCACTTGAAGAAGTGGTGATGAGGGAGAGAAAAGAACATTACAGCGCAGTGGAGGCCCTTCAGCCCTCGATGTTGCGCCGACCAGTGGAACCAATCTAATGACCCTCTAACCTAAACTATTCCAATGTTATCCATCTGCCTATCCACTGACCATTTGAACGCCTTTAAATTTGGTGAGTCCACAACTGCTGCAGGCAGGGCATTCCACACCCTTACTACCCTCTGAGTGAAGAACCCACCTCTGACATCCGTCCTATAATTATCACCCCTCAATTTAAAGCTATGTCCTCTCGTGTTGGCCATCACCATCCGAGAAAAAAGGCTCTCATTGTCCACCCTATCTAACCCTCTGATCATCTTATACGCCTCAATTAAGTCACCTCTTAACCTTCTTCTCTCTAATGAAAATAACCTCAAGTCCCTCAGCCTTTCCTTCAAGGGAAGATGATGGCGGAGTCATCATTGGACAAGTGATCCAGAGACCCAGGGTAATGGGAACATGGGATGCAGGAATATAGGAATTAGGAGCAGGATTTGGCAAATTCAGCCCTTCGAGCCTGCTCCGCGATTCAATCAGATCATGGCTGATCTTTCCATGATCCCAAATCCATCTTCTCACCTCTTCCCCATATCCCCTTATCCCTTTTTTGTCATAAATATATCTCTTTCCCTCTTGAAACCATTCAATGATTCAGAATCCACTGCGCTATGGGGCAGTGAGTTCCACAAATTCACCCCCCCCGCTAGAAGTAATTCTCCTCATCTTAGTTTTAAATCTATGGCCTCTCGACCTGTACCTGTGACCTCTAGTTCGAGATTGCCCCACGTTTGGTTAACATTTACTTTATCAATCCCTTTTAAAAATATTACATCCCTCGATCAAATCCTTTCTCACCTTTGTAACCCCCAGCGACTATAAACTGTTTAATCTCTCCTTGCATATTAACCCCTTCATTCCTGGAATCAATCTGGTGAACCTCCTCTGAACTGCCTCCAATGTCACACATCCTTCTTCAAATAAGGAGAGCAAAATGGACACGACTCCAGCTGTGGTTTCACCAACTCCCGACACAACACTTCTGTACTTTTATACTCCAGAGCTTTTGCAATAAATGACAACATTAATACACGTTGCACCCGCATACCAACTTCCCACAATTCATGAACAAAAACACCCAGATCCTTTAAGTGTTCTATCACCATGTTCTGAGATTGGGTCCATCAGTCTTGTTTCTCAGACAGGCTGTAGACAGATTTGATTATTAATTCTGAGTTGAAACGGGTTATAGAGCAGGCAAAGTGCTCCAATCTCTCTCTCAAGAGCTGAACACATGCCAGACTGGTGTCAGTATTGGTATATTACCCTCTACGTCATATATCAGCGTGTCCCATCCGCTAATCCTTGATACTACACCTCACCCTCAACTACACTAACCTATTTTCAATAGCCAGAACCTATAGTCAGAATTCTCCAGTCTCGCCCACAGCTTGGATTCTCCAGTCCCGCTGCTGTGAATGGAGATTTGGCAGAGCACCGAATTCTCTGTTCTCGTGATGGTGGGACGTGTGAGGCTGGAGAATTCCAGTCTATGTCTTTAATTATTGATACCGCCTTTCTGTAAAATCTCCCTTTTCACCAGTACACGTTCTATTCAACACCAACTCCCCTCTTGCCCTTCCCCAAGTCCCAGGGAAAGCAATCTCCCTCGATACCCTTGGCCCTTAGAATAGAATAGAATCCCTACAATGCAGAAGGAGGCCATTTGGCCCATCGAATCTGCACCAACCACAATCCCACCTAAACCCAATCCCTATATTTAGCATTGCCAATCAACTTAGCTTGCACATCTTTGGAGTATGGGAGGAAACTGGAGGAAACGAGGGACGAAGTGTTGGGGCTTTTAGGTAGCATAAAGACTTATAAAGCTCCGGGGCCTGATGGTATTTATCCCAGGCTGCTAAGGAAGGTGAGAGATGACATTGCTGGGCCTCTGACGCAAATCTTTGTCTCCTCTTTGGACACAGGTGAGGTCCCAGAGGACTGGAGGATTTCAAATGTAGTACCATTGTTTAAAAAGGGTCAGAGGGATAACCTAGGGAACTATAGGCCGGTAAGCTTGACTTCAGTTATAGGTAAGCTAATGGAGAGGATTCTAAGGGACAGGATGTATGAGCATCTGGAGCGCTGCGATCTGATCAGGGATACGCAGCATGGCTTCGTTAAGGGGAGGTCGTGCCTTACGAATCTAGTGGAATTTTTTGAAGAGGTGACAAAAACGGTTGATGAAGGACAAGCCGTTGATGTCGTCTATATGGATTTCAGTAAGGCGTTTGATAAGGTCCCTCATGGTAGGCTGATAGAAAAGGTGAAGGCGCATGGTATACAGGGCCAAGTATGTAGATGGGTTGAGAACTGGCTTCGGAGGAGGAGACAGTGGGTAGTAGTGGAAGGCTCTTTTTCCAACTGGAGGTCTGTCACTAGTGGTGTGCCACAGGGCTCTGTACTAGGACCCCTTCTATTTGTGGTGTATATAAATGACTTGGAAGAGGGGGTAGGTGGTGTGATCAGCAAATTTGCTGATGACACTAAGATGATTGGATTGGCGGGTACTGAGGAGCAGTGCCTGGCAATACAACATGACATAGATAGGCTGGTAGATTGGGCAGATAGATGGCAAATGGAATTTAATCCGGATAAATGCGAGGTGATGCATTTGGCCGGAATAATGTAGAGGGGAGTTATAGGATAAAAGGTAAAACTATCCGGAGGATAGAGATGCAGAGAGACCTGGGGATGCAAGTTCACAAGTCTCTGAAGGTGTCAGTACAGGTGGAGAATGTGGTAAAAAAAAGCGTATGGTATGTTAGCCTTCATAGGAAGGGGTATAGAATACAAGAGTAGGAGTCTGATGTTGCAGGTGTATAGAACGTTGGTTAGGCCTCATCTGGAGTACTGCGTCCAGTTCTGGTCGCCGTACTACAGGAAGGATGTAGAGGCCCTGGAGAGAGTGCAGAGGAGATTTACCAGGATGCTGCCTGGTATGGAAGGGCTGTCTTACGAGGAAAGATTGAAAACACTGGGGTTGTTTTCCCTTGAAAGACGTCGGCTGAGAGGGGATCTTTTAGAGGTATATAAGATTATGAGGGGTATAGATAGAGTAAATGGTGGTAAGCTTTTTCCACCATTAGAAATGGATAGAACGAGGGGTCACGGGCTCAGGGTGAGGGGGGCTATGTATAAGACGAATATTAGAGGCCAGTTTTTCACACAAAGGGTAGTGGGGGTGTGGAATGCACTGCCGAGTAAGGTGGTGGGAGCAGGCACGCTAGGGTTGTTTAAGGGTCTCTTGGACAGCCACATGAGCAGTCTGCAGATAGAGGGATATAGCAGGACTGTTTGAATATCGGGAGGACCAAATAGTAGTAGACTATCTTTTAGTTTCGTCTCGGGAATGTCTTAGTTTTTTTTTAGCATGTTTAATTAAGTCTTATTTGTTTCCACAGGCAATTCGGTCCACCTTGTTGACCAACAAGGGGCATGCATGCGGCATGTCGTGCGAGAGCTGCTCTTGGAGGTTGCTTCAGGAGTGGCCTAGTGCTTCACGTCGTCAGTGTATGCTTAAACTGGACCATCAGATGGGCAACATGACAGCTCAGAGACTATCGCTGTTGCTGTGCTGACACATGGATTTGGGCCTGTGTCTGCGGGAGTTTGCGCGTTCTCCCCGTGGTTGCGTGGGTTTTCTCCGGGTGCTCCGGTTTCCTCCCACATCCCAAAAATGTGCTCTTAGGCTGATTGGGTAACAAATTGTCCCTATATTGGTCCCTATATGGGAATCTTCAACAATAGGCATAGCCTAAAGACAAGGATATGTCATTAGGACATTAGGACGGCGGCGTGGGCTCGTTGGGCCGAAGGGCCTGTTTCCCGTGCTGTGTTGCTCTTTGTTCTTTGTTTGTTGAAATTAGATTTACAAGGATGTTGCCTGGATTGGGAGGCAGGCCTTATGAAGATAGGTTGAGGGAGCTGGGACTCTTCTCCCTGGAGAGACGTAGGTTGAGAGGCGACCTGATAGAGGTTTATAAAATGTTGAGAGGAATAGATAGGGTGGACTCTCAGAGACTATTTCCCCGAGCTGAAATGGTCACTACGAGAGGACACAGATTTAAGGTGCAGGGAAGCAAATACAGAGGAGATGTCAGGGGTAGGTTTTTCACTCAGAGGGTGGTGAGTGAATGGAATCGGCTGCCGTCGGAGGTGGTAAAGGCAAACTCACTGGGGTCTTTTAAAAGACGTCTGGATGAATATATGGGAATGAATGGGATAGGGGAGTTATAGATAGGTCTGTGGCTTGTTAGGTATAGATGTGATCAGCACAACTCGTGGGCCAAAGGGCCTGTTTGTGCTGTATTGTTCTATGTTCAATGAAACCCACGCAGACACGGGGAGAATGTACAGACTCCACACAGACAGTGACCCGAGGCTGGAATTAAACTCTATTTCTGGTGCTGCTATTGCACCACCGAGCCGCCCACTTGGGTAAGATATCTTGGAGACGTGAGGTCTTTCTTCTGCATCTGGTAGGACATCATCATCATCACTGGATTCATTAGATTACTTCCCACCCCATCCACAACCATTACCAATCAGACATCGAACACGCTGTAAGTATCCTGGGATGTGCAGAATGAAGATTGTGGTTGGGGATGTTGTATCTGACTGGCTGTCTCAGTGTGAGCTGGTTCAGTGATGCCGCACTGATGGACAATCACAGTTACCAACCCATCATCAGCGGCCAATCCCCCCCTCCCCCCACCATTGCAGAGCAATCAGGCCGTGCTGCCAGCATTCTCACATTACCCATTACCCTCGGGTGAAAGTTGTTTGTTGCAGATGGAGCAAGGTATCAGAAAACCACACTCTGCCCTTTCCCCAACGCCCCCCCCAACACAGAAGCTCAATCACTTGTAGATCCATAAGTGGGGTGCAATGAACTCACTAACTGTCCTGGCTGGAGACAATACACATCTCTGTAACCTGTGCTTAACCCTCTCTCCACTCACATCCTCTGTACTGTAAAGATTTGATTACCTGTAAAGACTCACATTCCAACCTAACTTCACATTCCAATCTGTAATTACTTTGCAATTCTGTCTCTGTCTATATATCTCGTGTTTGTGAACTTACCTCCACTCACCTGATGAAGGAGCAGCGTTCCGAAAGCTCGTGATTCCAGATAAACCTGTTCAGCTTTAACGTGGTGTTGTGAGACTTCTTACTGTGGAAAATTCACACCTTATCATTTCAACTTCTTACTCAGTGAGAACCTCAAGACTCGAGGTAAGCGGACACTCTGCTGGAGCCAGAAAAATTATATTCAAAACCTTTGCTAATAGCATGTGGGTCCACTGTACAAAACCGCCCTCATTTACCTCAGCGTCACTCAATAAGCTCCAATTCAAGAGAAACCAGCACTTGCACTCCACGAGTCAACATCAGGGCTGGATGATATTGGAGATGGGACAGTGAGCCTGTTATCATTGTTATGGGTCTTGAAGAAGCGAGGATGAGGTACAAATGGAGAAATTCTCCCCGCTGTCCCCGTCGGTGGTTCAGTGGTGATTGTGGGGAGAGAAATCTGAAAATCAGTTTGATGCCAGTATGATTTTCCATGGGATTTTCCACTGGTGTTGCCATGCTGGATTCAGAATCCCGGCAATTAGCTTCCCGCTAATGGGATGCCGGTGAAAACCCGGAGTCTCCCTCCCCTTCACATCCAATGGGGGGGTGATTCAGCGAGTTTGAGGTGGTTTAATGTTGACTTCGCTTATTCACATGTACAGTTTGCAATCAAAAAAACTCTTTATTTTCCTCAGACTGTGGTCCGATTGGTACACACGCTGTACAAACAGCAAACCATCCTTGCCCAAGGACTATACACTGTCAGAACCTGGCTCTGTTCCTGTCCCAGTGAATGACTCAGCCGCACACCACGCACAATTCATCTGCAAACCCTCTTATTTAGATACTTGTTCCAAACTGAACATCCAGGGCACTCTCACTGAAATATAAAGAGATATTTTCTATCTGCCTTTACCACACAGCAGAGCAGAGCAGAGCTCCGAATATTATCTACACGCTGTACCTGCAGCTGTTAATAATTCCAGTCGTGTCCAATTAGTGTTTACACCTCATTAGGACCTGTGTCTATTTAATGTTTACACCCCATTAGGACCCGTGTCCAGTTAGTGTACGCTTGACCTGGACCATTTGATGGGCAACACGACAGCTCAGTGACTATCGCTGTGCTGTGCAGATACATGGATTTGGGCGTGTGTCTGTGGGAGTTTGCGCATTCTCCCCGTGCTTGCGTGGGTTTTCTCCGGGTGCTCCGGTTTCCTCCCACATCCCAAAGATGTGCTCTTAGGCTAATTGGCAAACCAAATTCTCCCTAAATTGTCTCAAATTTGGTTTTTAATCCATAGATCTATAAACATGGACAGGGATCACGGGTAGAGGTGGGAACATCAGGGTGGCGGCACGGGCTCGTTGGGCCGAAGGGCCTGTTTCCTGTGCTGTTTTGTTCTTTGTTCTCCTTGTTCTTCTTTGAACGAGCTTTGGGGAGTCAGGAGGTGAGTTACTCACTGCAGTATTCCCGGCCTCTGACCTGCTCTTGGAGTCACAGTGTTTATGTGGTGAGTCCAGTTGAGTTTCTGGTCAATAATAACCCCAAGGTTGTTGACAGTGGGGGATTCAGTGATGGTTATATGTTTGAACGTGAAGAGGTGGTGATAAGAGTGTTTCTTAATGGTGATGTTCATTGCCTGGCATTTGTGCGGAGCGAATATTACTAGCCACTTGTCAGCCCCAAGCCTGGATATTGTCCAGGCCTTGCTGCATTTGAACGTGGACAGCTTCACTATCTGAGAATTTGCGAGTGGTGTTGAACATTGTGTGATCATTGGTGAACATCCTCACTTCTGACCTTCTGATGGAGGGAAGGTCATTGATTAAAGAGCTGAAGATTGTTGGACCTCGGACACTCCCGAGGGATTCCTGCAGAGATGTCCTGGAAATGCAATGACTGACCCTCCACAGCCACAAGCATCTTCTTATGTACTGGATATGACTCTAACCAGCGGAGAGTTTGCCCCCTGATACGTGTTGATGCTAGTTTCACTCGGGCTCCTTGACGCCACACTCGGTCAAATGCGGCCTTGATGTCAAGGTCTGTCACTCTCACCTCTGCTCTTTTGTCCATGTTTGTCATGGCTTTTATTGGTAGGGGGATTGAATTTCGGAGCCGCAAAGTCATGTTGCAACTGTACAAAACTCTGGTGCGGCCGCACTTGGAGTATTGTGTGCAGTTCTGGTCCCCGCATTATAAGAAAGATGTGGAGGCATTGCAGAGGGTACAGAGGAGGTTTACCAGGATGTTGCCTGGTATGGAGGGCAGGTCTTATGAAGAGAGACTGAGGGATTTGAGGTTGTTTTCGTTAGAAAGAAGGTGGCTAAGAGGAGACCTTATTGAAACATATAAGATGATTAGAGGTTTAGATAGGGTGGACAGTGATAGCCTTTTTCCTAGGATGGAGAAAGCTAGCACGAGGGGACATAGCTTTAAATTAAGGGGTGGTGGTTTTAGGACGGATATCAGAGGTAGGTTCTTTACCCAGAGGGTGGTAAGGGTATGGAATGCCCTGCCTGCGTCAGTTGTAGGTGCGCCAAGTTTGGTGGCGTTTAAGAGGTTAGTAGATAAGTTTATGGATGAAAAGGGAATGGTTTAGGTTAGAGGGTCATTGCTTTTTCCTAATTGGTCGGCGCAACATCGAAGGCCGAAGGGCCTGTTCTGTGCTGTAATGTTCTATGTTCTCTGCACCCCTTCCAGAGCAAGAACATCCTTCCTCAGATCAGAACAAAACTGCACACAATATTCCAGGTGTGGCCTCACTAAGGCTCTGTATAACTGCCAAGATATAAGGTCTGTATCACAAGATAAGCTGTTTTTATATATCTTGTTATCTCTGTATAAGGAAATATTCCCTGCTCCTGTACTCAAAAGCTCTCGCTATGAAGGCCAACAAACCATTTGCCTTCTTTACAGCCTGCTGTACCTGTATGCTTACTTCAATGATTGGTGCACAAGGACACCCAGGTCCCTCTGCACACTCCTGTCTCAATTTATAGCCATTCAGATAATATTCTGCCTTCCCCTTTCATATCAGCAATTCTGGATTTATGTAAACTAACAGGAAGTGTAGCTTAAATTTTCATACATATGCTGGCACAGTGGTTAACACTGCTGCCTCCCAGCGCCAGGGACCGGGCTCAATTCCTGGTTTAGGTCACTGTCTGTGCAGAGTCTGCACAGTCTCTCCTTGTCTGTCCCCCCACAGTCCAAAAGCTTGAGAATGCCGTCACAATTCCATCATTGCAATATTCGCATCCCCTGCAGAATCATCTCAATCTACCATCATTTCCATCAGATTTGAACTTCAATACAAATAGAACATAGAACATTACAGCACAGAACAAGCCCTTCGGCCTTCGATGTTGCGCCAACCAATATAAAAAGCAATGCCCCTCCAAACTAAACCATTCCCTTCTCTTCCATATACTTATCAACTAACCTCTTAAATGCCACCAAACTTGGCGCATCTACAACTGCTGCAGGCAGGGCATTCCACTCCGAACCACCCTTTGGGTAAAGAACCTACCTCTGATATCCGTCCTATAACTATCACCCCTTAATTTAAAGCTGTGTCCCCTCGTGCTAGCTTTCTCCATCTTAGGAAAAAGGCTATCCCTGTCCACCCTATCTAAACCTCTAATCATCTTATATGTTTCGATTAGGTCCCCTCTTAGCCGCCTCCTTTCTAACGAAAACAACCTCAAATCCCTCAGCCTCTCTTCATAAGACCTGCCCTCCATACCAGGCAACATCCTGGTAAACCTCCTCTGTACCTCTCCAATGCCTCCACATCTTTCTTATAATGAGGGGACCAGAACTGCACACAATACTCCAAGTGCGGCCGCACTAGAGTTTTGTACAGTTGCAACATGATGCTGCGGCTCCTAAATTCAATCCCTCTACCAATAAAAGCTAAGACTCCATATGCCTTCTTAACAACCTTCTCGACTTGACTGCCTACTTTCAGGGATCTATGCAATCAATATTAGTAAAGTTAAAGTCCCCCATGGAGACTTAGATGGAGCAATGGGAATTTCTGGGTCCTGCTGTGTTTCCAGTGTAACTCTGTGTGTTCAGATGAACTAATGGGTGAGTGATGGGGTTGTGGGGATGGGGTTACAGAGAAAGGCAGGGCCAGAGTGCGAGCGAAGAACATTTAGAGGAGAAATTAACCCGATGATTTATTTACAAAGTTCTCAATGCAGGAGTGAGGGAGTGCTCTTCAACAAGACACAGTAGCACAGTGGTTAGCACTGTTGCCTCACAGTGCCAGGGACCTGGGTTCGATTCCCAATTTGGGTCACTGTCTGTGTGGAGCTGGCACATTCTCCCTGTGCCTGCGTGAGTTTTCTCTGGATATTCCGGTTTCCTCCCACAGTCCAAAGATGTGCAGGTTGATGGAATTGGCCATGCGAAATTGCCCCTTCGTGTTAGGGGGACCAGCTAGCGTAAATACGTGAGGTTATGGGATTTGGCATGGATGGGATTGTGGTCCGTGTAGACTCGATGGACCAAATGGCCTCCTTCTGCACTGTAGGATTCTATGATCATGGTTGAAATATTGATTTACAATTGGTTCAGAGGAGAACTGGAATTTGCAGCCCACCACAGTTCAATAGCCCACCCAGTCTCACTGTCTTGCGTGTGACTAACTCAAGTATTGGGTCAGTATTTACAGCAGATGAGTTCCTGTCTCACAGGTTATGTGGAAACATTGTGGTCTGTTGGCTATAGAAATGTTGGATACCTCAGATTGGAAACTTGCTCTGCAATTTGCTTGAAATCAATGTAATCTCAGTAAGTAGTCTCACAATACCAGGTTAAAGTCCAACAGGTTTATTTGGTAGCACAAGCTTCTGGAGCGCTGTCCCTTCATCAGGTGAGTGAAGAGTTGTGTTTACAAACAGGACACATAGAGAATCGAACCCAGGTCCCTGGCAGTGGGAGGCAGCAGTGCAAACCACTGGGCTACTGCAAAATTTTAAAGTCTTGATCCCATTACCTGCTGAACTTAATGGTTCATTTGTTGTTACTGCTACATCTGCACACCTGTTATAGGAAACCTGGCGGCTGCCCTCCACGGGCCACAAGATCGAAATCAGACTTGTTCACCAAACGTGACCCATGGATATGATTAAATACGTTTAATAAACATCAAATATTTCATAATGAGTTACAGAAAATGCTTATGGACAGTGATAGCCTTTTTCCTAGGATGGAGAAAGCTAGCACGAGGGGACACAGCTTTAAATTAAGGGGTATGAGTTATAGAACGGATATTAGAGGTAGGTTCTTTACTCAAAGAGTGATTAGGGAGTGGAATGCCCTGCCTGCAGCTGTTGTAGATGCGCCAAGTTTGGTGGCGTTTAAGAGGTTAATTGATAAGTATATGGAAGAGAAGGGAATGGTTTAGTTTGGAGGGGCATTGCTTTTTATTTTGGTCGGCACAACATCGAAGGCCGAAGGGCCTGTTCTGTGCTGTAATGTTCTTTGTTCTATGTTCTTATTCACACATTAATAGCCATCAACTTTGATAGGCTAGGTTGGGTGGCCATACTAACTTGTTCCTTAGTGTCAAGGGGATTAGCAGGGTAAGTACGTGGGATTATGGGGATCAGGCCAAGGTGGGATTGTCATTATTGATGGGCTGAATGGCCTCCTTCTATACTGTAGGGATTTTATGTTTCTTTTACGATCCTAAGTGGTAAAAATGAATGGAATATGTGCATTTTAGACACAGGGAGTGCACTGCTGTTACAGATGATGCTGTGATCAATCAGCACACACCTCACTTCATAGAATCCTTACAGTGCAGGAGGCCATTTGGCCCATCGAGTCTACACCAGCCACAATCCACCCAATCCCTATGCTGTAATCCGACACATTCACCCTGCCAATCCCCCTATCACTAAGGGGCAATTTCTTATCATGGTCAGTGCACCTAACCTGTACATCTTTGGACTGTGGGAGGAAACCAGAGCACCTGGAGGGAACCCACGCAGACACGGGGGGAATGTGCAGACTCCACACATAAAGTGACCTGAGGCTCGAATTGAATCCAAGTGTCTAGCGCTGCGAAGCAGCAGTGCTAACCAGTGTGTGTGTGTGTGTGTGCCATTGCTTTAGGGTGGCACAGTGCTTAGCACTACTGCTTCATAGCACCAGGGTTCCATGTTCAATTCCAGCCTCGGGTCACTGGCACATTCTCCCTGTGTCTGCATGGGTTTTCTATGGATGTTCCTGCTTTCTCCCATACTCCAAAGATGTGCGGGTTAGAACATAGAACATAGAACAATACAGCACAGAACAGGCCCTTCGGCCTTCGATGTTGTGCCGACCAAAATAAAAAGCAATGCCCCTCCAAACTAAACCATTCCCTTCTCTTCCATAAAGGTTAGGTTGATTGGCTGTGATAAATTGCCGCAGAATCAGACAGATTAGTAAGTAGAACCTGTGTGGGATTGTGGTCGGTACAGAGTCAATGGGTCGAATAGCCTCCTCCTGCACTTGTAGGGATACTATGATACTGATTTACTTTTAAACACTTGGAACACTTTGTTCAAACAAGATTGGAGCTGGGGACAGGGCAGGCTGTTTGATTAAGTCGCTGGATCAGCAATTAAAATTTCAGGGGCACACTTAACCAGTGTCGATAACTTAAGCACTGAAACTCCAGTCAGGCGTGAAGCTTCCAATTACACAGAGCTGAGTCTGCAGCAATTCTATTGGAAATGCCACCACTATCATCTTGTGGTAAAAACAATGTATTGCAGTTTCACTCCTGAAGACCGCCTTTCGAATGAATTCATTCATTCATTCCCTGGCACTGTGAGGCATTAGTGCAAACCACTGTGCCACCGTGCTGCCCGGTGGTTAGTATTGTTGTAATTGCGACGGGGACTCCCATATCTGGTGAGAGAGAGATGCAAGGCAAGACTCAAGCTTCCTCTTATGTTGAGAACTTCTTTCTCTCCTGTTGAGTTCTTCCCGGCATTCTCTATTCTTGTTTCAGATCATAACATCTTGTTTTATTTTTGCTCTGTAAAGGGTCAGGATCTTTACAGTGCACACACAGCGCCAAATAACCTCCCAGCATCATATAATTAATTATACAGTGCAAGAGGCCATTCAGCCCTTTGCGTCCTGTCTGTGCCTACTTTTCTGCCCAATCAGTCCCCCTCCCTCATTACGTAGATTCCTTTCCACTCCCGAGTTTTTATAATCACACAAAATCTACCACGTTCTCCTTAATATTCTGTTTTTATCTCCCCCATTGGGGTCTTGTCCCTTGTGGGTGGGGGAGGGCCTCAGTGCATCAAGCATGTGGCCCATCTTTACACGTAGCAGAGTGAAGTGTAGTGCAGAGTAGGAGCTGACAGTGTAATTTTCATTGAATCCGACAGTGCAGAAGGAGGCCATTCGATCCATCGAATCTGCACCGACCACAATCCCACTCAGGCCCTATCCCCATTACCCCATGCATTTACCCCAGCTAATCCTCCTGACACTAAGGGGCAATTTAGCACGGCCAATCCACCTAACCCGCACATCTGTGGGAGGAAACCTGAGCATCTGGAAAAAGCCACGCAGAAATGGGGAGAACGAGCAGGCTCTGCACGGACAGTGACCCAAGCTGGGAATTGAACCTGGGTCCCTGGCGCTGTGAGGCAGCAGTGCCATCTTGTATTTTTATTTTGAAGAGTGAAGCACGTGGATTTTTATAGGAATTGATGACAATTTCATGATCATCTGGATTGAGACCAGCGTTCAATCCCAGATGTTTTTTTTCGATTAATTTGAACTCCACTGACATTAGCCTGGGCCCCCAGATGACTAGCCCAGTGACATTACCATGGGAATATCTACAATAACGGAACAACAGCTTCAGACCCTGTAGACAACACCAACTGGGGCGGGGAGTTGGGAGGTTTATACACAGCACAAACTGAAGGAAAGAAGGTTTGGAGATCTGGTGAGTGACAAATTAAATTCAACACAATTTTAATTCTGGTTGGAGGAAGAAGCCTCAGAATGGAACGTGGCAGAGATTTGAGCAGCGAATATGTAAAACAATTTGTTGCAGACACTTCCATTTGCATGAAACAAAGGAACTATTAATAAAGTCAAAGGCAAAATTTAGGAACAATCTTGCAGAAGTGTCACAGTGGTTAGCACTGCTCACAGCGGTTAGCACTGCTCACAGCGCTAGGAATGCAGGTTCGATTCCCGGCTCAGGTCACTGTCTGTGTGGAGTTGGCATGTTTTCCCTGTGTTTGTGTGGGTTTCTTCTGGTTTTTGCCCGCAGTCCGAAAGACATGCAGGTTATGGGCGTTGACCATACCAAATTCTTCCACAGTCAGTGTACCTGAACAGGCGCTGGAGTGTGGCGACTAGGGGATTTTCACAGTAACTTCACTGCAGCGTTAAGTCTTACTTGTGACTAATAAATGAACTTTTAACTTTACAGAGGTAGAATTGTGAAACCTCCGTGGGAGTAATTAGATTGAATAAGTGAAGGGAAGGCTTGGTGTCCGCAGGAGAGAGGGGGGATTGAAATAGCAGTCAGTCATGCCAATATGTACCAGCTGGAACAAATGGCCCCTTTCTGTGCTGTTGTATTGTTACTAAATGCAATTTGGCACCTTTTACACCCTTAGCCGATACTCGAATTACTTCAAGTGATTGCGTAGGCAGGCAATGTAGCCAAACTGAGCTTCAGGGAGAGATGCAGCAGGACAGAACTCCCTGCTCCATGTATAACCTTTCACACCCACTGCGGATGGTTCAGTTTTATGTCCTCTACAAGAGGCAACACCTCCAAACGTGCACACTACAACTGAAGAGTTAACCTTGATGAGGTGTCCCAGCCCATAGCCTTCTTGCTCTGAAGCAGCGTGCGGGAATTGAGAGAAAGCCCGAGCATCGTGTGACTGTGGGAAAGCAGCATACTGCGGAACGGGCTCGTTGGGCCGAAAGGCCTGTTTCCCGTGCTGTTTTGTTCCATTTCCCTCCCTTTCTCTCAAAGCAAAATGCCGTGAACAAATCCACCCCAATGTGGCACCAAATTGAACTGGGGTCTTTTTTTTCCCAGTCACGTGTGGGTCATGGGTGTTGCTAGTTGGACCAGCAGCCCTAGTTGCCCTTATACAACTCAGTGGCTCAACTGGCCTTTTCAGATTCAACCACATTGCTGTGGGGCTGGAGTCACGTGTAGGCCAGACCGGGTAAGGACAGCAGATTTCCTTCCCTAAAGGACATTAGTGAACTAGATGGGTTTTTCTGACAGCAGCCCACTCCCAGCTGATAGAGCAGCCTCCACTCCTGGTAGAGAAAGCTGATGTGAATGTTTGTGAAGTTAACTTGACATCACTCGCTGATTTAGGGCTTCACATTCCTATCTCTGTCAAGTTAAAAGCTTATTTTAAAGTTTATGTATTAGTCACAAGTAAGGCTTGCATTAACGCTGCAGTGAAGTTACTGTGAAAATCCCCTATTTGCCACATTCCGGCACCTGAGGGGGGAATTTAGCACGGCCAAGGCACGCTAACCGGCACATCTTTCACATTGTGGGAGGAAACGGGAGCACCCGGAGGAAACCCACACAAACATAGGGAAAACACACAAATTCCAAACAGATTTGGTGGTTTGCACTGCTGCCTCAGAGTGCCAGGGACCCAGGTTTGATTCCTGCCTTGGGTCAGTGTCTGTGCAGAATTTGCACATTCTCCTCATGTCTGCGTGGGTTTCCTCTGGGTACTCCAGTTTCCTCCCACAGTCCAAAGACATGCAGGTTAGGTTGATTGGCCAGGCTATATTGTCCCTTAGTGTCAGGGAGATTAGCAGGGTAAATACGTGGGGTTACAGGGATGGAAGATGGGTGGGATTGTGTTCAGTACAGACTCGATGGGCCAAATGGTCTTCGTCTGTGCTGTAAGGATTCTATGAAATATGACTTGAATAAAAGCAGACAAGTCTAAATGACACAGACGCACAACATTTCTTTAAAAAAAGTTTCTTTTTAAAAAGTTCAACACAAAACAGTGTTTACAGACAGTTAAAAAAGAGAAAAAAGAGAAAAAGCAAGCAGTAAAATTCATTCAGTATGTCTGCTTTCTCCCCCCTGCCCGTCCGTCCGCCTGCCCCACCACCTCCTGTTCCTTATAGCTGATCACAGACAGCATCACTACAATTTAAAATGGAAAGCCCCAATACATTCCTCCAAACGGTTCCCTACAAATCTTTACACCTCAGAAGTTGGAATATACACATTCACAGTGGCATCAAGAAGGAGCAAGGGTTTGTACAAAGTTCCGACACACATCAGAGTGTGACGCCCGGTTCCTGTAGGGGAAAGTGATTGGTTATCGCTCGAGTTCAGAATATTCCAGAAAGTGCTTGTGTACAGCGAGAGACTGATTATCACTCAGGCACTGACATTTACCACTGGCCCAGAACGACTTTCTCTTTTTATTTTAAGAAAAAGCAAAGTTGCAGCAATATTGGTGGAGGACCACGCAACCCGCAGTAAAGTGATTGGCAAAAGGACACCTTCCTTGGCTGGAAGGTGTAGGCTATTGAGACTCCGAGTGAACTTCCCCATGGACAGGTCACTGAGCAACATTCCTTTAGCTTCATCTGTTGCAATGAAATAAACATTGAGTCAATGGTCTCCACTGAGACCTTCAGCAGCATCTCCTTCAGTTCCCTTCTCTCTCCCTCCTGAAATGTACTCTGCTATACTGGGGGTGTTGGCTCTCGCTGGAATGGGTTATGGTTCCACAGAGACCATCGGCCCTCGTCCCAGAACCGAGGCCGCAGCGTGCTATTTGATCCTAGAAGCTATCACAGTCTGGCCCAACCCTGCGCTAGGTTGAATCCAGCTAAGTACCTCTCTCCAGCAGTGGTTTGGATAGTCATCAGAAAAAGACTCTCTCTCCCCACCATCCCCGACTCCCTGCAGCGTGACCAGTTTGTCAGCGCCCTGTCTGAGCATCAGGCTCAAGGCCTCTTTGATCTGAATGGCACATTTATAAAGACTGAGCCCACTTAGGCCAGGTTCTAGGAGGGAGTCTCTGGCCTCAACGACAACTCTCCAAAGGCAGAGGCTCCAGTGTGATGGAGCAGGCGTGAAGTTCACCTCAGTGCCGGCGCAGTTATAGAATCATATAGCGCAGAAGAGGCCCATTGAGTCTGCACTGACACCCGATCTCCCACCTAATCCCATTTACAGCACCAGTAACCCGAAATGTTTTTTAGGAAAGGCAGACCAAGTTAGCTCACTATCCAGGCTAATTCCCCACAACAAACTCTCAAGACAGGAAGCGGGAATTCCGGTGTTTTGATATGGAAATAAGCCAACAGACAAAAATAATTCATAACCGTGATTCCATTGCCTGTCTCTGGCACCATGAGTTTCAGTGCCTCTCCCTCACAGTTCCCCCAACCCCATCATCTCTTCACCTGCCTGGATTCATCCCGCTACTCAATCGCAGAAAGTTTCAGCCGCCTCCCTGTTACTCTGCGATCAGAGTTTTGGATGCATTTTACCTCCCTGACTTTTCCCAGTGCTGTCTGCAACACTTTCCCTCAAAGCTCAGAGCTAAACAACTTATCCAAGCTCACACTTGCCACTACTCCTGACAGAGTATTGATAAAGGTTTCTACTGTCTGTTCCACCCAGAGCTTACATTGCAGCCCCCAAAAAAATCCACAGAAGCATCGTGTACAGAAAGGGATGTTGGTGAATAACAAGCAAGCAGAAGGTTAGAGGGATTATGTAGGGATAGGGGTAGGATTGTGTTCAGTACAGACTCAATGGGCCAAAGAGCCCCTTTCTGCACTGTAGGGCTCTATGGTCCACGATGTAGCAGGAAACTTGGGTTGGACACATCATGCTTCCCGAATCCGGGGATTCTGAGTTTGGGTTGGACACATCGTGCTTCCTGAACCCAGGGATTCTGAGCTTGTTCCTGTTAGTATTCAAATGACCTCAAGATTCAGAAGGATTCAAAGATATTGTCAGTCAGTCAATATCACAGACGCTCACCCTACCGTGGATGTCAATTCAATCCTATTCTGTAAAAATACGCTGTGTGATGCTTCAAGACATCAAAGCATGTACTGACACAAGTAATCATTTAGTGGCTTCTGTACTCCCAATGATTACAGTAAGAAGTCTCTCAACACCAGGTTAGAGTTCAAGTTTATTTGATAGTAAACCCACAAGCTCTTGGAAATCTGCTCCTTTGTCAGGTGAGTGAAGACTTCTTACTGTGTTTATACCAGTACAACACCGGCATCTCCACATCATGACTCCCAATGATTAGTCTGTATTCCACTTTGGAACCAGCACCTTCTGGGAATTGTGTAAAACCACAAACAGGGGTATGAGAGGCAAAGTTTGGTTTCGGATCAGCACTGCACACTGCCCATCCCAATCAGTGTGCCCAGTCTGGGACCTCCCTCTGTGCCTTTGGGGGCAAGGCGGTTGAGAATAGTGTGACTGAAATTTTTCAAAATTAGTGATGGTAGTATAGTGGTTAGCCCTGCTGCCTCACAGCTCCAGGGACCCGGGTTCGATTCCCAGCTTAGATCACAATCTGAACAGAGTTTGCACATTCTCCCCGTGTCTGCATGGGTTTCCTCTGGTTTCCTCCCACAGTCCAAAGATGTGCAGGTTAGGTTGATTGGCTGTGCTAAATTGCCTCTTAGTGTCCTGGGATGTGTAGGTTAGAGGGGTTAGCGGGTAAATATATGGAGTAATGGGGTGACAGAGCTCGGTGGGATTGTCATCGGCACAGACCCAATAGGTCAAAAGGCCTTCGCCTGCACCACAGGATTTCTATAAAAACGTCACCATTCAGTGGCCTCAGCACAGACTCACACAGAGAACAAACTCAGGAGGCCATAAGGAGCTGAAAGGCTCGATTACTTTGGAAGTGATTGGTGACATGCTGTCAGTAGTAACCAAACAGACCCACATACATCGCATGGGAATTCAAGTTTTATTCTCTTCTTCTGAGTGGCTTAACACTGTTCAGAATATGTGCCAATCCCCGAGCAGTGATATGAAACTCCAGCCAAGCGATAGCAAGTCCCATCCTTAATTCCAAGCATGATGGCACAATGGTTAGCACTACTGCCTCACAGCACCAGGGACCTGTGTTTGATTCCCAGCTTAGGTTGCTGTCTGTGTGGAGTCACTAGTTCTTCTGTGTCTGCGTGGGTTTTCTCCCACAGACTGAAAGACGTGCTGGTTAGGCCGCATTAGCTGTGCTAAATTTTCCCTCAGTGTACCTGAAGAGGCACCAGAGCATGGCAACTAGGGGATTTTCACAGTAACTTCATTGCAGTGTTAACGCAAGTATACTAATTGCTAATAATTAATTTTAAAATACACTTTAAACTGTCCCCTAGCATCCAAAGTGGGGGAAATTAGTGGGATAAATGTGTGTGTGTGTGTGTGTGTGTGTGTGTGTGTGTGTGGGGGGGTAGAGGGATAGGGCAGATAGATAGGCCATGCTGACTCTGGCCAAATGACCTCCTTTTGGACTGCAGGGATTCTATAATTCTGGAGTACTGATCAGTCGTACACATTACGACAGAGGTTGAGGGGGGGGGGGGACCTGATAGAGGTCTACAGGATTATGAGGGGCAGTAGATAGTCAGAAGCTTTTTCCCAGGGTGGAAGAGTCAGTTGTGAGGATTGTCGAGAGACCTGGAGACTATGCACCACTTCCCCCGGAATCTCGGTGATTCAACCTCTCCGCCTCTTGCTTTGGCTGCACCCAGAGATGAAAGCAGCAATGTACAAACCAATGTAGCACTCCACAGCCACCACACAAATAGCTTAAAAACTGGCTGTTCCAGTAGCTGTGGCACGGTAGCACAGTGGTTAGCACTGCTGCCTCACCACATCAAGGATAGAGATTCTATTCTGGCCTCAGGTCACTTCTGCATTCTTTCTTTGAGTGGTTGTTTTGTCCTACGTCCCAAGTTTCTGTCTATAACCCCGTACGCACCTCAAGAATCTGTCCAACTCCCCTCTGAAGTTACTTACAAGGAGCAGCTACCATCACCACTTCAGGTTTAATCAGCACAAAGATCTAAATAGATGGTGTGAAGATGTGAAACACAGGGGACAGGAATTGAGCAGCTGCAGTGAGGGAGCTGTCCAAACCACCCTCTCAGCACAAATGATGATCGAATGTTCACTACATAATACATGGCCATGGATCTGTCCTCATCACTAAAGAGATCTCTCCATTCCCACCAACTTTCCTTTGTCATTTCCACAGCCAACCATCAGTTGGGCTACAATGCACCGGCTGATTCTACACCACTTTCAACAGAAAGGACAACAAGTACAACTCACCACTGCACCATGAAAGGTAAAGATTGAGCCAGGCGCTAACTAGGCTTGGTGGAGAACAAGTAGATTAAAATCCCAAAAGCAGGTTTCATTTAAGCTGGTGCCAATTGCTACAGTTTTGAAATAGGAGACTCGCCCTCAATTTCTCTGGGGGCAGGGTGGAGTGAGTGGATTGTCCAGCCGTTGAATCTTAACACATTCTGGAGTGGCTGAAACAAGCCACTTGTTAGTGACGGGTAGGCTGAAGGGAGGAGGAGGGGAAGAGGATGGTCAATCTGATCAGATCTATCATTCGAGAATTGGGCTGGTTGGGAGCAGGCGCTGGAACTGCTTTGCAACACGAGGGAGAAAGGGGATTAGAATAATTCACTGATAGGTGAAATGAGGGTGGGTAGCAGGAGGATTGTGTGAGCTTACGTGGGGACTAGTTGGGCTAAATGGACTGTTTTTGTATTGAACATTCTTTTTATAACACGTATGTAATTGAAACTCCAACCACTTTAACGAACTAACAATAAATGTAGCATTGCCAATGACACACACCTGAGAAATTAAAAGTCTAAAGCAGTTGTATGTGTGCGTGTGTGCCATTTAATGCACCCCTTCAATTGCCGTAATCATTGTTTGAAAGTGCGTAAGAAAGGTCAGGAGCAGTTACAGCTTGTAACTAACCCACTGACACCTATAGTGCAGGTTCCTGTACTGAGGGAAAGTCACTACAGTCCAGAGGATAGGGATGAAAACCGAGGAAGAAAGAGGGGTGACCAGAGTGAAACAGGGGCAACATGGTGGTTAACACTGCTGCCTCACAGCGCCAGGGCCTGGGTTCGACTCCCAGCGTGGATCACTATCTGTGGAGTTTGCACACTGTCCCCTTGTCTACATGGGTTTCCTCCCACACTCCAAAGATGTGTGGGTTAGGTTGATTGGCCATGATAAATTGATCGGGAATTAGCAAGGTAAAATGTGTGGGGTTGTGGGAATAGGGCCTGTGTGGAATTGTGATCTGTAACGACTAGATGGGCCAAATGGCCTCCTGTACTGTAGGGATTTGACGAAACTTACCAACAAACCCTGTCTGAACTTTTGAGTGTGGAGCAAAGGTAATCAAAATACTAAAAATATCAGGCTGGCTCACCAGCATTGCAAGATGCACAAAGTTGGAGATAAGAACCTGTCAACAACGTTTTTTCAAATTCAACCATGGGACACAGGTGTCTCCGGCTGGCCAGCATTTATTGTCCATCCCTAGTTGCCCTTGGAGAGGCAGCTGAGAGTCACTGCAGATTTCCTTCCCTAAAGGACGTGTGAACCAGCTGGGTTTTCCCCCCAATGGTTTCATGCTCATCAACAGATTCTTAATTCCAATATTTTTTTCACTGAATTCAAATTCCACCTTCTGCTGTGGTGGGATTCGAACCCAGATCCTCAGAACACTATCTGTTTTTCTGGATTAATAATCTAGCAAAAATATCATTAGGCCATTGCCTCTCTCTGAAATAGTAAAACATGCCAATGTACATCACTAGAACAATTACCAAACAAAGAGGAAGGCTTCTAAGAATGTCTTGGAGGAGGAAAGAGAGTCGGAGAGGTTGAGAGAAGGAATTTCAGAACCTCACATCTTAGCAGCTGAAAAGACAGCTGTGCAATGAAGAGAATCAGGAAGTATTAAGAGGTATACTCTGGTGTACTAACTCTCCCACTGGAATCCTCAACTGCCTTTTCCATTCAAACACATGACAATGTAGACAACAAGTTTCAGACAGAGGTTGGAGATGCAAATCTGACATGGGCACAAGATTCCTTTAGGATCAGGGTGGGAGAGAAGGGGTGAGGTGGACAGAAGACATCTGGAGGGAGGAGGAGTAGACCATGTCCGTATTAGTGTACCCCAGTATCATGCCAGTATATAGTGTCTTTAAGCTCTTGGACAGGACATCACAGAGGAACTGATGATATTCCCTGCAGGGGAAACACAATGCCTTCTGCTGCATGTTCAGAAACAACACCAGCCAAGCAAAGGCCTTCAGAACACAACGGGTTTACAGAAACAATCACACTTACTGGTCAGGGTTTCACTCCTGTCCATGTTCTTATTAAATCCCAGCCCCCAGGAGTCAAGGGCCATGATTACATCAGGGATAGTAAGAAGTCTCACAACACCAGGTTAAAGTCCAAGCAGTTTATTTGATAGTAAACCCGCAAGCTTTCGGAAACAGTGTTCCTTTGTCAGGTGTGTGGAAGGTTCTGATCAGAGGGCATATAAAGACACACACTATTTACAGAATACTGATTAGAATAGCAGGTTAGCTGCAAAGACTTGCATTCTAATCAGTATTCTGTAAACCGTGTGTGACTTTATATGCCCTTCTCTGACCAGAAGCTTCCACACACCTGATGAAGGAACACCATTTCCAAAAGCTTATGGGTTTACTATCAAATAAACAGGTTGGACTTTAACCTGGTGTTGTGAGATTTCTTACTGTGTTTACCCCAAACCATCTCTACATCATGTATAACAGGAGCAGCCTCACCATCACACTAAAACAACTGGAGCTTAGATTGTCCCATATTGCAGCTAAAGCCCAATGCAGGTACCAAGGGAGATCTTTACAAAACCCACATCAGATTAATGGCTGTAGCTCTTGCCAACTGAATCACCAAATATTGCACTTCTTTTGCATCTACAGTTCCCAAACATTCCAAACACAAAGCATTCAGCCCTGGAACAGAGTTACTGTAATATTGGTTGGTGCCAGCAAAGAACCAACACTAAGGGCTAAATAAAGCTGCAACAACTCTGCTTCACGTTAACATTACATTCCTGCCTGATTAATTAGATTGATAAGATTTAACATTTAGAAATTACTGAGTCACAACGGGTGGCACAGTGGTTAGCACTGCTGCCTCTCAGTGCCAGGGACCCAGGTTCAATTCTGGCCTTGGGTAACTGCACGGAGTCTGCACATTCTCCCCATGTCTGTGTAGGTTTCCTCCTGGTGCTCCGGTTTCCTCTCACAGTTCAAAGATATATGGGTTAAGGTGGATTAGCAGGAACTGGCAGGGTAAATAGGTGGGATTATTTTAAAAGTAAAGTTTATTTATTAGTCACAAGTAGGCTTACATTAATACTGCAATTTCCCCTAGTTGCCGCACTCCAGCGCCTGTTTGGGTCAATCCATTAGTAAGAAGTCTCACAATACCAGATTGAAGTCCAACAAGTTTATTTGGTAGCACAAGCTTTGAATGTTTCACAGTGTTGCTCCTTCCTCAATCCATCTCACCAGCACATCTTTCAGACTGTGGGAAGAAATCAGAGCACCTGGAGAAAACGCATGCAGACGAGGGGAGAATGTGCAGATTCCACACGGACGGTGACGTGAGCTGGGAATCGAATCCAGGTCCCCGGCACTGTGCGGCAGCAGTGTCAATCACTGTGCCACCCACATCAGGGATTATGAGATAGGTCCGAGTGAGATAGTTGTTGGGGCAGGCTTGATGGGCCAAATGGCCTCTTTCTGCACTATGATTCTAATAGTTGACAGCGCACAACACTTGAAACAAGCTGCACAAATAGGATTGCTACAATTATTAATTCAGTTCAGAGAGCAAAGTTGAATGTATAGTCGCTGGACACTTGCTGCCATGGCTCGACACTGGGTGGAAATCATTTGGTTCACTGGAGAACTATCTTGGGGGGGATGGGGAAATTCAGGTAGCAGCAACGTGATGCGAAACCCTCCCAAACTGCTCAGAACGCTGCATTCTGAGATCCGAGTGCGGCAGAACACCACCCAGGAGGGACGCTGGTTTGTGTGAAGGTTATTTTCACTGATTACAGTGAAGCAGAGGAGAAAGCACTCCAGTGACTCAAGATATCCAAAATCACGTGCTTTTCGCTGAGCAGCTAAGGGACTGAAACTCCCAGGTTTGGTTGAGAAGGCCAGCATAGTTTTGTTATTCCAATAACACACAAGAGGGATTTGGTGAAAGAGGAATATGCAGTATATTAAAAATAAACTCAGTGCCATAGTTGAGGGGATGCAGAAGAATCTACTGCCTTACAGATTCTAAATACACCATACCCAAAATATTCAATACAGCTGGCATTAGGAGCAACTATCATCTCCTTCCATCCACACACTGGCAATATTTGGAATAAGGTCTCCTGTATATCAGGCTGGATTAATAACTCCAATTATCACCTCACAACACCACCACCCTCCGCCCCAAATCCAGAATTAGTTTCTTCTGATGTTTTTCAGCCGCATCTGTCCCATCTTAGATAAATTCCACTCGACTCATGGATACCTGAACTGTACGACTGTCTCAACCACAATTAAAACTTCAGGGAGTGAAGAACGGAACCCTGCAGTAGGGATTTTCCCCACCTCAATGAGCAGCTGGTGGGGATGAGGGAACCAGTGAGGAAAACAAAGCACTGACAGCCCCAAGCAGCTTCACACAAATCCCATTTTTTTTTTTAGGGGTTTTTTTTTACAATGGCCACAGTAACTTCAACTTTGGCTACTACAGGGATCGCCCAGGTTTGCAACACTGATGACAACCACCAGACCTGCAATGCGCGTGAACGTGGCTTCAGGTGAGCTTCTCAAATTATATATAAAAAAAAATCACAGCATTGTCTCCGCCTCGGGTAATCTCCGATCCGTCTAACTAAACTTTAAAAACAGGAATTCAAGGTGGTCGTCACTCTGTGCGCAACCCTGCTTCATCCCATCTACTATTCTGCAAAGGCTCTCATTGCTCAAGTCTCCTTCAGCTAAATACCCAGTCTATGTCTAGAAGACAAACTCACTCTTCTCCAGCTCCAAAGCCCACGTCATTCCTTTCTCAGAGACAAACAGTCAGAGATGAAATGGTCACGGATGGAAGCAAATGTTCAAACTCTTCACGTGTGCCTGGCAAACAGGAGAGGTTTTTTTTAAACAAGCTCTGGTGGTCAGAAACCTCAAAGCAAATGTCTTTGACGACTGCTCTACAGACAAGTTGTCACTTGATGCGCATTTTCAAGGCTTTAAGTTAAATGTGCCCCAACACCAGTGTTACTTTGACCAGTAAGATTCACTTAACAGAGCTGGAGTCAGCTACGCGGCCTATACACAGATATGATTAAACTCCACATTTTCCGGAATGCAATTGTTTTACACTCCAGGTGACTGAAAGAAAAGCCTTGCATTGGCTGGCAAGAAAGATTTAGGAAACTCCTCCTGCGGTAAACCTTAAAATGCCTTTCAGTTACACGTGTGAGAAATGTGACCACAGCCCACCCCCCAACCCCAGACTGGTCAAGCTTCCTTTCACTCTGAAGGGCAACGTGGGCAGGTGGAGGGAATTTCTGCACAGGAAACACTTCTTGGGAACAAAATCTGGACATGCGACCATACAACTAACCACCCCCCCCCCCCCCCGCAATGCCCCACACCCCAAAACCAAAGGGCCCAGAGACACGCGCCTGGCTCACTCAGACCTCCGTCGGCAGTTGAAAGCTATTTATCCATCATGCGTGGGTCTGTAGTGAGTGCCTCACTCGAGCATTACCCTGCCCAGGAGCTCTGATCCAGGGAAGGCCGTGTAAGGGGAGAGGGGAGTGCGTCGGATGCTGCTCACAGTCAATTAATGCTTCCACATCCGAGACCAGAACCAGACTTGACTCTCCTCCGCCGAGGACACAGGCAATCAGAAGCCGCTTGGGGCACGTCGCAGCTGTCCTGGGGGGGGGGGGGGGGGGCACACGCTCGCCCAATTCCAGTAACACAACTCCAAATTCAAGTGGAGAATGAATGGCACAAACAGATGCAAGTGAGGAGCTTTCCCCCCTCCCTGCCCAGGGCTGAGTTCTGCCTCTCTTTCCGGCTGAAACAATCACCACCGGCGTTTCTCTCAGGCTCAGGAAGGAAGTTGTGTGACGACAAGCCCAACCCAAAACATAGCTCTCGTTCCGTGGTTTTAAGAAGAGAAATCATGCAGCACTGAGGTGTGTGTCCCAGGTGCAGGCGACAACGTTCGGTCTTGTTCTGAACAGGTTGGTGGGGTGGGGGGTGGTTAATCCGGATCCTTGCTCGGTTAGTGTACCTTTGGGCTTTTGTTTTGAAACATTTTTTTTAAAAAAGAGAAAAAGACTTCCCCCCAATCAGTGCAAAAAACACAACCTTGGCAACGTAGAAACCAAACGCTGGATAAGACACCGAGCGAGCGAGAGACCCCGCCACAGAACAGGAGCACGTGAAGAGCTGGAGGTCAAAGAAACCCATGCTGCCCAGGTCAATCTATGAGAAGGTCCATCTTCTAGTTGGGAATCCAATCCAGTTGTAGATCTCTTCCCCCCGCCCCACCCCCTCCCCCCAACCTTCCCCCCTTCCCCCCCCAGCAGTGGTGGGTGGGCTCAGATCTGAGCCAAGAGCTTCAGCCCATTCTTGCCCGCGAATTCTAAACACAGAGAAGATCCTCTGATGCTTCACCAGGGGACCTGCATTCCCAGCGCTGAGTGTTGTTCCTGGACAGCGAAAAGCGCACGCTGAAGGACCCGGCTTTAACTCAGGTTCAACATACTGAACTGACCAGGAGGCCTCGGGAAGGACTGCCCTCAATGCCTTGACTGTCGACGTCAATCCCAGTGTAACTGCAGGTCGTGACTGTCTAGAAAGTCAGTGGAGAAGACACTAGGGGTTACGGAGCTCAAAGGAGCAAGGCCCACAGAAGAACTGCCCATACTGAGGTCCAGCCACTCCATGTTGTCCAAGTTAGTGTCAGCAAGGTCCAGAGTCAGGCTGGCGCTGTCTGCAGTGAAGTGCATGTCAGAAGTGTCCATGGGTGAGTGCGGGTGCTCCAGGATACTGGAACTGCTCAGCATTTGGTTGTGTAGGTCGTCGATGAGGGAGAGGGGCTCTGTGCCATCGTTATCCACCGACAAGAGCGGAACGCCAGTGGTGCTGACAAGGAAGTCCTCCAGGCGGCTCTCATGGCTGCTGGATCGACCGTCACCGATAGGCTCCAGCAACAACTGGGGCGACTGGAGCTGTGCCTTGCCGGCTGCCGGCGGCGGAGACACGGCGAGGGTGGGCGAAACATTCCGGGGAGACGGCGTGTTCAGTGACGCGGAGACATCCTTGGTGTTGAGTGAAATTTCTGTCAATGGAGAATAAAGTAAATCAATGCTTTGCTCACTTCTTCTTCCCCTTACCCCAGTTTCGGGTCCTCGCTCTGCCCTTTGGGGATACTGTCTCAGCCAATGTATCTCGGAGTTTGCTCAGTACTCGGGGCGAACGGTAAAAGCTATTGACTCTTCATTTATTCTGGGCTGTACAATCAACCCCCAGGACACATTGTGTTTCTCCTAAGCATCGTCCACCGATATCTACAGGGAAGTAAAACTCCAGGCACCAAGCCAGATAGAGTTGGGGCTGGTCATCATCTCTTCCACGGTGGAACAGCAGTAGAGAAATGGTTGCCAGTGCCCACATCATTGTGCAGCAGAATAGACGGGCAGCTCTTTTCTCCCCAGGATGGAAGAGTCAATTACTAGGAGGCATCGGTTTAAGGTGCGAGGGGAAAAGGTTTAAAGGAGATGTACGAGGCAAAGTTGTTTTTACACTGAGGGTAGTGGGCGTTGCCAGGAGAGGGAGTTAAAGCAGATACGATAGTGACTTTGAAGGGACGCCTTGACAAATTTATGAATAGGATGGGAAAAGAGAGATATGATCCCCTGAAGGGAAGGGGATTTTAGTTTAGACCGACAGTTGATGCAGGCTTGGAGGGCCACCGTCCCTGGGCTGTAATTTTCTTTGCTCTTTGGAAATAAATTAATCAGGTAGGATTATTCGGTCAGCAGATCCAGAGTTTTGGGACATTGAGTAAACCCTCCCCAATGGCACCCTGGGTGAACCAGCGGTCACTGCCACCTTCTCAACGGGTAACAAACATCGACCTTGCCAGTGACATCCACTTCCCGTTGGAGAATAAAAAAGGCAACTTAGGGAGAGCTTTGGATCAAGGATCCAAAATTATCCCAGAGTTGGACCGCTATCAAGAGCATGGGACAAAAGGTTCTAAAGAAACATATCTATCATCATCACTGACTTACCTCCACTTTCAATGAGGATGTCAAACAAATCGTCCATCTGTTGACTTCTGGAGTTTTCCTGAGGAGGTAAAACATCAGTCATCACTGGTGCAAACTAAGAGTGTTCATCAGAGTGGCCTATATTAAAAATATTAAGATTCCCAAAGTAAAGAAAGGCCACAGGTCAGGACTTCAGCAGCTGCTCAGTGTCTTTAAGTTCGTTCTCAGACAGACCCCCTGCTAATGAGAAACATTAATCTGAATCACGGTGACGGCACCAAGTTTCACTGGCGATTTCCTAGTTCTTACTGGGATTCAGAGATTCTGGGAGCAGTTGGAGATTTTGTACAGACTCTTGTAGATTATCCAAAGACATGCGGGTTAGGTTGATAGGCCATGCTAAGAAATTGCCCCTTAGTGTCCAGGGTAGTGATGGTTAGAGGGATTAGTGGGTATAATATATAGGGATATGGAGGTAGGGCCTGGGTGGGATTGTGTTCAGTGCAGACTCAGTGGGCCGAAGGGCCTCTTCCTGCACTGTCGGGTTCTATGATGGAAGAGTAAGTTATTCCACAAACTAGGAGGAAAAATTGGCCCATCCATTTTGAGAAGACCTCCCTCTTAGCAATTTCCCCAGACAGGCAAGGCCAGATCCACACCTGCTGTGAACTGGGTCCCAGGGATTACAGCAAGTGCTGAGGACCAATTCCAAATCTCTCTGGTCTGCTGCAATTCTGCACAAAAGCTGGTCAATAGTGAGAACACCAGTCTCTGAATGGAGTGAAAGTCAAATCACCTGTCCGCTCCATGGTTAAACGCTACTGATAGACCAGGCCCCATTTCCATGGGGTCACGGCCTGACCTTTGGCTCCATCTCCACAGGGACATTCACAACCCTGAATTTTGTGGGGCCCATTTCCTACCTCTTATCATTTTGGAAAGCTACCCTTTATCACTGACGTCCTTTAGCGAAGTAAATCTGCCTTCTTTACCCAGACTGACCTATTTGTGACTCCAGGCCCACAGCAATGCGGATGACTCTCAATAGGGCATTTCGGAATGGTCAATAAATGCTGGCCTCCCATCTCACACTGCCCCACCCCCAGCTCCACTGGTCCATTTTTCTCTTGAATTTCATTGAGATACGTGTATCATCGAAGCTTTTCATCTTGCACTCACCAGGACAAACACAAGTAGCCAAATTTCACATTATCTATCGGAACAGAGAGGATTCGGTGCAGCTGGTTAGCAAGGTGACCCTGATTGACTGGGATGTTGCCATGGAGAAAGCCCAGGAACTACAGGCTCCCCAATCTCCTGGGTAATACAAGGAGAGAGATTCTGTCATCCAATTCAATTAACTTTGAAAATGAAACAGTTCTGGTTCATCATCATCAATATTCTTGCGCATAAATGGAGTTTAATGTGGAAAAGTGTGAGGTAATGCACTATGGCAGAAATAATAAATGTGTAGAGTATAGGGCTAATGGTAGGATTCTTAGTAGTCTTGATGAAAAGAGGGATCTTGGTGTGTATGTGCATAGATCCCTGAAAGTAGGCAGTCAAGTCGAGAAGGTTGTTAAGAAGGCATATGGAGTCTTAGCCTTTATTGGTAGGGGGATTGAATTTCGGAGCCGCAACGTCATGTTGCAACTGTACAAAACTCTAGTGCGGCCGCACTTGGAGTATTGTGTGCAGTTCTGGTCCCCACATTATAAGAAAGATGTGGAGCATTGGAGAGGGTACAGAGGAGGTTTACCAGGATGTTGCCTGGTATGGAGGGCAGGTCTTATGAAGAGAGGTTGGGGGATTTGAGGTTGTTTTCGTTAGAAAGGAGGCGGCTAAGAGGGGATCTTATTGAAGCATATAAGATGATTAGAGGTTTAGATAGGGTGGACAGTGATAGCCTTTTTCCTAGGATGGAGAAAGCTAGCACGAGGGGACACAGCTTTAAATTAAGGGGTGATAGTTATAGGACGGATATCAGAGGTAGGTTCTTTACCCAAAGGGTGGTTCGGGAGTGGAATGCCCTGCCTGCAGCAGTTGTAGATGCGCCAAGTTTGGTGGCGTTTAAGAGGTTAGTTGATAAGTATATGGAAGAGAAGGGAATGGTTTAGTTTGGAGGGTCATTGCTTTTTATATTGGTCGGCGCAACATCGAAGGCCGAAGGGCCTGTTCTGTGCTGTAATGTTCTATGTTCTATAAATGAAAACGTTTTGGACTGTGGGAGGAAACCGGAGCAATCCCACGCAGACACGGGGAGAACGTGCAGACTCTGCACAGTGACCCAAGCCGGGAATTGAATCTGGGTTGTTGAGAGGCAGCAGTGCTAACCACTGTGGCAACCCAGTGCTTTAAAACGAAGACGATGCAGCATCTTCAGGGGTAATTAAAGTGAAGGGGGAAAGGACTCTCTCACCTTGCTAACCAGTCAGCACCGAATCCTCTATCTGAGTGTGTGAAATTTGGCGTACTTGTGTTTGTCCTGATGAGTGCAAGATGAAAAGCTTCGACAATACGTGTCTCAACAAAATTCAACAGAAAAATGGACCAGTGGAGCTGGGGGTGGGAGGCCAGCATTTATTGACCATTCCAAAACGCCCTGTTGAGAGTCATCCGCATTGCTGTGGAGTCACAAAAAGGCCAGACTGGGTAAGGAATGCAGATGGGTATTTGCTTCGAGTCACAGGTCATGGAACATGTGTGTAAACTCACCTTGTGTGTGGAGCTGAGCCCGTTATTCACAGCATTTGCTTTAGCTTTTAGTGAGTTCTCACTGATGTTATTTGTGAAGCACGGTTCCAGGTTTGGGGGTGTAAAGGAGTAGGAGAGCACGGCACCGGACGACCCAGTGATCAGCTGCACACCCAACTTTTGGTCCTACATTTAAAGCAAACACAGCGAGGTATCAGATACGGTTCACTGTGACTGGTACTCAGCTGAGAGAGGCCTCGTCCTGCCCCGCGTGACGTATTGTTAATAAACGTACATCTTTACACAACGTCCAGCGTCTGACAAGAAGGCAGCAGCCACTGGGTCCATTCATGAATTAGGATTAGTTATTTAATTTGTATTGCCATCACAATCTGGCATTTGCTTCTAAAGTTTTCTTTACCCAGAGGGTGGTTAGGGTATGGAATGCACTGCCTGCGACAGTTGTAGATGCGCTAAGTTTGGTGGCATTTAAGAGGTTAGTGGATACGTTTATGGACGAAAAGGGAATGGTTTAGGTTGTAGGGTCATTGCTTTTTCCTAACTGGTCGGCGCAACATCGAAGGCCGAAGGGCCTGTTCTGCACTGTAATGTTCTATGTTCTATATTTCCTCGATAAACCAGCTAGCTATCTAAATATCTATTTCTATTTGCCCTAGTATTTGAAAACAAACATTACAGAACTTTATCTTGCTTTTGGGGAGGAGAGGCAGGGGTTGAGAAGGGGAGGAAGGAGAGAAGGGGTAGGGGGGAGAGCGGGCCTAGGAAGGGGGGTGGGGGGGAGGGGATGCATTCAGCTCCACAGAACTGTCTACCTTCTTCACTGGCGGGCTCATCACTCCTGCCTGCTGCTTTGCCTGGGTGCTGGCTGTTGGCTGCTGTTTCTGGGAGGGAGGGGATGGCACTGCCTGGAAGAGAAAAGGAAGGCAAGAGTGGGGGGAGAAGTTAAGACAACCAGAATACTGTCACATTGTGCCAATCAGCCGTGACAAAACAACACTCCCGCTCAGAGCTAGTCCCTGAACTTCACCCTTTGAAAAACCAATCCCCTACCCAATCGATAGCAATCCCAATCTGATATCGGTTAGTAACCCACTCCAGTGCTGTACTGGGAGTCAGAGCTGGCAGCATCTCCAAACTGAGAGATACAGCCTCTGTCCACCTGCTTAAACCTCACACCGGGTGAATCAGAACAGAATCTTCCCAGTGCCCTCGGGAACTTGGACAGTTATGTAGCACAAATCTCATTTACACCAAATATACACCAATACTGTACACATATTTGCTCACCTTGGGAGAACTATTCTAACGTTGTATCTGAGCCCCATATATTCCACTGGTGTACATGGTTCCAATAGAGTCCCTACAGTACAGAAGGAGGCCATTTGGCCCATCGAGTCTGCAATGACCACAATTCCACCCAGATCCGATCCCCATAACCCCACACATTTACCCTGCTAACCCCCTGACACTAAGGGGCAATTTAGCATGGGCAGTCAACACGGCACATCTTTGGAATGTGGGAGGAAACCAAGCACCCAGAGGAAACCCATGCAGACATGGGGAGAACGTGCAGACTCTGCACAGTCAGTAACCCAAGCTGGGAATCAAAACCGCTGTGAGGCAGTGCTAAACAGTGGGCCACCCAAACTGAATGAAAATACAATTATACTGCAATCAACAAAACAATTCTTGCCGGTCTGCATGGTAAAATTTGCTGTGAATAAAATAACAAACTAACTGTGGAGGAGACAGGGACTACTGCCTTCAAGTAAGCAGAAGCAGCTCCCTCTGCTAGCACTGGCTGCTCTGACTGCTGCAGACTGGGGTAAGCGCAGGGAGAACTCATAAAACCAGGTTAAAGTCCAACAGGTTTATTTGTTAGCACGCGCTTTAGGAGTGCTGCCCCTTCATCAGGTGTTCACAAACAGGGCACATAAAGACACAAACTCAACTTACAAAATAATGGTTGGAATGCGAGTCTGTACGGGTAATCAAGTCTTTTCAGGTACAGACAATGTAAGTGGAGAGAGGGTTAAGCACAGGTTAAAGAGATGTGTATTGTCTCCAGAAAGGGCAGTTAGTGAGATTTTGCAAGCCCAGGCAAGTTGTGGGGGCTACAGATAGTGTGACATGAACCCAAGATCCCTGTTAAGACTGTACTCATGTGTGCGGAACTTGACTATCAGTCTCTGCTCAGCAGCTCTGGGTTGTCATATGTCGTGAAGGCCACCTTGGAGAACGCTTACTCAAAGATCAGAGGCTGAATGCCTGTGACCGCTGAAGTTCATGTCACACTACCTGTAATCCTCACAGCACCAGGGACCCAAGTTTGATTCCCAGCTTGAGTCACTGACTGTGCAGAGTCTGCACCTCCTCCCTGTGTCTGCATGGGTTTCCTCCAGGCACTCCGGTTTCCTCCAAAGATGTGCCATGTTGACTTGCCTGGGCTTACAAAATCTTACTACTTATCCTGGCTGGAGACAATACACATCTCTTTAACTTGTGCTTAAACCCTCTCTCCACTCACACTGCCTGTACCTTGATTACCTGTAAAGACTCACATTCCAACCATTATCTTGTAAAATGAGTTTGTGTCTATACGTGCCCTGTTTGTGAACACAACTCCTCACTCACCTGATAAGGAGGCAGTGCTCCGAAAGCTTGTGCTGCCAAATAAATCTGTTGAGGACTTTAACCTGGTGTTGTGAGACTTCTTACTAAGATACACAAACAGGGAGTAAGAACTCCCAAGTGGGTGGCACAGTGGTTAACAGTACTATCTCATAGTGCCATGATCTCAATTTGATTCCTGGCTTGGGTTGCTGTCTGTGTGGAGTCTGCACATTCTCCTCGTGTCTGTATGGGTTTCCTCCGGCTGCTCTGGTTTCCTCCCACAGTCCAAAGATATGCAGGTTAGGTTAATTGGCATGCTAAGTTGCCCCTTAGCGTCAGAGAACTAGCTAGGATAAATACACAGATAGAACCTGGGTTTGATTGTTGTTGGTGCAGGGTCAATGGCCTCCTCCTGCATTCTGGGATTCTATTCTATGAAGATGCAGCACAAAAACACAACATTGGGTTCCAATGCTGTGCGCCCATGTTTATGCTCCATGCAAACCTACTTCAATCTCACCCCATCAGCATATCTTCTGGTTCCCCTCTCCTCATGTACTTGTCTAACTTCCTCTGAACGAGCTATGCTATTCGCTTCAACCATTCCACATGGTGAGGTTTGCATTCTATCTGGATAAGAACATGATAAGAACATGACACAAACACACAATAGAACATAGAACATAGAACATTACAGCACAGAACAGGCCCTTCGGCCTTCGATGTTGTGCCGACCAAAATAAAAAGCAATGCCCCTCCAAACTAAACCATTCCCTTCTCTTCCATATACTTATCAATTAACCTCTTAAACGCCACCAAACTTGGCGCATCTACAACAGCTGCAGGCAGGGCATTCCACTCCCTAATCACTCTTTGAGTAAAGAACCTACCTCTGATATCCGTCCTATAACTCATACCCCTTAATTTAAAGCTGTGTCCCCTCGTGCTAGCTTTCTCCATCCTAGGAAAAAGGCTATCACTGTCCACCCTATCTAAACCTCTAATCATCTTATATGCTTCAATAAGATCCCTCTTAGCCGCCTCCTTTCTAACGAAAACAACCTCAAATCCTTCAACCTCTCTTCATAGGACCTGCCCTCCATACCAGGCAACATCCTGGTAAACCTCCTCTGTACCCTCTCCAATGCCTCCACATCTTTCTTATAATGTGGCGACCAGAACTGCACACAATACTCCAAGTGCGGCCGCACTAGAGTTTTGTACAGTTGCAACATGATGCTGCGGCTCCTAAATTCAATCCCCCTACCAATAAAAGCTAAGACTCCATATGCCTTCTTAACAACTTTATCCACTTGACTGCCTACTTTCAGGGATCTATTGACACATACACCAAGATCCTTCTGTTCCTCAACACTATTAAGAGCCCTACCATTAGCCCTATACTCTACACATTTATTGTTCCTGCCAAAGTGCATTACCTCACACTTTTCCACATTAAACTCCATTTGCCACCTCTCGGCCCAGCTCTGCAACTTGTCCAAGTCACTCTGTAAACTATAACACCCCTCTTCACTATCTACCACTCCACCGACTTTAGTGTCATCTGCAAATTTACTGATCCAGGACTGATCTGATTTAGAGACAGGAGCTGGCCACTAAACCCTTCAAGCCTGCCCCACCATTCAATACGAGTGTGGCTGAACTACGATGGCCTCGACTCCTTGTCTGTGCCATTTCCCCATTGGTCTCGATCTATCAAATATTTATCCACCCCCCAGTTTAAATACTTCGAATGATTCAGCCTCCATCACCCTTTGGGGCAGAATGTTCCAGAGACTCACCACTCTCTGCGAGAAGACATTTCTCCACCTCCGTTTTAAATGACCGACCCTTTGTCTTGTAGCTTTGGCTCCTTGTTCTAGACTCTCCCACTAGTGAAAACACCTCGCCAGCTACCCTGTTAAGCCCTCTCACGATCTGACATGTTTGAATAAGTCAGCCCTCGCTCTTCTAAACTCCAAAGAATACAGACCCAGTCTATTTAGAAAGTTTATTTAGAACATCCATTTAGGAAGATTCCCCCAGCTCTGCTCTCTCCCACGAGTGGAAACATTTACACTTTCACCCTTTATAATCCATTCATAATTTTATCGATCAAATAGTACACAAATCATATAATCATTATGCAGAAGGAGGCCATTCAGCCCATCAAGCCTGCATTGACAAGAATCCCACCCAGGCCCTATTCTAGTAACAGGCCCACATATTTCCCCTACTAATCCCCCTGACACTAGAGTCAATTTAGCGTGGCCAATCTACCTAACCCGCACATCTTTGGACTGAGGGGGGGAAACCGGAGCATGCGGAGGAAACCCACGCAGACACAGTAAGAATGTGCAAATCCCACACAGACAATGACCCAAGGCTGGAACTGAACTCAGTCCCTGGCGTTGTGAGGCAGCAGTGCTAAGCACTGTACCACCGTGCCGTCCAAACACACAAATGTACAAATGAACCCCACCACAACAAATGAATAAAGAGAACCTACAAAACAAACTTCCCACTGTTCTCACTGGCCAATGAAATGACAGCTGGTTATTTAAAATACAATTATTTTGTGAATTAATGCTGCTTGACCAGAGAATCTGAAGCAGAGAGTGATTACCAAATGGCCGAGGAAGTATGAAGGCACCAAATTCTGTCCAGCGCACAGTCCTGGGTCAGCTGACATAACACTGCCACGGAAGGCAGAGGAAAAGGAGCCAGTGGGTCCCCCCACCACCAACGCCAGTGTTAACATCAGTGAGGAGATGGTTAACTAGAACAGTGACCTCCCCTGAGTCTTACTGTTGAGGTTCATCCCTCGACAGCCAACTGGGAGGAGAGAGCAGAGGAGAGAGACAGCGCGCGAGAGAGCGCCAGCCTACTGACCCTTTGACATTCCCCAGCATTCTGTTTCTCTATGTTCTCTCTAATGGTAATGCACTGACCCACACGCTGTACACTCCCGTTAAAACCCCAGTGGCATCTTATCCCTCCCATCTACAAAATTAACTCAGTCAGCTCGAAGGTTATAAGAATGCAAGAAACAGAAGCAGTCGAAGGCCATTCGGCCCCTCAAGTCTGCTCTGCTCTTCAATATGATCAACTCCACCTTTCTGACCAACCACTCAGCACCGACCTCATTATGCTGATATAGTGAGATGAAAAAAAGATTGGAGGCTAGTTTGGATCTGTTGGGCCGAAGGGCCTGTTTGTACATTCTATATAATTCTAGGGATGGGAGTGCTGTAGCAAAGCCCAACCTTGATTCCACTAGTGTCCAAAAATCTCTCAATCTCTGACTCGAGCCCACTTGGTGATTAGGCCAACACAGGCCTCCAGGTTGGAAATTCCAAAGATTCGCACTCCTCTAGTGAAAGAAATCTCAATGCAAAGTGGTCTTCGCTTAACCTGAGACTGCAGCCCCTTAACTCTCAACTCAAAGAATAATACAGCACAGGAACAGGCCCTTTGGCCCTGCAAGCCTGCATTGACCATGTTTTCCTAACTAGACCATCCGTTTGTATCCTTCTATTCCCAGTCTGCTCACGTGACTATCTAGATAAGTCTTAAACAATCCCAGCGTATCTGCCTCAACCACCTTGCTTGGTGCATTTCAGACACTGCAGGGAAAAACGACCGGTCACATCTGCCTTGTAAAACCTACTCGGCACCTACCTCATCAGCTAGTATTGGACCTGTTCGGCCGAAGGGCCAGTCTGTATGTTCTACATAGTTCTAGGTATAGGAATGTTATAGCAGAGGCCTACCTCACACAGCCCCCATTGCGTACCTGTATTGCCAGCTGAGCCTTGGCAGTGCTCACAGGGGGTGAGACACGGTGCACATCACTGCTTTGTGGAGTCACTGTGAGGAGGATATGAGTCCCCACTCCATTAGCCAGCAGGCTGGGGGCTTGGTTCTGTGCCGCTGTCCTCGGTGCCCCCGCTGTCACCTGGTTTGAGTGCGCTGGGCTCAGCAGGACGGCGGAGGTGGGTATGGGCTTCTCACAGGCTCCTGTGCTAGCCTCCTGCTTCACCGCCACGGCCTTCACTGGCACTGAGGGGACCTCGGCATGACTCGGGTTTCTCCTCGGGGGCTTGACGTGGTTGGCGAGTGGGATGGGTTTATTGGGAGCGGAGGGCGCGGACGTCCTGGAGAAGGGGCAGCTGGCAGGCAGGCTCTCCTGCTTGACGGAGACAGGGGTGTGTTTTTGGGCGCTGGGTACGGCCGGGGGCACAGTCGCAGCTGGCTGCTGGAGCTGGGTTCTCTTCTCCTGATCCAACTGCAGTCGGAGAGCTTCCACCAGCTTCTGCTTCTGCCTCAGCATCCTGGTCAGCTCCTCGATCTGCTTGTCCTTTTCCTGCAGCATCAGATCCTTGGTGGCGGCTTGCACGTCCCTGTGCGACTCCTGGTCGGTGCCACGGATGCTGCTGGGCACCAGGGTGGCGATGCCCGTCAGGCCATTGACGAAGGCAGGCTCCTCTTTGCCGACGACACGCATGGGCGAGGACTGGAGGGAGTCAGTGACCGCCTCTGGTGTCGCGCTCTCTTCCATGCTGTGCACCGAGCGGTCAGAGGGAGCAGGAGAGACTGGCGGGGTGGAACTGGTGCTGCCCAACTTCACCGCGGAGCCTCCGGTCACCGCAGTGACCACGACATCCCCTGGAGTGACCATGGCTGGGGCGCTGCTCAGGCGGGCAGACGGGAGGGCCGCCGCCACCACTTCAGCAGCTTTGGACGGGGCAGCGCCGTTCTTGCCCAGGGTCGAGGCTGTGCTTGCTGGAGTTCCACCACCCTTGTTCTGCTCCTGATAGTTCTTCAGGCGCTCAATCAGATCGGTTTTGGTTCCTGATACAGGCAGGGCTCGCAGCTTCAACTCCTGCTTCAGTTCGGCCACCTGCAGACAGGAAGAAAACTGTCAACCACACCACATCAGAGAGAGCACGGTACACAGCCTGTAGCACAGGTCACTGAGTGAGACAGACAGGCTCTTGATTAATAAGGGGATCAGCGGTTATGGGGAAAAAGGCAGGAGAATGGGGATGAGGAAAACATCAGCCAGTATTGAATGGCAGAGCAGACTCAATGGGCCTAATTCTGCTCCTATGTCTTATGATGAGTCGGAGGCCATTCAGCCCATCACTAGCTCTTTACTATCCAATCTCCATAACCCTCTAATTTTTCTCCCCAATTTTCTTTTCAAGATTACTATCTGATTTTCATGATGTACAGTTCCACTTAGAAACATAGAAAATTGGAGCAGGAAAAGGCTATTCAGCCCTTTTCCAGCCTGCTTTGCCATTCAGTTTGATTGTGGCTGATCACCCAACTCAATAACCCGATAGCACCTTCTCCCCACATCCTTCGATCTCCTTCACTTCAACTGCTATATCTAACCAATTCCTGAAAATTTTCATTGTTTTGATCTCAATTATTTCCTGTAGTAATGAATTCGACAGGGTGATCTCTGTCTGGATGAAAAAATGTAATCTCCATCCTAAATGGTCTACCAATATCCTCAGACTGTGACCCCTGGTTCTGGACTTTCCCACCATCGGGAACATTCTTTAACACCTGTATCTCCCCTGGCCAGTCCTGAGAGAATCAGATAGCTTTCTATCACTGCTAATGGGTCCCATCATACAGCTGAGGAAGATTTCAGTGGGTGCAGTAACATGGGCACAACTAGCTTTAGTGCCCACATTCCCCCTTTGTCACCCATCTGCTACCTCACAGTTACTTTCCAGTGACCCTGCTGGACAATATATTCATAGGGGGACTAGAAGGTCCTCATCGCTTGGATGGATAACGATCAGGATGATGGATTTAAGGGAGATGTTCACTGGCCGCAATAATTGCCTCAGTGTGAGGAGGATTAGCAAGGTAAATACAGGGGGTTACGGTGGGATTGTCCACGCTCCATGGGCTGAATGGCCTTCTTCTGCAATGTAGAGTTCTAGGTTTCCTCCTACAATTAAATTGGCCACAACAGTGAAGTATCAATAGGCCTTTTTTTTTAAAGTTTATTTACTGGTGTCACAAGTAGGCTTACATTAACACTGCAATGAAGTTACTGTGAAAACCCCCTAGTCACCAAACATTCTGGCACCTGTTCAGGTACACTGAGGAAGAATTTAGCACGGCCAATGCACCCTAACTAGCACATCTTTTGGACTGTGGGAGGAAACCGGAGTACCCAGAAGAAACTTTTTATGGACGAAAAGGGAATGGTTTAGTTTGGAGGGTCATTGCTTTTTCCTAATTGGTCGGCGCAACATCGAAGGCCGAAGGGCCTGTTCTGCGTTGTAATGTTCTATGTTCTATGAAACCCCACATGGACAAAGTGGAGACTCCGCACAGAAAGTGACCCAAGCCAGGAACTGAATCTGGATCCATGGTGCTGTGAGACAGCAGTGCTAACCACTCTGCCACGATGCCACCCTGGAATTCAGAGAGGGACACTGTCCTTGAGAAAAAGGGGAACAAATATCCCCATTTTGGATATTTCCGTAAAAGGGCAATATGCTGGAAAAGAAAAACAACCCAGTGGAAATGCATCCATCAGTTTGGAAATAGTGATGCCAACACGGAATACGATGTTTACTCCAAGGCTTCTTTAACACCTGCTCATTGGTACCTGCGGGAGAATTAGTGTAGTTACTGTTTGAAGATCTGGCAAAGCTAGGAGCAGAATCACAGTAACCAGCCAGTGAAAGTTTGGAGTAAAGTCAATATTAAAAGCAGGTGGACAGGTCTGGGCTACATTTCCTGCTCATTCCCTAGTGTTGGACTGTGGTAAACACATTAACCTGGCGCTGTGAGGTGACTCAAAGTCCAACAGGTTTATTTGGCAGCAAATACCACATTCCCAAACATTCCCAGCTGTGTCAGTTTTTCCACTGTTACTGGACTAATGTGCAAGCAGGGCTGGATAGGGACAGCAAGTTCTCCTTCTTGAAGGACAAAGAACAACACAGCACGGGAAACAGACCCTTTGGCCCAACACGCTGCTATTTTAACGTTCCCACTTCCACCAGTGACCCTTGTCTATGTTTATGGAAATCTGCATTGGAAGCAAATTGGGGAGACAATTTAGGGACAATTTGTTTCGCCAGTCAGCCTAAGAACACATCTTTGGGGTATGGGAAGAAACTGGATGTTTGCAAACTCAGTTCTGATGACAATCCTGGAACAAACGCATTTACAGCTGGTTATGAGGGACAGGCGGCCTGCAGACTGGATAATCAGCCTCAAATCCATTATGTTTCTCGGGTGGCTTAATGGAATTTTGTTTAGTATTTCAGAGGGCATTTACAGGCTGTGGCTCTGGAGTCACATTAGGCCAGACTGGGTAAGGACCGCAGAGGGACATTAGTGAACGTGATGGGTTTTTATGACAATTGACAGCGGGCATCATTAGACATTTAATTCCAGATTTTTCCAGATTGCGGTGGCACAGTGGTTAGCACTGCAGCCTCACTGTGCTAGGGACCCGGGTTAGATTTCCAGCTTGGGTCTGCATGTTCTCCCTGTGACTGCACGGGTTTCCTCCAGGTGCTCCTGTTTCCTTCCACAGTCTGAATGACATGCTGGGTTAGGTGCATTGAGCTGAACAGGCACCGGAGTGTGGCGACTACGGGAATTTCACAGTAACTTCATTACAGTGTTAATGTAAGCCTTACTTGTGACTAATAAATAAACAAACTTTAAAATTTCACCCTCTGCTATGGTGGGATTTGAACCTGGGTCCCTAGAGAATTACCCTTGATTTCTAATACCAGTAAGCCAGTGTCTCCCCAGTTAACTGCAGCAAAGACACTGAGGGATGAACAATAGTTACCACACGAACAGCATAAAGAAGGGAGTTTATTTAAAATGTGGAGACATCAGAAATATTGCTTTATATGGCAAGGATTTAATAGTGTATAACCTGAGGGTGAGTGAATCTAAAAATTAAATATATCATGGCTCATTCCAAAAGGAGAGGCTGCAGTTGTGTTCATGTTTGTATTAACGCAGAGAATTCAATTTGTCATTCTGTTTAAAATCCATTTGGCAGCAGATACACAATTCTCCCACTGGGGAAACAGCTCCCTCTCCTTTCCCCAGTCCTCACACCTCAATCTGAACATCAACTTGGCAAATGGGCTGAAGTGTGATCTACATCACTCCACCTGCCCCACCCGGCCCACTGTATTCTCGTCAACACGGTTAACAGCAGAAGGATCACTTTTTAATCATTTAAAATCTCAGGACGAAGCACTTTTCTTCAACAAAATACATATTGGGCCAGCTTTCACTCAGAGTAGATTAAAAAGCATCAAGAAATGTCAGTATGCAAAGTGGTGAGGAAAAAAACCAGAGGGCTTGGGTTAAGGGGGAAAGGAAAAAAGTTTGAAGGGAACATTAGGGGGGGGGGGCTTCTTCACGCAGAGAGTGGTGGGAGTGTGGAATGAGCTGCTGGATAAAGTGGTAAATGCGGGGTCACTTTTAACATTTAAGAAAAACTTGGATGGGTTTATGGATGAGGGGGGCGTGGAGGGATATGGTCCAAGTGCAGGTCAGTGGGACTAGGCAAAAAATGGTTCGGTACAGACAAGAAGGGCCAAAAGGCCTGTTTCTGAGCTGTTAGTTCCAATGGTTCTACAGACCACCAAGGGCCAAGTTACTGGTGCCAATGGCAGTAAGCAGAAGACGCGCTGAGGAAAAAGGCAGTCTGCAGAAGGTTCAACTCTGACAGGTGAATGTCCAAAGACACAGGTCTCATAGAAAGGGGGCTTTACCCCCGCCGCTTTAGCCTGGTCTGATGCACAGCTCACCACGGTAACACCTCGCAGCTAAACAGGCCAGCAATTCGTCGAGGAGGGCGTCATAGAGGGTTCACAGCACAGAGAAAGGCCCTTCAGCCCATCATGCCTGCCCAAATCAAGGAGTCCTCTTGAAAACCCAATCCAGTTGGTCAGTCTTTGTTGTGTCGTCACTACCCTTTGCACTGCTTTTGTTTGAGGTCTGGTCCAATGTTGCTCAAAGCACAGTCTGCACCTCACACACAAAAAAAAGTCACAGAAATCGTTAATTCTCCCAAAATGCTGGAGAAACTGGAGCTTGAGGGGCTGAGATCATTGTTAAGGAAAGATCTTTTTGTCTAAACAAGTGAACTCAATCAAATTGACTGAGGGACAAATTAAAAAGGGGCAGCCTCCCAAAAAAGGAGTAACAAAGACAAAGAAGGAAAGAAACTTAAAACATCAAATTAAAATGCGATTAAAGGGATCGATAATACACTCCAGCCCCTGCGGTGCCCAGTGGGCACAGAAGGCAGTTAAAGAAGGATACCAAGAGATACAAAACCAGAGCTGGTAAATGGAGTTGATATACAGGACATTTAAAAACCTTAATGCAAATCAGGCAGGATCACAACATGGTTTCTTGAAAGGGAAATTACGTTTGACCAATTTATTACACCTCTCTGAGGAAGTAACATGCAATAGTAAATAGGGGGATACTGAAGTAGGTAGACAAGTAAATTGTGAAGGGGGCATTAGGAGTCTAAGGACAAAGCAGCATAAGAACAAAGGGATATAGATAGGTTAAGTGAATGAGCAAAAAATTTGGCAAAGAGATAAAACGTGGGAAAATGTCAGCTTGTCTACTTCGGCTGGAAGAGTGGAAAAACAGTACGTGATTTAAATGAAGAGAAATCTTGGAGATCTTTGAGTTAGAGAGGGAGGATCTGAATACCATGGTACATCAATTGGGAAAGGTTAGTATGCAGGTACAGCAAGTGATAAGGAAAACAAATGGGTTGTTTATGGCCAAGGCAGTGAATATAAAAGTGGGAATATTTTGTTACAGTTGTACAGAACAATGGTGAGACCTCATCTGGAGCATGTGTACAGTGACTAAAACTGTGTGAACATAGAACAATACAGCACAAACAGGCCCTTCGGCCCACGAGTTGCGCCGATCACATCTACCAATCCACAGACCTATCTATAACCCCCTATCCTATTATTTTCCATATACTCATCCAGAAGTCTCTTAAAAGACCCCAGTGAGTTTGCCTCAACAATCTCCGACGGCAGTCGGTTCCATTCGCTCACCACCCTCTGAGTGAAAAACCTACCCCTGACATCTCCTTTGTATTTGCTTCCCTGCACCTTAAATCTGTGTCCTCTCATAGTGACCATTTCAGCTCGGGGAAATAGTCTCTGAGAGTCCACCCTATCTATTCCTCTCAACATTTTATAAAACCTCTATCAGGTCACCTCTCAACCTACGTCTCTCCAGTGAGAAGAGTCCTAGCTCCCTCAACCTATCTTCATAAGGCCTGCCTCCCAATCCAGGCAGCATCCTTGTAAATCTCCTTTGAACCCTCTCAATAGCCTTGACATCCTTCCTGTAATGAGGCGACCAGAAATGCGCACAATACTCCAACTGGGGTCTGACAAGAGTCTTATAGAGCTGCATCATTACCTCCTGACTCCTAAACTCTATTCCTCAATTAATGAAGGCCAGTACACAGTATGCCTTCTTGACCACTTTCTCCACCTGCGAGGCCGATTTAAGAGTCCTATGGACCCGGACCCCGAGATCCTTCTGCTCTACAACACAGCTAAGACTCCTACCCTTATATTGTACTCCTTCATCCCATTATTCCTGCCAAAATGGACCACTACACATTTATCTGCGTTGAAGTCCATCTGCCACTTCTCCGCCCAGTCTTGCATCCTGTCTATATCCTGCTGCAACTTTTGGCATCCCTCCCGACCATCCACAACACCACCGATCTTTGTATCGTCGGCGAACTTGCTAACCCATCCCTCCACTTCCTCATCCAGGTCATTTATGAAAATGACAAACAGCAGGGGTTCCAGAACAGATCCCTGGGGCACTCCACTGGTTACCGACCTCTATGCAGAACAAGACCCATCCACAACCACTCTCTGCCTTCTGCCGGCAAGCCAGTTCTGGATCCACGAGGCCAAAGCCCCTTGGATCCCATGCCCTCTCAACTTCTCCAGAAGCCTTGCATGTGGGACCTTATCAAACGCCTTACTAAAGTTCATGTACACTACGTCCACCGCCCTTCCTTCGTCAATGTGTTCAGTCACATTTTCGAAGAACTCAACTAGGCTCGTAAGGCATGACTTGCCCTTGACAAAACCATGCTGACTATTTCTAATCAGTCCAAACTTCTCCAAATGTTCATATATCTTATCCCTCAGAAGCCTTTCCATCAGCTTACCAACCACTGAAGTCAAACTCACCGGTCGGTAATTTCCTGGACTATCCCTGTTCCCTTTCTTAAAGATAGGAACCACATCCGTAATCCTCCAATTCTCCGGAACCTCTCCCCTTTCCATGGACGACGCAAAGATCATCACCAGGGGCTCTGCAACCACTTCCCTCACCTCCCACAATAACCTGGGGTACATCCCATCCAGTCCCGGCGACTTGTCTATCTTGATAGAATTTAACAGGTCTAACACATCCTCTTTTCTAACATCCACAAACTCAATCTTTTCCGTATGCCTCAAACCTGCAGTGCAATCTCCCAGTTCACTTTCCACCGTGAATACCGAGGCAAAGTACTCGTTAAGCACCTCTGCCATTTCTTCCGGATTCACACAAACTTTTCCCCCTTCACCTTTAATAGGCCCTATCCCTTCTCTTTTCATCCTTTTACTTTTCACATATTTGTAGAAGGCCTTGGGATTCTCCTTAATCTTCCCTGCCAAGGCCTTCTCATGACCCCTTCTGGCTCTCCTAATATCCTTTTTAAGTTCCCTTCTACACACCTTATACTCCTCTAGATCCCTAACATCCCCAAGCTCTCTAAACCTTTTATATACCATTTTTTTCTTCCTAACTAGGTTCACCACTACCTTCGTGCACCACGGTTCCCACGTCCTACCTGAACCTCCTTGACTCCTCGGGATGTTGTCTTGCAGTGCCCTAGATAAACATTCCTTGAAAAACCGCCACTTCCCTTCTGTACTCTTCCCCAAGAACAACACCTTCCAGTTTATGCGTCCAATTACCTGCCTAATGTTTTCATATTTCCCCTTACTCCAGACATACCCCTTCCTAGCCTGCCTGATCCTATCTCTTTCCATCGCTATCGTGAAAGAGATAGAATTATGATCCCCATTCCCAAGATGCTCACCTACCGTGAGATCCGACACCTGCCCTGGCTCATTAGCAAGCACCAGGTCAAGTAAAGCCTCTCCTCTCGTAGGCTTTTCCACGTACTGTGTCAGGAAACCTTCCTGAACACACCTAACAAACTCCACACCATCCAAACCCCTTACCCTTGGGATAGTCCAGTCGGTATTTGGGAAATTGAAATCTCCCATCACGACAACCCTGTTATTTCTACATCTGTCTAGGATCTGTTTCCCTATCTGCACCTCAAGTTCCCTGCCGCTGTTGGGCGACAGAATACACCCAGCAAAGTTATCGAGCCTTTGCTGTTCCTAACTTCCACCCACAGAGACTCCGTAGACATTCCCTCCACGTCTTACACCTTCTCTACTGCCATGACACTGTCCCTGATCAACAGTGCCACACCACCTCCTCTTTTGCCCCCAACCCTGACCCTCCTGAAGCACCTGAATCCCGGCACCTGAAGTACCCAGTCCTGTCCCTGAGACAACCAAGTCTCTGTAATGGCCACCACATCACACTCCCAAGCAGCAATCCACACCCTAAGCTCATCTACCTTATTTACTACATGCCTGGCATTAAAATAGACACACCGCAGCCCCTTAGTCAGGATATTTCCCTTTTCCACCACCTGCCTAACCCCCCTCTCAGAGTGCCTACAGTCCTTCCCTACCTGGGAACTAACCTCCTTATTCATCATCCCATCGATATTCCCACCCCCCAGCTTTTCTAGTTTAAAGACTCCCCAGTAGCCCTAGCTAGCCTACCTGCCAAGATATTAGTCCCCCTAGGATTCAAGTGCCACCTGTCCTTACTGTACAGGTCACACCTGCCCCTAAAGAGGTCCCAATGATCTATGAACCTGAATCCCTGCCCCCTGCTCCAGTCCCTCAGCCACGCATTCATCCTCCACCTCATTTGATTCCTGCTCTCATTCTCCCGAGGTGCAGGCAGCAATCCTGAAATTACTGCCTTCGCTTTTCTCCTCCTCAGCTTCCTACCCAGTTCTCTATAATCCCTTTTGATGACTGCCTCCCTCTTCCTGCCTATGTCTGCAGCACCTGTATGCACCACAACTTCAGGTTCCTCACCCTCCCCTTTCAGGATGTCTGGGAGGCGTCCAGAAACATCCCGGATCCCAGCTCCAGGAAGACAAACCACCATCCGCGACTCTCTCCTGCGTCCACAAAAACGCCTGTTTGAACCCCTCACAGTGGAGTCCCCTATTAGTATCGCCTTTCCTCTCTCTTCCTTAGATTTTTTGCGTACTGGCTCAGGTTTAGAGAGCAGGCCACTGCTGGCTCCCTCAGACGAGTTGTCCCCCCCATTAGTACTCAAGCAGGAGTACTTATTATGAAGGGGGACACCCTCCGGTGTGCTCTTCATCACCCGAGTTTTCCCCTTCCTGATAGTCACCCACGCGCCGCCTTCTCGTTGCCCTGGTTACCACCTGTTGATAACTCCTGTCAATTATCTCCTCGTTCTCCCTAATGAGACGAAGATCCTCAAGCTGCATCTCCAGTTCCTTAACCCCATCCCTTAGGAACTGCAACTCTACACACCTAGCACAGGTATGGATGTCTGGGAGACCAGTAGCCTCTCACATCTGGCACTGGGAACAACATGCCAGCTTCACATCCATTATTTGCCCTCCTCTAGAAACACAGAGGAAAAAGTAATAAAAACTTAACCGTGAAAAGGTTGGACAGGGTAGGTCTTTGGAATTTGGAAGGCCAACACGATCTTCACCACAGCGCAGAAGAGGCTGAGTCATTGAATATTTTTTAAGGTTAAGTTAGAGAGATTGTTGACTGACAAAGGATTTAAAGGGTGTAAGGGGTAGATAGGAAATTTGAGGCCACAATCAGATTAGCTTCAATCATATCAGATGGTGGAGCAAGCTGGAGGAAGTAAATAGCCTACTTTTGCTCCTAATTCACATCTCTGTATGCAGATGATACATCTGGCATTTCATAGAATCTCTAAGTGTAGGAGAAAACCATTCAGCCCATTGGGTCTGCACCAAATCTACAGCACAGCATCCTACCCAAGCCCTAGTCCCAAAACCCCACATATTTACTCTGATAGTCATCTTAACCTACACATCTTTGGACACGAAGGGGCAAATTAGCATGGTCAATCAAACCTTTGAATGTGCAAACTCCACACAGTACCCTGGAATTGAGCCTGGGTCTCTGGCACTAAGAGACAGCAGTGCTAACCACTGTGCTGCCCACATCTGTAACTTTCCAAATTAACAGGTGTTTCAGATTTTAACGACAAATCTTCTTTAACAATAATTTGCCATCACTTCTTGTTACGATAATCCATCTATCGATTTATATTGACCTTGTTAATATTAGTCTGCCTCCAAACAGGAGGAAACATCAGAATCCCTACAGTGCAGAAGGCAGCCAATTGGACCATTGAGTCTGCATTGACTACAATCATGATGTAAAGATGCCGGCGTTGGATTGGAGTGGTAAGAACTCAGTAAGAATTTAGCAACACCAATTATTAATCCAACCGATTTATTTGATAGTAAAATAGCGAGCGTTCAACACTCCCGTGTCTTCATCAGGCAAGTGCAGTGTTCTGGTCTGCAATAGCACACATCAGCACAGACAGTCAGAGATTGCTGATTAGAATGCGAATCCTTACATCTAACCTGCTATTCAAGTGTTAAAGTGGCTAACAATGTGTGTGAAGGGGATCCTGAGCATTGTTAGAGAATTGTGTATTTTCTCCAGACAGCACAGTAAGTGAGGTTTTTTGCTAACCCAGGCAAGTTACGGGGGTTACAGATAGTGTGTCATGAAGCCAAGATCCCTGTTAAGACCGTCCTCATGTGTGCGGAGCTTGGCTATCAGTCTCTGCTCAGCGACTCTGCGCTGTCGTGTATCACGAAAGCCCCCTTGAAGAACATTTACCCGCAGGTCGGAGGCCGAATGCCCATGACTGCTGAAGTGTTCGCCCACAGGAAGGGAACTGTTTTGCCTGGTGATTGTTGAGCGATGCTCATTCATCCGCTGTCGTAGTGTTTGCATGGTCTCCCCAATATACCATGCTTCGGGACATCATTGGGGAGACCATGCAAACACTACGACAGCGGATGAATGAGCATCGCTCAACAATCACCAGGCAAAACAGTTCCCTTCCTGTGGGCGAACACTTCAGCAGTCATGGGCATTCGGCCTCCGACCTGCGGGTAAATGTTCTTCAAGGGGGCTTTCGTGATACACGACAGCGCAGAGTCGCTGAGCAGAGACTGATAGCCAAGCTCCGCACACATGAGGACGGTCTTAACAGGGATCTTGGCTTCATGACACACTATCTGTAACCCCCGTAACTTGCCTGGGTTAGCAAAAAACCTCACTTACTGTGCTGTCTGGAGAAAATACACAATTCTCTAACAATGCTCAGGATCCCCTTCACACACATTGTTAGCCACTTTAACACTTGAATAGCAGGTTAGATGTAAGGATTCGCATTCTAATCAGCAATCTCTGACTGTCTGTGCTGATGTGTGCTATTGCAGACCAGAACACTGCACTTGCCTGATGAAGACACGGGAGTGTTGAAAGCTCGCTTTTTTACTATCAAATAAATCGGTTGGATTAATAACTGGTGTTGCTAAATTCTTACTGACTTTTGACTACAATCACACAGATGCTCTATTCTTGTAACTCCACATACTTACCCTGCTAATCCCCCAACAACAGAGGCAGCTTATCATGGCCAATCCACCTAACCTACACATCTTTGGAGTGTGGGGGGAAACTGAAGCACCTGGAGGAAACCCACATAGACACGGGGAGAATGTGCAGACTCCACACAGACAGTGACCCGAGGCCTGGGGAATTGAACCGTGAGGCAGCAGTGCTAAACGTTGTGCCACCGAGCCACACAAACTCATTGCAAACCAAGATGGAACATAAAGACAAAGGCAAGTCACAGAGCATAAAGGAAGTAGAATGGAGCTGACCTTCAGGTCATCGAGGTTGATGGGTAGTGATGTCAGTGGTTTGATGGTGGACGTGCAGCTGTTCTGCCGAGTGAGACCACTAGATCCCGAGGATGGTGCACTGTTAGTCAGCGTCCTCACTGAAGTGACACCACTCTTTGCTTGCTGGTCACTGCTGGGTCTGAAAGTGAAAATGAGGGGCAGCCATTAATGACCAGGCAACCACTGCCACGCGCGGCCGCACCGGAGCTGACATCCCGACATAAACCGAGCAATTTTAGAGCAGAGAAATACACCATTCAGACCAGCTGGTCTACTTTGCTCTTCATACTCTTCTCTATATAACCATTTCTACAGGAACCACAACAAAACTGGGACTTTCCAAACACCAGCTCAGCTAGATTAGTATCAGGTTGGAGAAGGTGTGGATATCGAGGATTCAGACAAACACTTGACAAACGACACCTTGGCTGATTCACTGCTGGTGCCAGACCTCAGTACTGGGAAGATGAAAGAAAAAGAATTTGGGTTGAATGGTGGGGGGTGGGGGGTGGGGAGGTAGGAAAAGAGAGAGAGAGAGATTTTTGGAGTGGGACAGTCCTCTTTTCTTGGTGCTTTCCACTTTTCTTCCGGCTCACAAACAACCCTTGGGGGGGACGTGGGTAGATTATTAAAACTCACAAGTATCACTTTTTTTTTCAAAAGGGGACACAAAGCAGAAGTTTAATTTTAAGGAAGTGGATACAACCAAGCTGAAGTGCTCTCTGGCCTAAGATAACATTACAATGTAATGCCCTCTGATCCAAGATAAGGCACCAGTCAGCGGGCACCAAGCTGTAGTGCAGGATGTGGGCTAGGCTGTCCTCTGTAATTGACAGAAGCAGCCAAGGTTTTCACAGTGGTCACTCACACTTGTAAAGGTGGAACTTCCAGTTCCACACTTCGACACGAGCAGTGTCAACGTTTGCAAACCGTGGAGTAGAAAGAGGAGGTTAAAGCTACTGTGTCGTTTTCCCACCCCCCACACAGTCAACACCTCCTGTCCTCACCTTCTGTCTCTGAGATGCTGACACAGTTGGTGATTCAGTCGCCTGTGAGCGGGTAACCCTCCAGCCACCCTCTTACTCTGCTGTTCATTGTGAGCCACCCAAGAGGTGCTGCCAAGCTATTGCACTGTGTCAGACCCTGCGGCAAAACCCAAAGCTGTGCTCATTTCACGTGCATACACACACACACACACTCTGGTAGGCGCAACTGTTTAGCAAACAGAAGCAAGGAACCGCACTTTCTCCTCCCCTTAGTGTGCTGCCCTGGTTGAGATCGGCAAATTCAGCGCAGACCAAGAACTAATTCCTGTGTTTTCACTGGCCCCTCCGCCTCAAAATCAGATTATGTGCTGCATTGCTTGAGAGTTGCACCAGAAACCAACCCGTGTCAGCAATCTTCAAGCTACATTACAATAACTCGAGTGCAAAGGCCACAGACGCAGACTGGCCTCTTACTTGGGAGGTGCGGGGAGGATGGTTTGGTAGTTGTAGTGCTGCTGTTGCTGACACAGTATCTGGAGCTGGAGGAAGAGTTGCTGCTGCTGGAGCAGTTTGGAATAGGCGGTGTCCAGAGGCAGTGTGGCCTTGTCGGGTTTCTGGTCTGGTGGGACGTACTGGTGGTATTTCAATTTCTTCACTCGGGATTTTGGCTCCTTCAGTTTTTTGCTTCGCTGGTTCTTGTCACGTGCTGTCTTGGGCTGGCTTTGCTGTAAGTGGGGTGGGATGGAGGGAGAACAGGAAATACAATCAAACACTCAGAAAGGAGGCAAGATTTATACAACTGACAGAATCACACGACTGTGACTACTTGTCACTACTAAGGTGACAAAGCAGTGTTTCCTGGTGTGATAAAGTCCCCTGGAGGGAGAGAGGGAGGAATGGTGTATAAAAGACCCCAGAAAGGGCAACATGGTGGCACAAGAGTTAGTACTACTGCCTCTCAGCTCCAAAGATCTGGGTTCAATTTCTAGCTCGGGTCACTGTCTTTTCTCCCCATGTCTGCATGGGTTTCCTCCGGGTGCTCCAGTTTCCTCCCACAGTCTAAAGGTGTGTAAATGAGTGGATTGACCATGCTAAATTGCTCCTTAATGTCCAATGGTTTGCAGGTCAGGTGGATTAGTCATGGTAAACGTGACAATGGGGCATGGTTGGATGGGCCTGGGTAAGATGCTCTTTCGGTGCAGACTTAATGGGCTGAATGGCATCCTTCCGCACTGTAAGGATTCTATGACCCAATTTTAATGCCTTGCCGTACACGCACTGCCACTGGGCCAAAATCCCAGAACTCCCTCCCTAACAGCGCCGTGGGTATAGCTACATCACAGGGACTGCAGTGGGTTCAAGAAAGCAACTCACCACCACCTTCTCAAGGGGCAGTTAGGAATGGGTGATAAATGCTGATCTAGCCAGCAATACCCATATCCCATAAATGAATAAAACCGAGACCCTAGAGTGGTCGTGGGGTCTTTAGCTGCTCAGTTGGAGAAAACAGGATTCGAGTGTTGGGAAAGTTGATGAAAAAGCAGGCTAACAAGATGATTATTCATCTATTCAAGGCAACCATTGGGCCTCAGACAGTGCCCCAGTTGGACACACCCACTAACAGCTAAAACGTGGGCTTAAAGGGGCCCTGAGCTGTCAAAAATCAGTCCACACCAGCCCCACCGAAGATCTGAATCCAGAGTCTGGGAAGCTTTGTCGCAAACACTCCCGCTGCACCCCAAATCTTCTACTGGATTAGGAAACAAAGAGGGAAGCAGACTGAAGGGCTTTGTGAGCTCCTCCTGCCTCTATTCTCTGTGTAAAAACTGACTGTCATTGCTAAAGAGACAGATTTAATGGGTAATAAACAAGTTAATTAGCAAACAAGAGAGGAAATGAGAAATGACTGAATGCGATACTCATCACCTTATTCAACAAAAAGCATCTGGGGGCATAAGGGCAGATGGTGAGACACAGTTAAACTTGAGGATACAAAATCTCTGCTAGAAACGAGCGGGAACACAGGAAAGAAATAACTTGCGGGTTGCTCAATCTCAAAAAGCTTTTTGGAGTTGGCGAGTGTCATCGGCTTCAGTCAGCCTCTGAGTCCACAACGAAAGAACAAAAGTACAGCACGGGAACAGGCCCTTCGGCCCTCCAAGCCTGTACTAGTCACAATGCCCTAACTAAACTCAAGAAAACAAGCCTTACTCAGTCCGAATCTCTCTATTCCCTCCTTATTCATCCAGATGCTTCTTAAATGTTGCTGTTATGCCTGTTTCCACAACCACTCTGGCAGCATGTTCCAGTCACCTACCACACTCTGCGTGAAAAAAACCTCCCCCACGCATCTCCCTTAAACTTTTATATTAAATAAATCATGTTTATTTATGGAACGTGAGCCTTTCCGGCTAGGCCAGCGCTTACTGTCCATCACTAATTGCCCTCAACTTAGTGATGGTGGTGGGGAGCCGCCTTCTTGAACTGCTGCAGTCCATGTGGTGTAGGTACATCCCCACTGCTGTTAGGCAGTTCCAGGATTCTGACCCAGCCACAGTGAAGGAATGGCAGTATACTTCCAAGTCTGGATGTGACTGATTTGAAGGGGAAATTCCAGGTGGTGGTATCCCCAGGTACCTGCTGCCCTTGTCCTTTTAGATGGTAGAGATAGCAGGTTTGGAAGCGACTATTGAAGGAGCCTTGGTGAGTTGGTGCAGTGCAGCTTGTAGATGGTACACACGGCTGCCACTTTGTGGCGATGGAAGGGGTGAATGGGATGGAAAATGAGATGAGCGGAAATACAAAAATGTCCGCCGGTGTCAGCAGCAATCACCACAGCTCCTGCCAAGATTGGCATTGTATTATGTAATTGATAATCTGACATTATAAAACTATTACCCAGTAATTAGTTTCCAGTAATCAACAGAAAGCAAGATTTTCTGCACAATCCACCAGGTTAAAAATACATCAGAAAGTAAAATTTCACCAACTGATTAAACCAGTTTTTTGGAGACTGAATGAGTAAACTTGCCAAGGTGAAGCTCAAATTGATGTTAGAATTACTGGATGGAGCTTTCTCTAGTTAGTTGAAAGAGTTTATCCAAAGGGAGGTAAAGAGAGTCAAAGAAACATACAGCATGGAAACAGGCCCTGTGGCCCAACTCATCCATGCTGACCAGGGAAAGTTCAGAGGGGTGAGTATCAGGTTCCATCCCATGTCTACAGAGTTGGTCCCTTTGAGCCAGGTACAACTGACTGCTGGGTGAGAGCAGGGAACAACACTACCAGCATGCCTGCCGTCATTGGGAGAGAGATTGAGGGGGATTTGGATAGGGCCAGACGACAGCCTTCCGCTAATCAATAGGTGGCCAACATCAGACAAGATAAAGTTTCACAACAATAATGATCGCTTGGCGGAGAACATTGACCAGTGTTCAGAAACCCTATCCCCACAGGGAGTCACCTCCTGACAGGACAGGGCAGGGCACGGGGTGGGGGAGAAACTTGGCAAGGAAATAAACAAGTAAACAAGAATTCCAGGCTACACAATTTCATATAAATAACTATCAGGGCGTGGCCAACTTCACAATTCAAGAACACTGACCACAGTTTGTTAAGATGCTGAACATCATGACGTGATCCCATTGCATAAACTGTTTGTAAGATTTGCTTACTTTAATAAGTGTTGGCGTGGGTTTGGCAGCTGGGGGTGACACACCATTTGCCAATTTTGCCATCTGTTGGTCAGGCGCTGGCTTTAACTTGCTCACTTCCGTCCCAGCTGGCAAAGATACAAGATACTGCAAGAGAACAAGTTAACTATGAAAGTATCATTCCCAATACAGCTTACAAAAACTTGCGGAACTTCGAGAAATTCCAATATTGTTTGAGTTTTTAAATACAATATTTTCTGTTCTTTTGCGGATTTCTGCACCCAACAAGATTCCCTTCCAAAAGGAGCAGAATGGCTCCCAGGCCTGTACCAGTGTTGCTGCAAAACAATGAAGGACTTTGTTTTATTCATTTACGGGATGTTAGCATCACTGATAAGGCCAGTACTTACTGCCCATCCCTAATTGCCCTAGTGCCTTGCTCGGTCATTTCAGAGAAATTTAGAGGCAATCACATTGCTGTGGGTCTGGAGTCACATGTAGGCCAGACCGGGTAAAGACAGCAGATTTCCTTCCCTGAAGGGCATTAATGAACCAGATAGGTTTTTACAAAACATTTTCATAGTCATCATTAGACTTTTAATTCCACATTTCATTGGATTTAATAAAATCTGCCAAGGTGGGATTTGAATCTGGGTCTACAGAGCATTATCCCTGGTGGCTGGATTACTAATCCAAGGACAATACCATTACACCAGCAAAGCACAGTATAGCACAGGAACAGGTCCTTTGGCCCTCCAAGCTTGCGCTAATCATGATGCCTGCCTAAATTACAATCATATGCCCTTACGGAGTCCGTATCCTTCCATTCCCATCCTATTCATGTACTTGTCTAGTTGCTCCTTAAATGCCACTATCGTACCTGCTCCCACCACCTCCCCGGGCAGCGACACTCACCACCCTCTGTGTAAAAACTTATCTCGCACATCTCCTCTAAACTTTTCCCCACGCAACTGTCCCTTAGTACTCGACTTTTCTGCCCTAAGAAAGAACATCTGACTATCCACTCTGTCCATGCCCCTCATAATCTTGTAAGCCCCTATCAGGTCACCCCCTCAACCTCCATCGTTCCAGTGAGAACAAACTGAGGTTCTCCCACCTCTCCTCACAGTTAATGCCCTCCAGACTAGGCAACATCCTGGTAAACCACTTCTGTACCCTCTCCAAAGCATCCACACCTTTCTGGTATTTTATTTATGATCTATATATTCCATCTTTCCATTAATGAATGAATACCTGGCTGCAAATTTAATCAACTCCCTGAAACAATGCCCTTGCACCTCAGCTGAGATTAGCATCCAGCCTGTGGAGATTCCACTAGCACTGCACACAGCAGCAGTGAATGTGCTAAATGTTAATAATGTTCGGGGGTAATGCTGCAGAAGCTTCAATAAGAATCACAGAATGGTTACAGTACAGGAGACAGCCATTCTGCCCATGGGGTCTGAACCAGCTCTCTGCAAGGACAATTCGCCCAGTGCCACAGCCCTACTCTTCCCTCATCTCAAACCTTCCCCTTCACAAAATGATCTAATTTCATTTGTTCAGGTCTAATTTGTTTTCCCCATTATCAGCAACATAACAACAGGAAGCAGGTTAAAGTGAATGCCATCATGACACTGTGCCTTTAAGAAACATATTTTAATCACGTTTCTCTGCAGGATGTTTCTAGCAGTCCCTGGCATTTTATTGGTATCTCCCTGTCTAGCAGTATCCTATATCCCTGTTGCAGCAGCCTAATTGTTTATAATGGCTGGAATGTTGGTTTTAATCTGAAGTAATGCAGTCCTGTTGTTTTCCCCTGGGATTCTGCAGAGTGGGGCTTGATTGGCAGATATGGTCGTGTGGCAGGGAAGGCGTTTCTGCACAGAAGATTCAAGTTTAGATGCTGTTTTTGAGTTAAGAGGGAGCAGTCTCTCTCGATTCAACACTCTCAAATTGGGAGATTGGGAACAGCCAGAGGCTGGCTTTGCTCCATTGTGGTTTGCTGTTTTGAAGATATATCATTCTCTGAAAAGTGCTGTCAGAATCTCTGTTCAAAAATGTTAAAAGGCTGAAAATCTGGCATCACGTGAGCATACCTGTTTTTGTGCTTACTAATTCTGAAGAAGGGTGTATGTCTGTGGAATATTGCTTTAAATTGGAGCAGAGATAGCTCGCTGCTAAGGATTGTAATTTGTCGTGTCTAAGTATTACAAATAGTAAAAGTTATGCTTTTTTTTTGTGTTTTTTGATGAGGGAGAGAAGCTGGTTATTTTCCTTTCCTATCTTCAGATTGGAATATAGCAAAAGGACGCAAACTAGAGGCATTGATGGAGAATTCCAAGGTGATCCTGCAAATGACAGCATGCAACCGCCTGGTCTATAAATGGAACATAAGAGCACAGTGAGGGTGTCAAATTCCAGGTTAGCAAGTGGTCACAATGAAACAATTCATCTGGTTTCGGAATGTTCCATTCATTGAACAATGATTACGTAGTATACAACGATTACTGGCAAAGTGATTATGTGACGTGCTCAAAGACAGCCCGAGACGGCACAGTGACGGCAGCACTGCCTCACAGCTCCAGGTTCTATTCCCGGCTTGGGTCACTGTTTTTGTGCGGAGTCTGCACCTTCTCCGTGTCCAGGTGGGTTTCCTCTCGTTCCCTCCCACAGCCTAAGAAGACGTGCTGATTAGGTGCACTGGTCATATTAAATTCTCCCCGTGTACCCAAACAGGCACCGGAGTGTGGCGAGTAGGGGATTTTCACAATAACTTTGTTGCGGTGTTAATGTAAGCCCGCTCACGACAAATAAACAAACTTTAAACATTCCCAGGTCAGGGAAACTACTCACACCCATGTTCTGTCTTAACCACAAACCCTGCAGAACCACCCCATTCAAACACGAGGCATTTCCCACAATAGGTATTCTGTGGTTTTTCTCCGAACCATTAGCTGCTATTTTAAGGGTAGCTTTCAAACTAGACTGTGACTTCATAGTCATATCAAATATAACCTTTACAGCTCACCCTTTAACCTAACAGGAAGAAATAACTTTCATTTCCTGAGCATCTTTTCACAACCTCACTACAGCTCAAAGCGCTTCACAGGCAGCAGAAGTACTTCCAAAGGGTTAATGTAATGTAGGAAATAAAGTAAGCTGATTTTCACACAGCAGGATCCCGTGAACAGCAAGGCCAGTACCTGGGTTGAAGAAGCGAGGAAGGACTGGTGTGTTTCAGCAGATCTTGCTTCTGTGGGGGATGGCAGTGAGCCGAGTGACTCATGGCTTCCTGGCTGCTCTGGTGAAAGTGCATCACTGCTGTCTTCATCAAACGATGAATTGTCTGCCAAGGCAGTGTACGGCACATGATTATCTGTGGGAGCAACGACATGCATCAACAACCTGGCAATCTCCTTCTGGGATCCGTTAAAGACCAGACACACATCCATCAACACCAACTTGTCACCACTGCCACTAAAGGTGGGACTCATTCTAGTCATGCGTTAAATTCCTCTGATTCAACCAGTCCAGTCCAAATATAATCCAACATCAGCTCTTCAATGCTTCAGGAGTCACAAAGAAGGTTATCTCAGATTGCAGTGGGGTCTTCATCAATTGGGCCAGTGGGCTGACGAACAGCAGATGGATTTTAATTTCGATAAATTCAAGGTAACGCATTTTGGCAGACTGAACCAGAGCAGGACTTACTCAGTTAATGGTCAGGCACTGGGGAGAGTTACAGAACAAAGAGATCTTGGGGACCGGTTCATAACTCCTTGAAAGTGGAGTCACAGATGGACAGAGTGACGGAGAAGGCATTCAGCATGCTTGGTTTCATTGGTCAGAACACTGAATACAGGAGTTGGGGCATCTTGTTGAAGTTGTACAAGACATTGTTAAGACTACACTCGGAATATTATGTGCAATTCTGGTCACCCTGTTATAGAAAGGATGTCTGCAAATTAATGCAAACGTAGAAACATAAGAGATAGGAGGAGGAGGCCATTCAGCCCTTCAAGCCTGCTCCACCATTCATTCCAATCACGACTGATCATCCAACTCAATAACGCAATCCTGCTATTTCCCCATAACCTTTGATCCTATTTGCCCCAAGTGCTATATCCAGCTGCCTCTTGAATGCATTCACTTCATATTTATTTATTGCCAGTACAGCTTCACGGAATGTGGCCAGTAAATCCAAAATGTCTGCCTCCAATATTCCACTCAGTGTGAGGATGTCTGTAAATAGAATCACGCAACACACACGTGGGCATTACATTGTGAGCTGTTTTCTGTTTTAAGCACGTGAGAATTCACATCTGACCTGAAAGTACGTCCTACTCGTTTGCTAAATATAATGTTGTGAGGGACTAGGTGTCGGAGCGTAATGTGTTACAATAAGATCACACCGCCATGCTGTGCCAAAATAATCCAAGAGGACAAATCAGGACTTGGCAAAATCTCTCTATCAGTGTGAGCTTTCTTGCATTAAGCAAATAGCTCTGAATGACACAGGAGTGCCTGAAGAGATTGACTGATTTCTTTTTTTTTGGTGGGGGATGGATGCTTGGCACTGTGGCACAGCGGTCAGCACTGCTGCCTCGCAGCACCAGGGACCTAGGTTCAGTTCCCGGCTTGGGTCACTGTCTGTGTGGAGTCTGTACATTCTCCCTGTGTCTGCTTCAGGTGCTCCTGTTTCCTCCCACAATCTGAAAGACGTGCTGGTTAGGTGCTAAATTCTCCCTCAGGCACCGGAATGTTGCAAATGGGGGATTTTCACAGTAACTTCATTGCAGCGTTAATGTTAAGCCTACTTGTGACAATATTAAACAAACTTTAAAACGCCTCTCAATGTCACTATTTTTTTTGCTTCCAAGCCAACTATCATTGTGGGAAGGGAACATTATTACACTATTTTTTATATTATTACACTTCATTATAACACTATTTAATATATCCTATTTATCTCAGTCAAATTTTCCCTACTATTGTCCTTTGATGGGATGCTGGCAAGGTCAGCATTTGCTGCTCATTCCTAATTGCCCTCGAAAGATGCTGGGGAGCCACCTTCTTGAACCAGTGCTGCTGGACAGGAAGTTTCCTGAAGGACATTAGTGAACCAGAGGCTCTTAATGACAATTCCATGGTCATCAGTATTGGGACTACATTTTCAATCCAGATTTATTGATTGAGTTTAAATTCCATTAACTATGATGGGATTTGAACCCATGCCTTCAGAGCATCTGGATTACCAGTCCAGAGATATTACTGATGCGCCACCATCCTCTTGCATCTGGTGGTTAATTATTTCATAGTTACCAAATAAATGTAGCTCTCAACAATAATATGGTGACACAAAGCTGGTTTAATTCCCAGCTCAGGTCACTGTCTTGTAGAGTTTGCACATTCTCCTCATGTTTGTGTGGGTTTCCTCCCACAGTCCAAAGATGCAGGTTAGGTTGACTGGCCATGCTAAATTGCCCCCTAGTGTCGGGGGATTAGCAGGGTTAATATAGAGGGGTTACGGGAATAGGGCCTGGAATGGGATTGTTGTCAGTAGTCTCAATGGGCCGAATGGCCTCCTTCTGAATGTCTGTAATTTCTGTGGAGACTTCCAAGCTCAAAATTGTGTGAGGAGATGGTAGTAACATTATGGGATTAATCAGGAGTTCAAATCCCACCATGACAGTTAGTGGGATTTAAATTCAATTGATTAGCATTATTAATTAGAACTATCTGGAGTAAACTAAAAGCTAATCTCAGTAACGGTGACCTGGGCACAGAAATGGCAGAATTTAATCTGGACAAATGCAAGGTGATGCATTTTGGAGGATTAAATTTAGGTATCAATTATACTGTAAATGGCAGAACCCTGAGGAACATGAACTTACAGAGGGATCTGGGCGTGCAGATCCAAGTTCCCTAAAAGTGGGAACACAGGTGGCCAAGGTGATCAAGAAAGCATACGGCATTGCTTGCCTTCATCAGCTGGGGCACTGAGTACAAGAGTTGGGAAATGATGTTGTAGCTATATAACACCTTGGTTAGGCCGTATTTGGAGTATAGAGTGCAGTTCTGGTCACCACACTACCAGGAGGACGTGGAAGCTCTGGGGAGAATGTAAAGAAGGTTCACCAGGATGTTGGTTGATCTCGAAGGTGACAAGTATAAGAGGCTGAATAAACTAGGATTGTTTTCACTGGAAATATGGAGGCTGAGTAGAGGTCTATAAGATTATGAGGGGCATAGACAGGGTGGATAGTCAGAGGCTTTTTCCAAAGATGGAAGTGTCAATTACAAGGGGGCACACATTAAGATGAGAGGGGGAAGTCTAAGGGAGATGTATAGGGGAAGCTTTTCATGCAAGGTGGTGGGTGCCTAGCAGTGGTGGAAGCTGGCACATTGGCAACATTTAACAGGTATCTGGATGGATACATGAATAGGGAGGGAATAGAGAGGTACGGACCAAGTCAGGGCAGAAGGTATCATGATCAGCACAGGTTTGGAGGGCCGAAGGGCCTGTTCCTCTGCTGTATTGTTCTTGATTCTAAAACAGACAGGTTTTGCTCCAAATCATTAACCCACAAACGGTCAGATAATGCACATTTTTACATGGTGTAAGAGGCTGTGATGCTTCGTGGTTGGTTAACTTACTGAGCAAGTTTCAGTGTGGACGAGGTGCTAAAGGGGCTGTAGGTTGTGACTGAGCTGCAGTTACATACGCAACAAGACAGCTGTTGCACAGGCTTTGCAAATAAAAACTTTGGTGCTTAATTGGAAACTTGAGAGAGACCCACAGGTGCTGGTCTGGTGAAATATGATATGGTCTAACTCATTCAGAGCCTTCTGCTGCTCAAGGCACATTTATAATTCCCCCTCCATCTCTATCTTGTGTTTTCTTCCCCCTCCTGCAGTGTTAAAACACCTCCTGGGAGAACCTGAACTAAACCAGACACCGAGCTTACATGAGACTTGACAGCAAACATCAGTGTGGAACATTCCTTGAGCCTGGAAATACCATTCAAGCTGGGCCTTCTCGATAGAGGTCAAGGGCGAAAAACCTGAGCTGTGAAACCCAGAGGTGCTGAGGGCAGCTGTCCGACATCAGCCAACTTTGGCCAGATGAAACAGCCACTGTGGTGTGGGAGAAAAACTGAGTAGCTGGGGGAAGGGTTTACGTACTGAAACAAAACAAAAGGTTACCCTGCCGAATATCAAGCAGTTGACAGATACAATACATTGACTAAAACTTCTAAAGGTCCACATTTACCAATAATGGCCTCTTTGACACTGGAGTCCACAGGAAGGATGTTCTTCTCCACCAACTCCATGGGACCGGGGCGCTGTGCAATCTTCTCGTTCAGATCGTCAGCTAACCTTGCCCGCTTCAGCTTCATCTGGGTGGCTTGTAGGGAGGGCTCTGCTGAAGTCTCTGTGCAACACCAGGAAATATCCGTTCAGTTCAATATTTCAACACAAAGCTGGAATTGGATTGACCTGATAAACAATCCTGGCGTGTTGAAGCAGTCCCGTTCAGAGACATGCTCCACTTTAACGCTTTGGAAACTGCAAATATACCATCTCTTCCCAATCTCCACTCCCACTCAAGAATACCAATGGGAAAGATGGCAGAGCAGGCAGGAGGTGGCCTGCTTCCAGGTTTACACCAGTGTCATTCTGTAACTGAACACTGTAAAGTTAGGCAAAGCTTGTTTGAGTATCTCATCTTTACTCAATGTACATTTGTCATAGGATGTAGAGATGCTGGCATTGGACTGGAGTGAGCACAGTGAGAAGTCTCACAACACCAGGTTAAAGTCCAACAAGTTTATTTGGAATATGGATCTTTCAGAGTGCTGCTCCTTCATCACTTGATGAAAGGCAGTGAAGGTAGTAAATGGTATGCTGACCTTCGTAACGAGAGGATTTGAGTACAGGGATAAGGATGTTTTACTGCACTTGTATAGGATGTTGCGTACAGTTCTGGTGTCCTTATCTGAGGAAGGATGTCCTTGCTATAGAGGGAGTACAGCAAAAGTTTACCTGGGATGGCAGATCTGTCATAATAGGGGAGACCAAGTTAGTTAGGATTACATTCACTGGAGTTTAGATTTCACAGGAGCTTGTAAACTTCTAACAGGGTTTGACAGGTTAGATTCAGAAAGAATGTTCCCAGTGGTGGGGGGTGTCCAGAACTAGGAGTCATAGCTTGAGGATAAGGGGCAACCTTTTAGAAACTTCTTCACCCAGAGGGTGGGGAATGTGTGGCATTCACTCCCACAGAAAGTAGTTGAGGCCAAAACATTGTCTGATTTCAAGAAGAAATTGAGGCTCAAGGAATCAAGAGATATGGAGGGGGGAGGGGAATAAGGATATTGAATTGGATGATCAGCCATGATAAAAATGAATGGCAGAGCAGGCTTGAAGGGCCAAATGGCCTACTCCTGCTTCTAATTTATATGTTAAACTTCATTCCTTGTCTATTGTTCCACTTAAGGAGATTATTTGGATCTTCCAGAAGGAGAAACTCATCGGCTGCTTCAGTAATGGCTGGAAAGATCAGGCTCAATTCTTACAAATCAACTTGTGACCCCACTTGGTGTTTCTAATGGCGTGGAGACACTTGATGCTTGGACAAGTTGCAGAGCTGGGCCGAGAGGTGGCAAATGGAGTTTAATGTGGAAAAGTGCAAGGTAATGCACTTTGGCAGGAATAATAAATATGTAGAGTATAGGGCTAATGGTAGGATTCTTAATAGTGTTGATGAACAGAGGAATCTTGGTGTATTTGTGCATAGATCCCTGAAAGTAGGCAGTCAAGTCGATAAGGTTGTTAAGAAGACATACGGAGTCTTAGCTTTTATTGGTAGGGGGATTGAATTTCGGAGCCGCAACGTCATGTTGCAACTGTACAAAACTCTAGTGTGGCCGCACTTGGAGTATTGTGTGCAGTTCTGGTCCCCACATTATAAGAAAGATGTGGAGGGATTGGAGAGGGTACAGAGGAGGTTTACCAGGATGTTGCCTGGTATGGAGGGCAGGTCTTATGAGGAGAGGCTGAGGGATTTGAGGTTGTTTTCCTTAGAAAGGAGGAGGCTAAGAGGGGACCTGATCGAAACATATAAGATGATTAGAGGTTTAGATAGGGTGGACAGTGATAGCCTTTTTCCTAGGATGGAGAAAGCTAGCACGAGGGGACACAGCTTTAAATTAAGGGGTGACAGTTATAGGACGGATATCAGAGGTAGGTTCTTTACCCAAAGGGTGGTTCGGGAGTGGAATGCCCTGCCTGCAGCAGTTGTAGATGCGCCAAGTTTGGTGGCGTTTAAGAGGTTAGTTGATAAGTATATGGAAGAGAAGGGAATGGTTTAGTTTGGAGGGTCATTGCTTTTTATATTGGTCGGCACAACATCGAAGGCCGAAGGGCCTGTTCTGTGCTGTAATGTTCTATGTTGCTGACACAAACCTAACTATCTACAGTGACCAAGCCTAACCCACACATGCATGAACTTTCACGCCCACATTCGAACAGGCTAATCAATATTTCAGTTTTTCTTTAAAATGGAAGTGAATTTATTGGATTGTAACTTAATCCCCTGTACAAGATTATCAGCAGAGCTGTGCACTGTTGTGAAAGGTTCGAGTAACAGGGACCAGTTCAATGGGAAGAATTCAGGATGAAGGAAGGAGTGTCAATGTTCTCTCAAAAGGGTAACAACTGTTGAGTAAGTTACAAACACTAAAACGGATAGTGCAAACAGGTTAGAGAGAGGATAAACAGATGCATTTCGACAGGGCGGATCTGAGGGCTGTAGTTTGAAAGGTAAGTGCAGTGGATCAGGAAACAGCAGTCTTGATGATTCCAATGGTCTTTTTCTAAAAATCCTTATTCTGCGCAGGACACTTCCACCAAGAGTTTTATAACAAGGGAACCAGTAACATCACGTGATTGTTCAGGACACGGCACTTCTCTCTTGATTTTACTTTCAAAGCCACACAAGTTTGGCAGGCTTTTTTTCACAACACCAAGTTAAAGCCCAACAGGTTTATTTTAGCAAATGCCACTAGCTTTCGGAAAGCTAGTGGCGTTTGCTACAAATAAACCCGTTAGACTTTAACCTGGTGTTGTGAGACTTCTTACAGTGTTTACCCCAGTCCAACGCCGGCATCTCCACATCAGGGTTTTTCACACCAGCTTTAACAAGAGCTCTTGAAGTGAGCAGAGTCGCCATGAGATCAGGGGGCAGGAAACAGGTAAACGGGCAGAGTTTCTAAATTCATGCGCCGGAACAGTGAAACCAAACTTTACGATGCAGTGTCATCCTCCCATCTTAGTGTGATCCTGTGGGTTACATTCCCTTCAGTACTCACCAGCACACAACTCCACAGCAACGCAGAAACACATGTCAACCACTGCTTGCCAACACCTGAGTGACAGTGTTGTAAAACAGGCAGTGGGATTGCCTCTTTACCCCAACTGGACAAAGCGGATTGTCTCCCGGCCAAATTCAGCCACTTCAGCAAGCTCACGAGGAGTTTTGAAAGTGGAAGATTTTTTTTTAAATAGTCCTTCTCTGTGCTTGCACACAACTGACCACACCATGCACACATCAGACATACTCTAGAGACAGGGCTGGAGAAGTGACCAGAAATGGGGCTCTCGCTTTGCTGCGCCTGAAGTTATTGTGCACAAAGGTGTACTTTACACCACTCGCTGATGGTAATGCAGCATGCTGCTCCCAAAGTTTGTGCTGGAGTCGGAGAGGGAGGGATGATATCCTGTGCCCAGCTGCAAGTACTAGATTCGCAAATAAAAGATCTCAAGGCACAGGAGAAGTTTAGGGGCCCTGGGTTCCTTCACGTAAGGAGCTGGAGAAGCTCCGAATCCACAGTGCTCAGTGCTATTAAACAAGGTGTAGAATTGGCAACGGATAGAGACACTGCAATGGTTAAGAATGGAGACCCTCACTCATAGACACCATTGGAGGGGCGAGGGTAAGGAGATCACTGAGCCTTCCAAGAGAGATATTCCAAAGATCCTCACTCGGGGAGAGACCTCCCCCCCCAAGAACAGACTGAACCTGTTAAGAAAAACCACCACTGGTTTCTGATCTGGGCATCCCAATTTCCACAGACATTAGGAGTTGCATTAGTGCCTGCAAGGATGCAACTGACAAAGGGCTGAACTCCATCTCAAGTCAGACATTCGGCAAATATCCTTGGGATACAGGTCCTTGAAATGAAGTCTCAGTGACCCAAACGTGCAATAATATCTCTTGTAAAGAGCTCTGACGCAGCAGAGGAATGAGGTTCATCAACGCAATCTAAAATCGGCTCACATTTGAGAAATCTAGAAAGTTAAGATTTTTATACCAAGCCTTAGTCATGTCATTTTTAAGATTGGGATTGGCATTATGGGAACAGTGGGACCAATGAGATCTAAGGATTAAGAAAGAAAGGGAGGACTACTGAGTGAAGATGAATTCATCAATTCCGTTACAGAGTGAGAAAATAAAAAAGGAAACATTGGATTGAGAAAAGGGGGAAAAATTAAAATGATTTTTTTAAAAAAAATCACAGAAGTGATTTACCATCTGGAGGAACAAGATATCACAGTTTATGTTCAATCTGTATGATGGGGAGGATGGCTGGCATTGTATTAATAATTATATTAACCCATCAGCAGTAACACAGAGCTTCTTAGGAGTGGACACGGTGGCACAGTGGTTAGCGCTGCTGCCTCTCAGCTCCAGGGACCTGGGTTCAAATCCCGGCTTTGGTCACTGTCTGTGCGGAGTTTGCACATTCTCTCCGTGTCTGTGTGGGTTTCCTCTGGGTGCTCCAGTTTCCTCCCACAGTTTGAAGATGGGACAGGTTAGGTGGACTGGCCATGCTGAATTCTCCGTGTCTGAACAGGTGTCAGAGTGTGGCGACTAGGGGATTGTCGCGGAAACTTCATTGCAGTGTTAATGTAAGCCTTCTTGTGTCTAATAAGTAATGAATAAAAATACAATCATACTGGTTAGCCAATGATCGCTAAAAAAGATGACAACAGAGGTACCTGTGCTGTTAATTATCAGCATTTACTTTCTGTGGTGTGTTGAGTGGACAATTAATATTCAAATCCAACAAGCTCTATAAATAACAGTGAGGTTAAGGACAAGATGCCATTTGTAGAAAACAAGTGGCTGAGCAAAGTAAACCAATCAGCAAGTTCTTAGGCAGCATGGTAGTTAGCATTCTGCCTCTCAGCGCCAGGGACCGAGGTTCAATTCCAGCCTCGGGTCACCGTCTGTGTAGAGTTTGCATGTTCTGCCCGTGTCTGCAAGGGTTTCCTTTCTCAGTCCGAAGATAGGCAGGTTAGGTGGATTCGCATGCTAAATTGCCCCCTCATGTCAGGGAGACTAGCAGGGCAAATACATGGGGTTACAGGGGTAGGGGCTGGGTGGGATTGTTAGCGGTGCAGGCACAATGGGCCGAATGGCCTCCTCCTGCACTGTAGGGATTCTGTGACTCAAAGATTCACAACTCGGGTCGTATTACTCGACCCCCTAAATTTGGCCAATTTGCACATGCTTTGTTAACATCTTTCAGTCAAGATCCAATATTTCAATACATTTCTATTGGTTTCATTCTGCACCAGGCAAATACAGTGAGGGCTTAACTTTGCTGTGAAGCTCAAGTGAAAAGATCAGAGCTGCTGTTTACTTGTGGCCTGCCCTACGGGTGAGTTCAGATCAGGGAGCAGGCTCTTAACAGTAGCTTATCAATTCAAGGGCAACTAGGGATCAGCAACAAATGCCAGCCTTGCCAGCAATCGTAATGGTATGTTCATGATATCAGAAGGTTTGTTTGGTGGGTGGGTTGCCTTCTGAGGAAAGGCTGGAGGGGTTAGCTTTGTATCCACTAGAGTTCAGAAGAGTAAAAGATGACGTGACCGAAACATTCACAATCCTGAGAGGTATCAAAGGGGAGGATGTGGAGAGGATGTTTCCTCTTGTGAGGGAATCTGGAATGAGATATTACTGTTTAAAATAAGGGTACACTCATTTAAGCCAGAGATAAGGAGAAGTTACTTCTTTCAGAGGGTCACAAGTCTTCCTCAAAAGGCAGTGGAAGCAGAGTCTTTGAATGTCTTTAAAGGCAGAGTGAGATTGATTCTTAAAATTTATTTATTAGTGTTACAAGTAGATTTACATTAACACTGCAATGAAGTCCCTTAGTGAAAATCCCCCAGTCACCTGTTCGGGTACACTGAGGTAGAATTTTACCATGGCCAACACACCTAACCAGCATATCTTTTGGATTATGGAAGGAAACCGGAGTGCCTGGAAGAAGCGCACACAGACACAGGGAGAACGTGCAAACTCACAGACAAGGACCCAAGCTGGGAATCGGACCCAGGTCCCTGGTGTTGTGAAGCAGCACTGCGAACCACAATGCCACCCCAAAGGGGTGAAAGATTATAGTGAGGGAGGGGCGGGGGTGGCGCGGTTTGGCAGGACTCTGGGGTTGAGGTTACAATCAGATCAGCCTCGATTTTATCAAATGACGGAGCAGACTCGAGGGGCTGAATGGCCTACTCCTGGCTCGTCTGCATTATCCACTATTGTGGCAGAAACAAGAATTTAAACTTTGAATTTCTCAAGCCTTGGTTCATTTACACAGTGACCTACTTTATATTCCCAGCTCCAAACACTCACTCATTGCCGGCTTGGTTGGGATGAGTTTTTCACCCACAGTTCACATTCCGAGCGTGACTAAAGTCCCTGTAATATTACCCAAGAAAGTTTTACAACACCAATTTTAAAAATCCAACCAATTTATTTGATAGTAAATTTGCCAGCTTTCGACTCTATGGCCTTTGTCAGGCAAAAAAGCTCGCAAATTTACTATCAAATAAATTGGTTGGATTTAAAATTGGTGTTGTAAAACTTTACTGAGTTTACCCCAGTCCAACGCCGGCATCTCTACATCATATTACCCAGGAACCAGAGATGGTCAGTCAAACCACTCGAGTCTTCTGCCACTCAGTTAGAGCATGACCGATCTGTATTGTTATCCCACCAACTCTTCTTGTTTCAGTATGCATTAATACCTCATAAAAATATCGCAATCTTTAGTTTTTCAGATTTCCTACAGCCTTGATTGCTATCTGGCAGCATTGCAATATCACTGCAGTATCTCACTTACTCCCCGGTACACCTTACCTTCAAGTATGTGCATCCTGACCAGTTCTGCTCTCTCCGGACGTGATCGGATCTTTCTCTTTAAATAGTCCTCCGTCTGTATTTTAGAAAAATTAAATGTTATGTTGGGAAAGCAAAAGGTGGAGAACATCTGCACATAGCACTTTGCTTTGGTGACAGTGGGTCGACATTGAGAGAACTCGAGCCTCCTGAGTCCCAAATGCTTCCTGATTTACTCACTCGAGGGTACAGGTCAGTCACAAGCTCACTCAAGCCACCTACACAGTGTACTAATCCCCCCTCTGCCCGGCAAATAGAGTTTTAAAGAATCGTGGAAAACCTAAACTTCAGAAGGAGGCCATTCGACCCATTGTGTCTGCACCAACTTCCCAACAGAGCATCTTACCCAAGCTCTACCCTGCCCTATCTCTGTAACCCCACACATTCACCATGGCTAAACCATATAACCCACATATCTTGGGATACTAGAGAGGCAATTCAGCATGGCCAATCCACCAAAAATCATCACATCCTATAGGAGGAGGCCATTCGGTCCATCGAGTCTGCACCGATCATTACCCCACCCAAGCCCTATCCCCATGAGCCCGTGCATTTACACCAACTAGTTCCCCTGATATTGAAGGGCAATTTAGCATCCACCTAACCCGCACATCTTTGGAGTACAGGAGAAAATTAGAGCACCCAGAGGAAACCCACGCAGACATGGGGAGAATGTGCAGAGTTTGCGCAATTGACTGAGACCGGAATCGAACCTGGTTCCCTGGCCTGGTAAGGCAGCAGTGCTAACTACTGAGCTGTCCATTTAAATCTGCAACATTGAGCAAAGCGGCATTTCAAAATCTTACTTTAAAGGACTTTGAGCATCCTTTCTTGCTGTCAAAAAGCAGACTGTAACAAACTAAAAGAGTAAAATCTGTTAAGAGTTTATCACCACAAATCCTGATGGAGACTGGGACCAGGACATACATTTCAAAGGTCCACTGTGGATCCTCTTTTTGAATTGTACAAAGACACAGCCACCAGAATTTTCCAACACCCTGCGCGCCATGTGACTGTCACGCAAACCGTCCATCACAAAAATACAAAGAATATTTATAGGATCAAGAGAAACCAGAGCATACAAGGTTTGCAACTTTCCATTAAATCGCCTCGACACTCATTGGTGCGATGGGAACCAGATATTCTGCCAATGGCTCCCAAAGGCCTAACTATTTTATACTTTTAGGCAAAGAAATTAATTCCCAGTCAAATCCCTGAATCAGATTTTCCTGATGCAAGGGGAGTTTCTCAATTTTAAACATACACAGATGTTTACCGCACAGATTTATACAGAAATTATTTTACGGTCCACTAGGGTACTTTCCAATAGTGACTTTTACAAAAGATGTTGTTCAAGTCTCCAGCGCACATTTTCCTCTTTCACAGAATCCCTGCAGTGCAGGAAGAGGCCATTCAGCCCATCAAGTCTACCCCGACCACAATCCCCCTCCCACACCATCTCTATAACACCACGCATTCACGCAGGGCTAGTCCCCCTAACACTCAGGGTCAATTTAGCATGGCCAATCCACCTAACTTCAGACCATGGGAGGAAAACAGAGTACCCAAAGGAAACCCACGCAGACATGGAAAGAACACACAAACTCCGCACAGATAGCGACCCGAGCCGGGAATCGAACCCAGGTCCCTGATGCAATGAAGCAACAGTGCTAACCACTGTGCCACCATGCCACCCATATCTGTACAACTGTTTCTTTAATTTGTGTGGAGGCAAAAAAAATAAACCATCCCTCACAGAGGCAAGATGAAGATTGAAAAGCCGGTGTGTAAGCTGCTTACCCGTGCCCTCTCTAAGCTTCTCCTCTGTTCGTGAAATGCAGCAGGACTCTTCAGTGCTGTAACAATAAGAAAAGTTAAATTGCAGCGACAAGGTGCATTTAAACAGAACAATTACTAAAAAGAAAAACAGCTGACAGCACTTTACACAGCACTGTTAGAGCAAATTTCACCCCTGTGCCACATAAGGAGATGACCAAAAGGTCAGCTTTAAGGAACATTGAAGAGAAGGCGAGAGAATGGTGGAGAGGTTCATAGAATCCCGACAGTGCAGAAGGAGGTCATTCTGCATCTACAACAAGGGAATTCCATAGTTTGGGGCTGAGGCAGTCACCAGTGAGGGCTGATGGATAAAGGAACTAGAGAGGTTAGAGTTTAAAAAATGCAGAAATCTCAAAGGGTTAATGCTGGAGAAGATTACAGAGAATGGGCAGGACATAGGAGGGGAGCAGGGTGTGGTAGCAACACGGAAGAGTGTTAACACGGAAGAGTGTTGACACGGCCATAAGGAGGATTTAAACACTAAGATGTGAATTCCCAAAGTTGGGGCATTGCTAGAGGGAGAAGCCATGTAGATTAGTGGCACAGTGGATTGTGGGGTAAAAGCAGAACGATGCTGAGGGAAGTTAAATTGCAGCAACAAGGTGCATTTAAACAGAGCAATTACAAAAAGAAAAACAGCTGTTCGAGTAAATTCCACCCCTATGCCACATAAGGAAATGACCATAAGCTTAATCAGCTTTAAGGAACATTGAAGAGAAGGCGAGAGAAAGGCTGAGAGGTTGAGGGAAGGAATAAAAAAAAAATGGGAATGTTGGAAAAACTCAGCAGGTCTGGCAGCTTCTGTGGAGAGAGAAACAGAGTTAATGTTTCATGTCCATTTGGCTCTTTTTTTTAAAAAAGAGGGGTACTAGGTCCTGCTGTGAATTTTGGGTACAGCTAGCAGAGTTGTAGATGGAGCTCAGGTTTAGGGAGGATGGGAGATGGGAAGAGTCCCACCTGGATTAACCTAGTCTGGAGGTAAGGAAAAGTGAGATGAGGCATTCAGCAGCAATATTACAGCGGTGAAAAATTCACCTCCACTAAACTGAACTATTTGTGGGGTGGCACATGTTCTCGTAATTCAATAAATGACATAGTTTGAAGCAGATGGTAGAATTTTAGCAGCAAAGCTAGTGCGATATTAACAATAAATTTCAATCAGCAAACTTCAATTCATTCACATGGACCAGTGTCAATAAGTGCACATGTACATACTCGACATTGCGAGAATAAGTTTATAGTTAAACATGCTCTCTTTCAAATATCTGTCCAAAGAACAGTAATGCACAGAAACAGGCCCTTCGGCCCTCCTGCCAATCACGCCTGCCTAAATGAAAACCACATGCAATCACAATCCGTATCCTTCCATTCCCATCCTATTCATGGATTTGTCTAGTTGCCCCTTAAATGCTGTTATCGTACCTGCTCCCATCTCCTCCCTGGGCAGCGCGTTCCAGACACTCACCACCCTCGTAAAAGAACCTACCTTGCATACCTCCTCTAAACTTTTCCGCACACACCTTAAACATATATCCCCTTGTACTTGACTTTTCTACCCTAGGGAAAAGCATCTGGTTATCCACTCTATCCATGCCATTCAATCTTGTAAACCTCTATCAGGTCACCCCTCAACCTCCATCGTTCTGGTTAGAACAAACCAAGTTTATCCAACCTCTCCTCATAGACCAGATAACATCCTGGTAAACTTCTTCCGTACCTCTCCAAAGCTTCCACATCCTTTTGAATGTGTGGTGACCAGAATTGTACACAATATTCTAAATGATACTAAGGTTCTACACAGTGGCAGTATGACTTGCCGATTTCTATGCTCAATGCTCCAACCTGCAATCTTCTAAAATCGAAAGAGAAAATGCAGGAAAATCTCAGCAAGTCCGGCAGCATTTTTAAGGAGAAAAGAGTAGACATTTTGAGTCCAGACAATCCTTTGTCAAAACTAGAGCTGTGACTAAGGGTCGCCTGGACTCGAAACGAGAGCTCTTTTCTCTCCTTACAGACGCTGCCAGACCTGCTGAGATTTTCCAGCATTTTCTCTTTTGGTTTCAGATTCCAGCATCTGCAGTAATTTGCCTTTCTGCAATCTTCTGATACCATCTCCAACCACGTTCCTTCCCCTTTTATTCCTGCATCATTAACATCACTGTCATGTTTGATCTTGATTGCTAGAGAGGAGCAGGAGGCACAATGGTCCTTTACACCCACCCCCCCAACCTCCATTTCTCACATCCAACAAAGTTTTACTAGTGCTCAGGGAAGACCTGGATTAATACAGAGCCGTATTCAATTCCTCAAAGATCCTCGTCATTTCATAGAACAGTGTGTTTGGGGAGACTTTTAAAGGCAGAGAGTATACCAAAAAACAATGGGATTTTACATGAGAATGAGACAGCAGGGCTGAAAGATCTCAGCGATGGAGCACAATGGACAGCATGGGAAAGAGGAACAGGAGCTGGAGGAGACAACGATGATAAGAGACACAGAGGATTCAGAGAATGAGGATTTTACAGTAGGTGCTTTAGAATGATTAGTGACTGTCAGTCAGGGTGACAGGTGAAATGGCCAGCCTGATGGTGCTGGAGTTAGACTGGACAAGTATAGAGATGACTATTGTCAAAACTAGAATGTTAACAGCTGTGGGTGAGGAACCAAAGGCTCCCTGAAATATACCTTTACAACTGTGTAAATAATGATAAATATTTCCTTCAAAAGAGATTTGATAGTCAACAGTAAATGCCCATATAACTGTAACAAATCCCTATTGTGCAGCTATGGCACTTCAAGCTCAGATGGTGATTTAGATTGAGAGTTGGCTGGGTGAGGGAAAGCGAAGAGCAGGACTCATTAAAAACATAGCTATGCTACACAAGGTAGCGGTTAGAGGACACATTCCACCTGCGTCATCCACCAGACACTGCGATATGTGGCACAGATCCAGACTCATGAGAACAGGAAGCAGACGAAATTGATTTTAAACTGTACCCCGTGTAGTTTCCAGCTCAGGGGCTGTTAATGATTTAACGCTGCAGAGGCTGACTCACTGAGATTGCTCAATTTGATAAATTGGGTACTCCAATGAGGTTTTAATATTTCCTGTTAAGGGGCTTTTAAAAAAAAACCTCAGCTGGAATCAGTGCATAAAACATCCGTTCCGGTACAGACATAGGAAGGTGAGACACTCAGGCTGGGTGGGTAACAAGACCATTTGGTTTCTCATTGCTCATGTGAAAAAACACTAATGCTGGCTCAGAACGAAAAGGATTTGGGTTTAAGTTCCATTCCAGAGACTAGCAGATAAAAATCAAGGTTTACACGCCAATGCAGCAATTGTCAGAGGTGCAATCTTTTGTAAGGGATATTAAACCTAAGCACCTTTCGCTGGCTCACGTGATTTGGTGGTGCTATTTCAGAGAGGAATGGGGGTGTGAAAATCCCCCAGATGCCACACTCCGGCACCTGTTTGGGTACACTGAGGGAGAGTTTAGTGCAGCCAATGCAACCAACCAGCATGGCTTTCGGGCTGTAGGAGGAAACCAGAGCACCTGAAGGAAGCTTGTAGACACTGGGAGAAAGCACAGATTCCACGCTGGGTCCCTTGCGCTGAGAGGCAGCAATGCTAACCAAGTGCTGTTCAAAGGGCATACAAACATCTGAATTAGCAGTAGGCCACTCAGCAACCTGTGCTGAATCTGCCATTCAATATCACGGCTAACCTGAAGGTAACCTCAACTTACCATCCCACCTACCCCACCCCCCCCGATAACTCCTTTGCTGATTAAGAAGCTGTACCCTCAAAACGTTCAAAGACTCTGCTTCCACTTCCTTTTGGAGAGAGAGTTCCAGAGGCTCACCAACCTCAAAGAAAAATTCTCCACGTCTTTGTCTCAAATGAGAAATCCTTTATTTTTAAACAGCAGACCCTAATTCTAGATTCCCCCATTAGAGGAAACTGGGGAAAGAGTACTGCCCACGTAGCGATGTAAAATCACCTGATTGTAGGCTGGAAGAAGCCAGCATGGAGACAGAGCCTAGGCAGCACTGCACTTTGGAGATATATATAAAGCACTGAGTTGTTAGTAAACACAACGTTCAATCATACAAGCCTCCAGGCCTCTCAGCAAGACGCTAAACAACCCTTCCAACAGTTAACACATGGCTATTTGTGGGAGATTGCTGTGCACAAACCGTCTGCTGCATTTCCTACATTATAATGGTGACTGTATTTAACCAGCTGCAAAGTGCTTTAGGATGTCTGGTGGTCATGAGTAGGGCTATATAAATGCAAGTCTTTCTTTCAAAATCACCTCATTCCCTAAAGTGTCTCTCATGCTCCAGTTCTAGTTCACCTGGTCAGGTTTATGCTTATGAATGTGGTGGATAGCAGCAGCAACAATACAATCAGAAACAGGGGAATTTATAATGGGGAACAAAGAAATGGCTGACTAACTAAATACTTATTTCTGTCTTCGCAAAGGAGGACACAAATGAGTTTTTACTTATTTTAAAGTCCAAGTTTATTTATTACTGTCACAAGCAGGCTTACATTAATGCTATAATGAAGTTAGTGAAAATCCCCCAGTCGCCACACTCCGACGCTTGTTCGGGTACACTGAGGGAGAATTTAGCACGGCCAATGCCTCGGTCTGTGGGAGGAAACCGGAGCACCCCAAGGAAACCCATGCAGATGTAATAAAAGTGTTGGGGAATACAGAGTTAGAGAGAGAAAGGAATGAAGGAGATCAGTAGAAGTAGAAAATTGGTGTTGGGGAGATTGACGGGATTGAAGGCCGATAATGCATGCCCCAGCATACTAAGGAAATGGCCCTAAAAATAGTGAATGCATTGGTAGTCATCTTCCAAAATTGTATACACTCTACAGATTGGAGGGTGGCTAATGCCACCCTCAAGAAGGGGAAGAGAGACCTTCCAGGGAATTATAGGCCAGTGAGTCTTACTTCTGTTGTGGGCAAAGTATTGGAGAGAATTATTAGGGATAGGATTTATAGTTATTTAGAGAGAAATGAATTGATTGGGGATAGTCAGCATGGTTTTGTGAAGGGTAGGTCGTGCCTTACTAACCTCATCGAGTTTTTTGAAAAAGTGACTAAAGAGGTGGATGGGGGTAAGGCGGTTGATGTGGTATATATGGACTTTAGTAAGGCGTTTGATAAGGTGGCCCATGGAAGACTTCTGCAGAAAATGCAGATGTATGGGATAGAAGATGTATGGGATAGAATGTATGGGATAGAATGTATGGGATAGATGTATGGGATAGATGTATGGGATAGATGTATGGGATAGATGTATGGGATAGATGTATGGGATAGAGGGTGATTTAGCTAATTGGGTTAGGAATTGGCTAGCAGATAGAAGACAGAGGGTGGTGGTTGATGGGAGATATTCATCGTGGAGTTCGGTGACAAGTGGTGTGCCTCAGGGGTCTGTTTGGGGCCCCTGCTGTTTGTAATTTTTATAAATGATCTGGATGAGGGTATTGAAGGATGGATTAGTAAATTTGCGGATGACACTAAAGTCGGTGGAGTGGTAGATAGTGAAGAGGTGTGTTATAGTTTGCAGAGAGACTTGGACAAGTTGCAGAGCTGGGCCGAGAGGTGGCAAATGGAGTTTAATGTGGAAAAGTGTGAGGTAATTCACTTTGGCAGGAATAATAAATGTGTAGAGTATAGGGCTGATGGTAGGATTCTTAATAGTGTTGATGAACAGAGGGATCTTGGTGTATATGTGCATAGACCCCTGAAAGTAGGCAGTCAAGTCGATAAGGTTGTTAAGAAGGCATATGGAGTCTTAGCTTTGATTGGTAGGGGGGTTGAATTTCGGAGCCGCAACGTCATGTTGCAACTGTACAAAACTCTAGTGCGGCCGCACTTGGAGTATTGTGTGCAGTTCTGGTCCCCGCATTATAAGACAGATGTGGAGGCATTGGAGAGGGTACAGAGGAGGTTTACCAGGATGTTGCCTGGTATGGAGGGCAGGTCTTATGAAGAGAGGCTGAGGGATTTGAGTTGTTTTCGTTAGAAAGAAGGCGGCTAAGAGGAGACCTTATTGAAACATATAAGATGATTAGAGGTTTAGATAGGGTGGACAGTGATAGCCTTTTTCCTAGGATGGAGAAATCTAGCACGAGGGGACACAGCTTTAAATTAAGGGGTGATAGTTATAGGACGGATATCAGAGGTAGGTTCTTTACCAAAGGGTGGTTCGGGAGTGGAATGCCCTGCCTGCAGCAGTTGTAGATGCACCAAGTTTGGTGGCGTTTAAGAGGTTAGTTGATAAGTATATGGAAGCGAAGGGAATGGTTTAGTTTGGAGGGGCATTGCTTTTTATATTGGTCGGCGCAACATCGAAGGCCGAAGGGCCTGTTCTGTGCTGTAATGTTCTATGTTCTATGTTCTAATGCAACTCTATTTAAAAAGAGAGAGGGAGAGAAAACAGGGAATTACAGACCAGTCATCCTGATGTCAATAGTGGGAAAAATTCTAAAGTCCGTTATCAAAGATTTTATAGCAAAACACTTGGTAAGCAGTGGCAGGATCAGACAGAGTCAGCATGGATTTACACAGGGAAATTATGCTCAACAAATCTATGGGAATTTTTTGAGGATGTAACTGGTAGAATTGACGAAGAGGAGCTAATGGATGTGGTTTATTTGGACTTTCAGCGGGTTTTCAACAAGTTCCCACGTAAGAGATTAGTGTGTAAAATTAAAGCTGATGGAATTGGGGGTAGTGTGAGATGGATAGGAAACTGATCGGCAGACAGGAAACCAAGTAGGAATATATGGGTCTTTTCCAAATTACACAACACCAGGTTAAAGTCCAATAGGTTTATTTGGCAGCAAACGCCAGTAACTTTCAGGCGGGCAGCACCCCGAAAGCTAGTGGCGTTTGCTACCAATTAAACCTGGACTTTAACCTGGTGTTGTGAGACATCTTACTGTGTTTACCCCATCTCCACATCATCTTTCCCAAATGACAGGCAGTGATTAGCTGGGTACTGCAGGGATCAGTGCTGGGACCCCAGCTTTTCACTATATCTCTGTTAATGATTTAGATGAGGGAACTAAGTTTGAGCACAGCACAAGGTTCACTCTTTTGGCAAAGGCCCCACGGACCAAACTGTCCCCTCCTCTGCTGTGTCACCTATGAATCTATCAGCAGGTGAAAGTGTTTACTCTGCAGCTCTCTTCCCTCTCTCAAGGTGAGGGATCAAAGGTTCTCCAGTGCATCAGGAAGTCAGTGAGTGGGATAACACTGACCCTGCTCTGCTAACCTGAACTTTGATGTAACACAGAGTAGCTCACTGCTTGGAGTAGCATTACGGTGAAAATTACACCATGATTAAGAGACCAGATTTTGGCAACATGCGTATGTGCAGTAGTGTTAGGAAAGAGAAAACTTCAATACATGGTGGATATAAAATTTGAGAGCTGAGAGCAAAACAGGTCACACCATATTTATCAGGCACCCTGAAAATTTTATATCAGGATTAATCATGCAACCTAGTTTTCGACAAATTTGAACTCATTACATTATTCAAAGCTTCTTTTTTAAAAAAATACCACATCCTTACATTCAAACTGATTTCCTGCAAGTCAGGTTTGAGAATACCAGCATTATATTCATAAAGCAGCTCTTCACAACTGGGACTTTGACAAAGGGTCATCTGGATTCGAAACATCAGCTCTTCTCTCTCCTTACAGATGCTGCCAGGCCTGCTGTGGTTTTCCAGCATTTTCTCTTTTGGTTCTTGTCTTCACAACTGACTACCAATCTCCATCTCATCAAATGAATGAGGGAGATTTCCTGTTCCTGTTTGTAGTGGGTTGTATTTTTTTTTCAAACCCAATGATGAGATGAGCGGATTAAAGTGCATGATCGCTATACATGCCTCATAGTGGCAATCAGGAGCTGGGTTCAGTTAAAAGTTCTCCACTGAGGCCAATACTTCCAACAGAGACAGGACAAGAATTTACAGCTTCTGTCCTGAAAAAGCTGGAGAGGAGGATTAAACCATCAGGCAATAGAACAGAGAAGTTTAGAGAAATCTCAATAAACTTTGATTTTTAAAGGCTACAGAGAATTTAGGGGAAATAGGAGGCAAGTGGAAAGTAAACACGAAAGGTGATGCTTACAGCAGGAGCTGGTCTCGATTTCAGCAAAGCCGACATACTATTTCACAGAATGAAAACACCCAAGTCGGGGATTCAAGCTGTAGAATATTGAGATCTATTACAAACCAGACTCCCATCCATTGACTCTGTCTACATTTACCACTCCCTCAGCAAAGTAGCCAGCATAATCAAGGACCCCACGCACCCCGGACACACTCTTTTGCACCTTCTTCCTTTGGGAAAAAGATAACAAAAGTTTGAGGCCACGTACCAACCAACTCAAGAACAGCTTCTTCACTGCTGCTGTCAGACTTTTGAATGGACCTACCTCACATTAAGTTGATTTTTCTCTGCTTTCTAGCTATGACTGTAACATACATTCTACATTCTCTCCTTTCGTTCTCCATGAACAGTATGTGTTGTCTATACAGGATGCAAGAAACAATACTTTTCACTATATTAATATGAGACAATAATAAATCAAAAATTAAAAAAGTTTCTAATTAGTTTCACATTTGCCATTAAATAATGATATAATCTGATTCACATCGATGGTAACTGTTCTGACATTCGTCGCAACCCTGGCTGGTTAGTGTCTGGGACCCAGTTCCATTAACGCAACATTTGACATGCACAACAAAGGATGTGACCAAAAAATAGCACACAATGGGCACAGCAGGCTTCTGACTCCAGAATAATTCCCAGACCTGAAGTTCTACATTTCAACAGAGGAGTGAAGCAGCTGCTGAAATACTAAGTTCTCAGTTATGTTCCTCTGCTGTAATAATAACAGGGTGACAAGCACAAACAGGAACCCTCCCAGCCCAGTGACTCAGGTACTCTATGGATAAGTGAGAGGCATGGGGCGCAGTCACAATAATTCAACAACTGTATTCCCCTTTTGACACCCGATGCATTCACACGCCCATTTTCTTGATCCCTGGCCATCTAACACATTTCACATTTGTAAATTCAGTATCCACACACCATTTCCCATTTTTGTCCTCTCTTCACTGGGTCCCTGACGTTTCCTTTGTCCAAAGCGAGCATTCTCCGCAACACTGGGGAGACTGTGCAACACACTGTGGCTCAGCAAGAATGCCCAATCTATTCTTCCTCATTATTTGAGTTTCCATGCTCTCAGCAGAGATCACTGGATAATGAGGGTTGCTAACTTACTTCCCTCTCCACAGACCAGCTTATAACTGTCTTGATAGAGGGATAGCACAACGCACTTCAGTGCAGTCAAACCCTCCCCAGAAACATCCTGATGACACAGGCTGTACACGCACTGCTTTTCACTCGTGTTAACTTGTTTCACAGAAGGTCACTTGTTTGTTCTGCTTCTCCTGGAGAGCACAAAGCTTCCCAGTTATTTTTAAGGAATACCATGAATCCGAAGTTCATGACAACTGGGAATTGGCAATGGCTGACCCGTCATCCTTTAGAAATTCCAGAACTTTACATCAGTGTTACTACCAACGTACAAGGTTTGATAGCCAGTTCAACACCCATAGCATTCTGTTTACGCTGCATTACAAGACAACATGGTTATGGCAGTGTTGTCAGAGGAATATTTGGTATTTCTGGAGCACTGTACTTCAGGATAACGGTACTTTAATACGCTGAGTGCTGCTCTTAATATGCCACCACAAACTGTGCCTGCCGCTATTCAACTGCATCCTTTCCACATGCATCACAGCTTGATACGGCTCTTGCTCTGTCCAAGACTGCAAGAAACTACAACAGGTCGTGAATGAAGCCCAATCCATCACGCAAACCAGCCTCCCATCCACCAACTCTGTCTACACTTCCCACTGCCTTGGAAAAGCTGCTAGCACAATCAAGGACCTCACGCACCCCGGGCATTCTCTCTTCCACCTTCTTCCGTCGGGAAAAAGATACAAAAGTCTGAGGTCACATTTAGTTTTACTTATTATTATTTTTATTCATTAGTCACAAGCAAGGTTTACAATAACACTGCAATGAAGTTACTGTGAAAATCCCGTAGTCGCCATACTCCAGGACCTGTTTGGGTACGCAGAGAGAATTCAGCATGGTCAATGCACCTAATCAGCAGGTATTTCAGATCGTGGGAAGAAACCTTAGCACCCGGAGGAAACCCACACAGACACAGGGAGAACGTGAAAACTCCACACAGACAGTGACCCAAGGTGGGAATTAAATCTGGGTCCCTGGCGCTGTGAGGCAGCAATGCTAACCTCTGTGCCAGCATACCAACCAACTCAACAAAGCTTTTTCCCTGCTGCCATCAGATATTTGAAGGGACCTACTTCGCATTAAGACGGTGTTGCACTACACCCTAACTATGACTGTAACACTATGCTCTGATATCTCAAAGGGTGTGGGGTTGGGGGGGGGGGGGAATAACAGAGACAGGGAGGAGTGAGGCCACAGAGGTATTTTAAAACAGGGATGGGAATTTTAAAATCAAAACATTGCTCGACTGGAATTGGTCAGTGAGCATAGAGTGTGAGGGGGCGATGGAGCTGGCTGCAAGTTAAGACGTGAACAACAGAGTTTTGACCTCAGGCCCACAAACTGTCACTCAAACCAGACTTGCAACCAGCGCTGCCCAGATAAAAATGCACTCTCGAGCCACAACTCAAGATTATGAGGACAGAAATCAAGGAATGTTCACTGGGACATTTTTAGAAGCCCCAGAGAAGTTGGTGTGGGAAATGAGCCACCTACTATCACCCCTGACTAAAATCTCAGTTAGATGGTTGCAGATTTCTCTCTCAATCTCTTGTTGTGCACATCCATTTCATCAGCAGTCAACTTTCAGAGCTGGATCAATTTGCCGTTAAACTGAATTGGACTGTGGCTGAGATAAATCAGGAGGGACTGAGCACTTTGAGTCAAATCCATTTATTTTGTCAAGTGATTAGGATTTTTATTGTAGAAATATTTCAGCTGCTCTTACTGGTTTTGGCCTTACTGCAAAGATGTGATGTAAATAATTCTCCACTGCACTATTAATCCCTGCAAATTGGGAACTAATAGCACACAAAATAGTGGCACGACAGCACAGTGGTTAGGGCTGCTGCCTCGCAGCACCAGGGATCCAAGTTTAAATTTAGGCCTTGGGTCACTGGACTTTGCACATTCTACCCATGTCTGCATGGGTTTCCTCCGGGTGCTTCTGTTTCCTCCCACAGTCCCAAAGATGTGCCTGTTAGGTTGATTGGCCGTGCTAAATTGACTCCAGTGTCAGGGGGACTAGCAGGATAAATATGTGGGGTTACGGGAATAGGCGGATAGGATACAGACTTAACGGGCCAAATGGCCTCCTCCTATCGGGATTCTATTGTATGAAAACTCCCATTTAACGCAGAGAAACGCAGGGAAAATGATACAAAAGTCTGAGGTCACATACCAACCAACTCAAGAACAGCTTCCCCGTTGTCAGACTTTTGAATGGATAGATCTAGCATTAAGTTGATCTTTCTCTATACCCCCTAGTTATGACTGTAACACTGCACTCTCTCCTTTTCTTCTCCTCCTTTTCTTCTCTATGAACGGTATGCTTTGTCTTTATAGATGCCAGAAACAACATTTTTCACTATAAACTAATGCATGCGACAATAATAAACCAAATCAAATCCTTGAACTTCAATGCAAAGGAACTTTGCATCAGAGATGGACTGCACTACCAAATTATTTTCTAACAGCACGTTTAACACTACTGCACAAAAATCCACGGGGGCAGTAGATACCAGAGCATATAACTGTGGTGTAAATGGAAAATAATGTGACTCTGTGAATCATCTTCTGGAATGGTTCTCAGCTGTGGGTGACATTCGCAGAAACCCAAACAATTTACAATTCACAGCAGGAGGGCCCAGTTTCCATTGGCAGAATACGAACTTGATCCATGACATTGGGGGAAGTGCATGCGAGTACATATGGGGAAGGGGGAAGCAAGGAGTGCCCTGTGTGGCGGCACAGTGGTTAGCACCACTGGCTCACAGCACCGGGGACCCGGGTTCAATTCCCGGCTTGGGTCACTGTCTGTGTGGAGTGTGCACATTTTCCCGGTGTCTGCGTGGGTTTCCGCCGGATGCTCCGGTTTCCTCCCACACTCTAAAGATGTGTGCGCGGATTAGGTGGACTGGCCATGCTTAGTGTCAGGGGTATTAGCTAGGGTAAGTGCATGGGGTTATGGCGATAGGGCGATAGGATTGCGGTCAGTGCAGACTCGATGGGCGGAATGGCCTCCTACTGCACTGTAGGGATTCTGTGGGTTTTATACAGTATGAACAGGTTGAGCTACAAGAGCAATCCTTCAAAGAAATGAGTAACCAAACAAGGAATTTGCACAAAATGATGGGAACTTTGATCTCCATTTCTATCGGGATCTCTGATCGGCACAAAAACAAATCCAATCAAAGCCTGGCTTGTTAATTTAATCTGAACTTTGCTGTGGGTCAGAAGTGTTTATGGTTGCAAATGGAGTTGGCAAGTTGCATTTACATTTCCACTCAACAAGAACCGAGCCAAGTTAAAACAACACACCAGCACCCTTTGGAGAACCCCACGACATTTAACCTTCAATCGGATTGGGGGGAGGAGAGACAGCGGCCTAGTGGTAATCTGGAGGCCCAGGCTAATGCCCAGCCTGGGTCACAGGTTCAAATCCCACCACGGCAGTTAGTCTCAATAACACTGACCACGAACCGACCATCAAGTGTCATAAAAACACATCTGATTCATTCAGACGAAATTTGTTGTCCTTACCGGGTCTGACCTACACATAACGTGGCTGGCTTAACTGCACAGTGGTTAGAACTGCAGCCTCTCAGCAGCAGGGAACTGGGTTCAATTCTGCACTAAGGTCACAGTCTGTGTGGAGTTTGTATATTCTCCCCGTGTTTGCCTGGGTTTCTTCCGGGTGCAGTTGTTTCCTCCCACATTCCAAAGTTACACAGGTTAGGTACACTGACCACATTAATTTCCCCGAGTCTCAGGGGGACTAACAGGCTAAAAGTGCACACATGCGGTGGGTCGTGAGAGGACTGCTCTTGGATTTTTTTCGAGAGTATCCTACTGCTTCACGTCGTTAGTGTACGCTTGACCTGGATCATTTGATGGGCAACACGACAGATCAGTGACTATTGCTGTGCTGTGCAGATACATGGATTTGGGCCTGTGCCTGTGGGAGTTTGCGCATTCTCCCCGTGCTTGCGTGGGTTTTCTCCGGGTGCTCCGGTTTCCTCGCACATCCCAAAGATGTGCTCTTAGGCTCATTGGCAAAACAAATTCTCCCTAAATTGTCTCAAATTTGGTTTTTAATCCATAGATCTATAAACATAGACAGGGATCACAGGTAGAGGTGGGGACATCGGGGTGGCAGCACGGGCTCGTTGGGCCGAAGGGCCTGTGTCCTGTGCTGTTTTGTTCTTTGTAAATACACAGAGGTTACGGGAATAAATCCTGGGTGGGATTGTTGTTGATGCAGACTCGATGAGCCGAATGGCTCCTTCTGCACTGAACGAATTCTATGATTCTTATATGACTGAGCAAGCCACTCAGTTCAAGGGCAATAAGGGGTGGGCAAGACTCCCACATCCCATGAAAGAATAAAGAAAGAAATACTACAGCTTTATCAACATCAGAAAGCCAGGGAATAAGAGAATGCTCACAAAGGCTGCAATCTCAAAAACTAACGGGGTTCGGACAACAACTTTGGAACTTTCCCACAGTTAGAACATGCTGTTTTAATTTGGTACAAATGGATTTATTCAGATTCAGACCCTCATGTTGGCTTTGCCAGCTGACATCACCAGTGCTTATTATCAGTGTGAGGAGGGATCTCCAGGCAGCCCAGGGAAGAGTAGGAAAAGAGTGGGTAGAGTTTACCAAGAAATGGATCATTACTCAGGAGTTCTTTCCCAGATTAAATTCAAATGGCTACATTCACATAATGCAACATGCCAGAAACTACATTACACAAAAATCTAAACACATCTAATAAAACATCAGGAAATGGTTTGGACAAAAACTGCATTACCATTTGAGGCATTTCTCTAGGCTTTTCTAACCAGCTGCACCCTTGAGTCCACAAAACACAATCCTCAGCTTTGTTCTGAAGGTTGGACTAACAGAGCCAAATTAGATGAGTTCCTAGTCTAAAGGAAGTTGATATGGCAACAGGATGCAAATTCTCATACACATCCCGTGTCTACCACATAACCCAACTGAACAGAAATTAGGACAATCTGTGCCACACTTACTGTTTGGAAAGTCCAATTCTTTCCTGGTATGATGTTCCCTGATGGAGAAGAGCTGAAACCACAATCCCCCAAATCATCCCCCACAGGGGAAATTTATTACAGATAAATTCAAGATAAAATTACACGCTCTGTGGAACCCGAATTTCTTGGAAACTCACTGCAAGTTGATCTGTTTATTCATCAAATTTGTGTACAAGATAGGAATGAACTTGTGTTCTTCAAAGTTTTTGGCATTATGAATCACCAAGTTGATCACTGTCATTATGCAACATACTCCAAAAGATTAAAACAGGCAATTTTCAAAAAAGTAATAAAATTTGGGTGAGTGAAAACTCAAAAATGGCAGGATGAGTTTCTGACAAGTTTGAAGGGAGGCAAAACACCCAAATTTCAACAGACTTTATATCAGCAAAACCATTTTTACAAGGACCATCAACAATTAGTTCCTCCCGCTTAGCCAATGCAGCGTGACATTGTGTACCATCCACAAGATTTAGTAGAAACATACCAGAACCTCTTTGGGAGTAGCACGTCCCAAATCCAAGGACACCATGTACATGAGAACACACCACCTCCAAGCCAAACACTAGTCTGACTTGGAAGGATATCAACATTCCTTCACTGTAACTGGGTCCAAACCCAGGGATACTCTTACCTAACAACAGTGCGCGAACCACACGATTGCAGCAGTTCACAAACAAGGCAGTTCACAGGCACCTTTTCAGGGGCAATTAGGGATGGGCATTACATGCTGGCCTTGCCAGTGACACCCACATCACACAGGTGACTGAAAAGATTAGTGAAAGAAAGATTCAAATTGTCAATTTTCTCCCGAGTTTTATATATTTTCTGATGTGCTATAAACTCTACATCCCGACACTGGTATTTTTAATAAGATTGTTTTTAAAACAAATAATGTTGGATCTTTGTACTCATTTGTTGAACTTGATGCTTGGTAAATGATTACAGTTTAAAGGAGCACTTGTGGCAGGGAGCTGAAATCTGGCTTGCGTTTCAGTTTGTGCAACACAACTCAGAATTACAGAATCCCTGCAGTGCAGGAGGTGGCTATTTGTCCCATCGAGCCTGCACCAATAACAATCCCCCTCCAGGGTCTTATTCCCATGCGTTTACCCTAGTTGCTCCCCCTGACACTATAGGGCAATTTAGCATGGCCATTCCACCAAATCAGCACATCTTTGGACTGTGGGAGAGTACCCGGAGGAAATCCATGCAGACATGGGAAGAACATGCAAACTCTACACAGATAGTGACCCAAGCCAGGAATCGAACCCATGCTCCTGGCACTGAGGGGCAGCAGTGCTAACCACTGTGCCACCCAGAGACGCAGATTTTTAGCCAAGCATATTATGGAGTTGGCGATGGCAAACTAGCCTCAACGATTTGGACACCATGAGCAATATAACAAGCCTGACTAATTTCATTTGATTTAATAACAGTCTGACGACATGCCTTCATCACAGGAAATGATTGGGTTAAGTACCAAACGCCAGCTTTAATTGTCCCTGCTGGCAGCTGGAGTCTCATTATAAACTCAGCTAGAGTGAGTCCAAAGGTAATAGATGGAGTTCAGACGTAGTTCAGCATTGAGACACTGGGATGGATCCTAAGCTCGCCATTTTTCAATGTCTTTATTAATGAGCTGGGCAGTGGAGTTGGAAAGATGGTCAAAAGTTTGTAACTGATGCCAAAATCTGTGCAATGGTCAAAGACAGCCCAGCAAATCTGCACTGATTCTCCAAAAGAGTATCTTCACACAGGCTCATACCCAGCCTATCCCCATAACCCCACACATTTACCCCACTAATCCTTCTATCCGACACATCATGGGACACTAAGGGGCAATTTAGCAAGGCCAATCCACCTAAGCCACACATCTTCGCACTGTGGGAAGGAACTGCAGCACTTGGAAGAAATCCACAGTCACAGGGAGAAGGTGCGAATTCTGCACAGTCAACCAAGGCTGGAATTGAACCCAGGTCCATGGAGCTGTAAGGCAACAGTGCTAAACATTGTGCCGCCCATTAAATTACTGAATTATAGAATTGTTTCAGCATTGGGGGCCATTAGGCCCATTATATCCATTCAGACTCTCTGAATAATACATCCAATGCCACATTCCCACCTTCTTCCCAATAAATCTGTATATTCTTCCTTTCCAAATGATAATCCAATTTCCTCTGGGCAGCAGATTGCAGGCCTTAACCACTTCACTGTATGAAAAGATTTCTCCTTGTGTCACCACTGCCAACTACCTCAAATCTGTGCCCTTTCACCCTCGATCTTTCCCCCAGATGAATAAATTTTCCTGATCTATCTGTTCAGACCCCTCATGATTTTGAATATTTCTATCAAATCTCCTTTTCTCCAAAGAGAACATTCCCAACTTCTCCAATCTACCTACACAACAGAAATCCTTCATCACTGGAACTATTCCCGGAAATCTTTTCTGCACTCTAATGCCTAACATCTCTCCTGAAGTGTTTTGTTTTAAAAAATCTCCTTCTGGATTGAAGCCAAAACCCTTCAGCAGAGTCACCAGAATGATAATGAGGCTTGAAAGATATTATTATAAAAACATATTGCAGAAACGTGATTGGTGTTTCTGAGTTGCAACGGTTGACATGTGATTTAATAAAATGACAAGCAAAGTCATTAGAGTAAAAAATTAATTACTCTTGTGGGTGTGCGTGTGCATGTGGGGGACGCAACAAGGGAAATAGTAAACTTAAAACTAGTTAGGATGCATTTCTTCAAAGAGCAGCAAATATCTGAATTTTTCTCTTCCTCAATGCTTTAGATGTAGAGATAATGGTGACAGACCGGGGTGGCACAGTAAGAAGTCTCAACACCAGGTTAAAGTCCAATAGGTTTGTTGGTAACACAAGCTTCTGGATTGCTGTTCCTTCATCAGGCAAGTCTTAACAGGGAATCAATTCTTTAAAGACAGAGACTTGTAGAGATTTGGTTAACTGTTAAGGCTCACATTCCAACCATTATCTTGTAATTGAGTCCATGTCTATATATATGCCAGGTTCCTGAACCCAACTCTGCACTCACCTGATGAAGGAGCAGCACTCCAAAAGCTTGTGATTCCAAATAAACCTGTTGGGCTTTAACCTGGTGTTGTGAGACTTCTTTCAATGGTTTAAGATTCAGGTGAGGAGAAATCTGTTCACCCAGAGAGAGGTGGAATTCACTGTCACAGCAATCAGTGACCAACACACTGTACGTTTTCAAGAAGCAGTTAAATAAAGCTCTTGGGACAAAAGGGAAATCAAAAGTTATGTGGGAGGGAGGAAACTAGGATATCGAGTCGGATGATCAACCATGATCGTAAGAAAGTGGGCCATTCGGCCGTTTATGTGTGTAAAGTTCACAGATGTGTCAATTAGAGCTACGATGATAGAGATCTTTGAGATAAGATAAGAGATTATGATGCACAAGTAATTAAGGGTGAGGGACAGATCAATCATTACCTACAATGTCAAAACAGGTTTCAGAGATTCAACAGCCTGGTCCTACATTCCCAGAACCGTACCGGTACTTTACAAACTCAGGTGCCATTTTATGTCTCTCTCTATTCTTCCCTGGGATGTGGGTGCTTCAGTCAATGCCAGCATCTCCTACCTGTCCCTAACAGTCACTTGTTAGGGAAGAATCAATCACATTGCTGTGGGTCTGGAGTCAGTTGGAGGCCAGACCAGGTAAAGACGGTAGATTTCCTTCTCTAAAGAGCATTAGTGAACCAGTTAGCATCATGGTCATAGGACCTACAAAAGGTGAAGGGGGAAAAGTCTGTATGGAACCGGAAGAAATGGCAGAGGTGCTTAATGAGTACTTTGCCTCAGTATTCACGGTGGAAAGTGATCTGGGAGGATGCACTACAAGTTTGCAGCAGACTGAAAAGACTGAGTATGTAGATATTAAGGAAGCGGATGTGTTAGAACTTTTAAATGCTATCAAGATAGACAAGTCTCCGGGACCAGATGGGATGTACCCCAGGTTATTATGGGAGGTGAGGGATGTCATTGCAGAGCCCCTGGCAATGATCTTTGTGTCGTCGATGGAGACGGGAGAGGTTCCGGAGGATTGGAGGATTGCGGATGTGGTCCCTATTTTCAAGAAAGGGAACAGGGATAGTCCTGGAAATTACCGACCGGTGAGTCTGAACTCAGTGGTTGGTAAGCTGATGGAGAGGCTTCTGAGGGACAAGATTTACGAGCATTTGGAGAAGTTTAGGTTGATTAGAAATAGTCAGCATGGTTTTGTAAAAGGCAGGTCGTGCCTTAGGAGCTTAATTGAGTTCTTCGAAAATGTGACTGAACACATTGACGAAGGAAGAGCAGTGGACGTGGTGTACCTGGACTTCAGCAAGGCATTTGACAAGGTCCCACATGCAAGACTTCTTGAGAAGGTGAGAGGCCATGGGATCAAGGGGCTTTGGCCTTGTGGATCCAGAACTGGCTTGCCTGCAGAAGGCAGAGGGTGGTTGTGGATGGCTCTTTTTCTGCATGGAGGTCGGTCACCAGTGGAGTGCCCCCGGGATCTGTTCTAGGACCCTTGCTGTTTGTCATTTTCATAAATGACCTGGATGAGGAAGTGGAGGGATGGGTGAGTAAGTTCGCCGATGACACGAAGGTCGGTGATGTTGTGGATGGTCTGGAGGGGTGTCAGAAGTTGCAGCATGACATCGACAGGATGCAAGACTGGGCGGAGAAGTGGCAGATGGACTTCAATGCGGATAAATGTGGTGTGGTCCATTTTGGCAGATCCAACGGGATGAATGAGTACACTATCAAAGGTAGGAGTCTTAGCTGTGTGGAAGAGCAGAGGGATTTTGGGGTCCGGGTCAATAAGACTCTCAAATCGGCCTCCCAGGTGGAGGATGTGGTTAAGAAAGCTTACGGTGTACTGGCCTTCATTCATCGAGGGATTGAGTTCAGGAGTCAGGAGGTAACGCTGCAGCTTTATAGGACCCTTGTCAGACCACACTTGGAGTACTGTGCGCAGTTCTGGTCGCCTCACTATAGGAAGGACGTGGAAGCTATTGAAAGGGTGCAGAGGAGATTTACAAGGATGTTGCCTGGATTGGGAGGCATGCCTTATGAAGACAGGTTGAGGGAGCTGGGACTGTTCTCCCTGGAGAGACGAAGGTGGAGAGGCGACCTGATAGAGGTTTACAAGGTGTTGAGAGGAATAGATAGGGTGGACTCTCAGAGACTATTTCCCAGGGCTGAAATGGTCGCGACGAGAGGGCACAGATTTAAGGTGCAGGGAAGCAAGTACAGAGGAGATGCTAGGGGAAAGTTTTTCACTCAGAGGGTGGTGAGTGAATGGAATCAGCTGCCGTCGGTGGTGGTCGAGGCGAACTCGCTGGGGTCTTTTAAAAGACTTCTGGATGAGTATATGGATCCAATGGGATTGGGGGTTATAGATAGGTCTATGGCTAGGTAGGTTTTGATGTGTTCAGCACAACTTGTGGGCCGAAGGGCCTGTTTGTGCTGTAGTGTTCTATGTTCTATGTCACAATTACTGAGACAGCCTTTCAATTTCCACCAACTGCAATATCTCCAGAGCATTAGCCTAGGTCTTTGGATTACCAGCCCAATGGTACCATCACTCCAATCTCCGTCTTCCCTCATGTGAAAATGCCACAATGGTTAGTCTGTTTTTACAACAAAATGTTCAAAAACAGGAGTTTCTTCCTGAGGTGAACTCTCCAGTTGTACAGGTTAAACAACTTCCGGCAAGAACAGAAAGGAGATCATTGGAAATTGGACTTCTTCCCCTCTGCTTCCATCAGTCTTTCCCACCAACTTTCCCTCTCTACCACACGCTGAAGCACTGTATCTCTCATACTCTGATTCTCTGCAGTTACACGCTAAGTTCCTCTATTCTCCAGCCATTTCTAAAACCTGTCTGTATGGAATTTGCACGCTGTCCCTGTGTCTGCATGGGTTTCGTTTGGGTGCTCAGATTTCCTCCCACACTTCAAAGATGTGCAGGTTAGGTGGATTGGCCATGCTAAATTGACACTTAGTGTTAGGGGAGACAAGTAGGATAAGTATGGGAGTTGCAGGTATAGGGCCTGGGTGGGATGGTCATCAGTGCAGGCTTGGTGGGCTGAACGGCCTCCTTCTGGACTGTAGGGATTCTAGGATTCTATGATCACCCATTCTATTTTCTGTCCACAGAGGAGATGCAGAACATGTTCCACAGTCGTACCCACCCCTACCACTGTAATCTCCTTCAAGCCCACAACCTTCCAAGATATTGTGTATTAAATTCAGATGCGATGAGGGAATGGGCCCATAAGGTAAATGTACTGCAATGCCTATAGATAGAAGCATGTGTACCTCATTCAGAGTTGCATGCTCAATGGCCCAGGAAGGGTATAGTGCATGAATCACTGACCATGTTGTGGGATGATTAGAAGAGCAGTTAGGGTGCCTGGTCATTTCAGATTGCACAACTGGCTTCAAGTCATCCTCTCCCCCATCTACTCTCTAATTTGCACAGGTAGTAGTGTATGGAATGAGTTGCCAAACAAAATGGTTGAGGCAGGTACAACAGCAACATTTAAAAAGCATCTGAATAAGTACATGGATGGGGAAGAATTATGGGATAAATGCAGGCAATTCATCATAGAATCCTATAGTACAGGAGGCAGCTATTCAACCTATCCAGTCTGCCCTAATCAGAATCCCATACAGGCCTTATCACTTTAACCGATGCATTTACCCTAGCTAGTCTCCCTGACTGTAAGGGGCAATATAGCATGGCCAATCCAGTCAATCCACACATCTTTGGAGTGCAGTAGGAAACTTGAGCAGCCAGAGCAAACTTCACACAGACAGTGACTCCCAAGGCCTGGAGTTGAACCCAGGTCCCTGGTGCTGTGAAGCCACAATGTGGAGATACTGGTGTTGGACTGGGGTAAGCACAGTTAGAACTGCACTCAGAGGCAGCAATGCTAACCATTGTGCTGGGAGGGCACCGTGCTCGATATGGACCAGTTGGGCCGGAAGACCTGTTTCCAAGGTGTCTTCTCTGCGACTTTATCTAAAACCTGCTCTAGATGTGAGGATTGTGGGGGCGACACCACCTCCTTCAGAAAACATCCAGCAGAAGGTTTCAACACTTTAGGGAAGTTGCCAAACTCTACTTTTTAAATAAAAACTCTCTCTTCCTCTCTCTATTTCACTCAACCATAATTAAAATGCAATCTTACTTCCTTTAACCCCACTGCCATTTAGCAGCATACCTCTGTCCAGTTTTCTCTCGCACTCACTCGCTGAAGGAAGTATCAGTGAGGAGAGTTGACTATTAGGAGTTACTGTGGTCAAACAGATTGAAACACCGTCTACCTGCTTTGGAAAGCCATTCCACCAGATCGGGCAGTTACAAAGCCATCCACTGCCTAGGTATATCATCAGCTTCATCCAGGGGGAATCACCAAAACTCCCGACAATTCACGCACACCATGTTGATACTGCCTGTAACTTCCAACAGCAATTATCACTAATTCCTGTTTTAATTCTTTCACAACGCCAGAAAGCAAGTGAAAGTACATTAGTTAGTAGGTGTACTGCTTCCTCTTCTCACTTTTGCATCATTCGTACCTTCCTCTTTAAATCACCATATCTCCAGTAACCCTGCCTTCTAAGAGAACCGAGTTTTATCAGTTCGACACTTGTCCCTTCCAATTTCCCTCAACTCGACAACAAGCTAGAGGAAAGAGCATGTCTGCTCCTGTCACTGGAGTAGGCCACTCAACCCTCAAGCTTATTTTGCCACTCAACGAGATCATGATTAATCTTCTACATCAACACCATTTTCTCACACTATCTCCATAATACCTTGATGCCTTTAACATCCAGAAATCTACAGATCTCCGTTTTGAACATTGAACTGAGTTGGGACTCAGCCACAGAGGGAGAGAATTCCAAAGGTTTGCCGGTTAAGAAATTCCTCCTGCTCTCAGTTCTAAATGCCTTATCTTTTCCTCAGAGTCAGTGCCCCCTAGTTTAAGATACCCCCAAGCCAGGGGAAACATTCTCCCTCATCGACCCGGCTGAATCCCATAAAAAAATTTCTATGATTCAAATGATTCAAATTTTCTCTCATTCATGAATAGAGTTCATGAGAGATTCCCGTGGGCCAAGGGGCCTGTTTGTGCTGTAGGTTATAGGTAAGCCTAATAGATAGACATCAGCGCAACTTGTGGGCCGAAGGGCCTGTTTATGCTTTAGTTTTTCTATAATTGGATGGCATATTGGTTAGCACCACTGCCTTATAGTGCCAGTGACCCAGGTTCAATTCCTGGCTTGGGTAACTGCATGGAGTTTGCACATTCTCGCTGCGTCTGCGTGGGTTTCTTCCGGGTTCTCTGGTTTTCTCCCACAGTCTGAAAGATGAGCTGGTTAGGGAGCAAATTTTTTCACACAGAACGTGGTGAGTGTTTGGAACAAGCTGCCAGAGGTAGTAGTAGAGGTGGGTACAATTTTGTCTTTTAAAAAAGATTTAGACAATTACATGCGTACGATGGGTATAGAGCAATATGAGCCAAGTATGGGCAATTGGGGTTAATTTAGAGGTTTAAAAAAAATAAGGGCAGCATGGATAAATTGGGCCAAGGGGCCTGTTTCCATGCTATAAACCTTTATAACTCTGACTCAAACAGGTACCGGCAACTAGGGGAATTTCACAGCAACTTCATCGCAGTGTTAATGTAAAGCCTACTTGTGACACTAATAAATAAACTTAAAAAAAAGAATTTTCTTTTCTCAAGGGATCCCTTTTACACAAGTTCCAGGAATCTGTCCTCCCCAGCATTAGTTGGGTTTATCCAGTGCATATGTAAATCCACAGAGTCCATAATCTCTGTAGTACTCTTGTTACATTCACCTCCAATTTCCTGATTTCTACCTTGCCCTACATTACTGCCACTGTTTGATGACTTATAAACTTATAACTCCCACCAACAAATGCTGCACCGTGCTGCTTCTTAGCTCTGTCTGAACCAATCCTCAATATTCCTTTCCAAGATCCTCTCTTCTTAAAATACTGACCTCATCCTTTATTAACAGGCTCTCCCAACTCTTTTTCCTTTCTGCTTATCCTCCCTAAATCTCAAATATTTAGTCCCTGTTCTTAGATAATACTTATTTTCTTCTATTTGTGCCATCAATTCATCTACTTTGCGTATTTGTGTTGAGAGACTGCGTAGACTTGGATTGTTTTCTCCAGAGCAGGGAAGGCTGAGGGGGGACAGGATTGAGGATGAGGGGGGATGTGGACAGGAAGCAGATGTTCCCCTTGGTGGGGGGGGGGGGGGGGGGGGGGGGGGGGGTCAGTCTTGAGGGGGCACAGTTTTAAGGTGAGGGGCAGGAGATTCAGAGGGGATTTGAGGACAACATTTTGCACTCGGAAGGTGGTGGGAATCTGGAACGCGCTGCCTGGGAAGACAATGGAGGCCAGAAACCTTACAACATTTAAAAAATATTTGGATGACAACTTGAAGCATCATAAAATTCAAGGATCTGGACAAACGCTGGAAAATGGAATCAGTGGAGTTATTGTTAGACTTAATGGGCCGAAGGGCCTTTTCTGTGCTGTACATCTCTGACTCTAAGTGCCTTTAATTCTTTTCATTATTTTTGCAACCTCTAACCTCATCAGTACGTGCAATCTCCAGACCTTCAGTCAGTCCCTTCCTGTCACACTGATCACCATTTCCCTTACTGCCCTTTACTCTCTTGCTCTGACCTCTCTCTACTTTACATCTTCCTCATTTGATCCCTTTACCCTCACTACTTAGTTTAAAGCCCTCTCTACCACTGAATCATAGAATCCCGACAATGCAGGGAAGCCATCAGGCCTGTGCTGACATCAATCCCACCAAGCCCTATTCCTGTAACCTCAAGTACTTACCCTGTTAATTTCCCTGACATTAAGGGGCAACTTAGAAGGCCAATCTACCTTAGCCTGCACAACTTTGAAGTGTGGGGGCAAACCGGCGCACTCGGAGGAAACCCATGCAGACAGGGGGAGAATATGCAAGCTCCACATAGAACATAGAACATTACAGCACAGAACAGGCCCTTCGGCCTTCGATGTTGCGCTGACCAATATAAAAAGCAATGCCCCTCCAAACTAAACCATTCCCTCTCTTCCATATACTTATCAACTAACCTCTTAAACGCCACCAAACTTGGCGCATCTACAACTGCTGCAGGCAGGGCATTCCACTCCCGAACCACCCTTTGGGTAAAGAACCTACCTCTGATATCCGTCCTATAACTATCACCCCTTAATTTAAAGCTATGTCCCCTCGTGCTAGCTTTCTCCATCCTAGGAAAAAGGCTATCACTGTCCACCCTATCTAAACCTCTAATCATCTTATATGTAGACATGGACAGCGACTGAACATGGGAATCGAACAAGGGTCTACGGGGCCGTGAGGCATCTGTGCTAACCACTGTTGCTGCCGTGCTGCCCCAAAACTCAACTATTCATTCTTCACTACCCTCTGAAACATACAGTTGGGCACTATTTCTGCCAGATAGCCATATAACTTGCCAGAACACTGGTCCCCGTATAGTTGAGGTGAATAATAGCAAAGTTACAGTACAGAAGGAATCCATCCACCCCATTGCCTTTCTAATCCCATCTTCCCGGACTCAGTCCATACCTGGTAGCTTATGGGTGAAATTATCTCAACTGTATAGCTCTCACTTTCCCACACTGGTGCCAATACCCTATCAATTGGAACTCAGTTCTCCAATCTCTGAGCCATATATTTAACTCTAATCTGATTCGCTCTACTTCAATTGCTCACTGCTCAGCTAACAATCCAGAGATTATCATCTTTGAGGTTTTGCTTCATAATTTAGCTCAAGCTGCCACAGGGTCTAAGCGGAACTAGTTTCTTAGTCCTACCTTTGTCACTGGTACTTACGTGAAGCATGACAGATCCTCCCATTCTGTCTGCCAGCTCCTCTCCGGCCCAAAGCAGAGGTGCTGACCCTGACACTGGGCAGGTGACAGAGCCTTCCGGAGTCTCATGTTCAGCTGCAGTGTCCTGAATGAATAAACTGACCATATTCTGATCAACTCCCCTTGAATGGTTCCCTGCTGCCACGCTCAGTCCACTTATCCACTCCACATCCACATTCCCATCTATCCAAGCTGCAAGAACCTCAAACCTGTCAAAGAACGTAGAGTGATGAGGTTCCTCAAGCTCCACGCCTCCCCATACCTACCCGGTGCTCAGCCGCATCCTCCTGTCCCTGACCACGGACCAAATAAGACAGCCCTACCAAAGAATGAAGTGTCCAGGTAACTTCCACCCACCCTGTGTCAGCAGCTCAGCCTCCAGCTCAATGATTCTGAGCTAGAGCTCCTACAGTCGCAGATAGAGAAGTGTTTGCCTTGGATCACACAAGTGACCACAAGCTTTTCCGTCCTGCAGCCACCACACAGCACATACCCTCCTGTGCAACTCTGTTTTGTCAAAACACTTTGATCTATTTTAGCACAAACATCTCGCTCTCCCTACTTGCTCTTATGTTCAGCTGCTGCCTTTGCAACTCTAACACTGATAATACTCAAACTTTTCAATCAAATTCAACAATTCTAACTCCCAACTGCCAGCAACCAGTGAATCAGGGCTCCCATCAGCAGCAAACTGTCTTTTTATTAACACTACAATCCTGTGTCCTCTTGACAACCTCAACTGTCTCAGGCAACTGGAGCAGTCTTCGGGAAGCTGATCTCACCTCAGGTATCCATCTACTCTCCTGCTGAGTCCAAGCTTGGGTGACAGGGTGTTAAGAGGTCTATAAATCTTGGTAATCTAGCCAATGAAAGCATGGTAATCAAATTAAAGTAGCACATAGCTTCCTCATTCATCCCTGTCCAAATCTTGTGGGTCTGGAGGTTCACAAGGGATGATTATTGGTGCTGATGTCTCAATAAATCCTGTCAGGACAACAAGACACAGACATCCATAATACTGCTGATATTCATTTACATTTTATACATGGCCTACAGGATACGCAGGCATCAAAACCCACAAAGTTATCAAAGATCTTTCTTCATTTCTTGTCCCAAGTTCTACATTACACTTAATTTTCTAACTTTTGTGCTGCTTTACCATCTGAATTTGCAAAATAGCTAGCAACAAGCAACTTAACTCCAAAGGGCAGACTCATTTGATTAAGTCAGGATGGCAGCTCAACTCCTTAGCTCTGCTTACCAGTCCAATATGTCTGCAGGGGGACAGTGGTTAGCATTCTACCTCAACATCATGGACCTGAATTTGATTCTGGCTTCAGGTGACTGCATTGAGTTCGCATGTTCTCCCGAGTCTGCGCGGGTTTCCTCCGGGTGCTCCAGTTTCCTCCCATAGTCCAAAGATGTGCAGGTTAGATGGATTGACCATGCACATAGAAAGTATCCTTTCTATAATAGGGCGACAAAAACTGTACACAGTACTCCAAATGTGGCCTTACCAATGTCTTGTACAACTTCAACAAGAGGTCTCAACTCCAGCTATTCACCCCACCGTGTCCATGCTGGCTCTCTGAAAGTGTTATCCGCTTGGTCCCACCACCCTCGCCCCTTCCCCATAAAGAACAAAACTCTTCTCATCCAGTCTTTAATTTTCAGTTGGAAGTTATTATTGAATCTGCTTCCGTCGCCATGTCAGACACTGCATTCCCAAACATAAACTATGATGCTAAGGAAGATTTCTGTGTGTTTCCTACTGGTCCTTTTGTCAATTACATTCAATCTGCACGTTCAGGTGACCAAACCTAAGACTAATGGAAACAGTTTCCTTTTAGGGGAAGCGCATGCATCAGGAGAAAAGTAACACACAATTTTCCAAGATTATCTCAGTGGCTGATACATGGTGCAAAATAGACTGTAGAACCCCTACAGTGCACAAAGAGGCCATTCAGCCCATCGAGCCTGCACCAACTCTCCAAACAGCATCTCACCCAGGCCTTCTCCTTCATCTTCTCCCCAGAAGTAACCAGGCGGTTACAGTACAGTACTGGCATCTACCTGACGGTGGAAAATTGCCTGGGTTGTCCTGTCCCACAAAAAGAACAAATCTAAACTGGTCAATTAGCAACCCATCAGTCTATTCTTGGTCATCAAAGTGATGGAAATTATCAAGCAGCACTTAATCACCAATAATCCACTTCCCAATGCTCAGTGTCAGAGGCTGGGGTCAGGAAAGCGCTGTCTTAAGGAGCCTTGGTGAGTTGCTGCAATGCATTTTATCTCTAGTGTATCCTGTTGCCATTGGCTGTCAGTCATGCAGTGCTGTTATACCCTGGATGGTGTTGAGCTTCTTATGTGTTGAAGCTGCATTCATCCAGGACAGCATATTGCACCCCTCTCTTGCTGCCTCTTTCCCCTCTTTTCTAAATTTTACCCCCCCTCCCCCCAGGTAAAATTCCCCCCCTTCTCCCAACATCTCCACCTGTCACAGTTTACCCTCTGATCTCAGCTTCTCGGCCGACTGACTATTCACACCCTTCATTCTCTCAATGGGCTGCCATTAGCAGCCTTTTCCCCTGGTTTCTGTGGCTATGACTCATCTCTCATTTCATCACCCTGCAGTATATATATCTCTCTATGCCTTTTAACTTTGACAACGGCTCATCTGGACTTGAAAGATCAGTTCTTTTCTATCCTTACTGCCAGATATGCTGAAATTTTCCAGCATTTTCTCCTTTAGTTTCAACATGCCACCACACTCCTGACTTGTGACTTGTACCCATCTTGGAGCAGTGAGGGACAATTTACACACACAGCATCATAGAATTCCTACGGTTTCCTCTTATTTATTTTATCGAAACTTTCCAAGATTTTCAAGGATTCAATCAAATTTCCCCTTAATCTGCTCTACTCCAAGGAATCTTTCTATATAAGCTGAAGTCTTTCCTCCCTGCTATCATTGGGGCAGCATGGTAGCACAGCGGGTGGCACTGCTGCTTCACAGCTCCAGGGTCCTGGGTTTGATTCCTGGCTCAGGTCACTGTGTGTGTGGAGTTTGCACATTCTCCTCATGTCTGTGTGGGTTTCATAGAACATAGAACATAGAACATTACAGCACAGAACAGGCCCTTCGGCCTTCGATGTTGTGCCGACCAAAATAAAAAGCAATGCCCCTCCAAACTAAACCATTCCCTTCTCTTCCATATACTTATCAATTAACCTCTTAAACGCCACCAAACTTGGCGCATCTACAACAGCTGCAGGCAGGGCATTCCACTCCCTAATCACTCTTTGAGTAAAGAACCTACCTCTGATATCCGTCCTATAACTCATACCCCTTAATTTAAAGCTGTGTCCCCTCGTGCTAGCTTTCTCCATCCTAGGAAAAAGGCTATCACTGTCCAATCCTAGGAAAAAGGCTATCACTGTCCAATCCTAGGAAAAAGGCTATCACTGTCCAATCCTAGGAAAAAGGCTATCACTGTCCAATCCTAGGAAAAAGGCTATCACTGTCCTCTGGGTACTCTGGTTTCCTCCCACAGTCCAAAGATGTGCGGGTTAGGTTGATTGGCCATGCTAAGAAATTGCCTCTTAGTGTCCAGGGATGCATAAGTTAGAGGGATTAGTGAGTATAATATGTACGGATATGGGGGTAGGGCCTGGGTGGGATTGTATCCAGAGTAGACTTGATGGGCAAAAGGGTCTCTTTCTGCACTGTAGGGTTCTATGCTTCTATGATTCATTCCAGTAAATTGCCTCTACAAACCAGGAAGCAGGTAGGCCATTCAGCCCCACCTGCCATTAACAGTAACCTCAACTCTACATTACTGTCAACCCCCAGTAACCTTCCACCCTTCCCTTATCGAGAAACCATCTAGCTGTGCCTTAAATATATTCAAAGACTCTCCTTCCATAGCCTTCTGAGGAAGAGCATTCTAAAATACGAACTTATAGATGGTTCCTCATCTCTTCTAAATGGGCAACCTCTTATTTTTAAAGAGTGGCCCCTAGCACCAGCTTCACCCACAAGAGGAAACATTCTCTCCCCGTCCATCCTGTTAAGAGCCCCCAGGATCTTGTATGTTTAATCAAGTCACCTCTTATTTCTTCTAAGCTCCAGCAGATACAAGCCTAGCGTGTCCCACCTTTCCTCATCAGATGACCAAGGCATTGGCGTACTTTATAAACTATGGTAATCAGGATTTTCCACAACACTCCAGATGGACCCTGACTAGCTTTATATATAAAAAAGCACAACTACCTTGCTTTCCTACTCAAAGCCTCAATTTTAAAGTCAAAGACCTTATATTGTTTTTTAACAATCTCAACTCATCCTGCCACTTTCAAAGGCCAGTGTTAAAAAACCTACAAATCATTGTGTTCCTAAACCATACAATTCCTACAGTGCAGGAGGCTGTTATTCCATCGAGACTGCACCGATTCTCTGAAAGAGCATCCTACCCCTCTACCTAAAATTTCATCCGTTGCGTCTATTCATTTTACCCCAATTTCCCTCTGATCTCCTGAACTCTTTTACTGCCGTAAGTGATAATGGCATTTGAGTTTTGTGCCATCTGCAAATTTTGTAATTGTGGCCAAAATGGCCAAGCCCAGCACGTTAGCATGTCAAAAAGAGATGTGGACTCATTTCTGACCCGTGACAACATTAATATATACATCCTTCTAATCTGAAAAACAACTCCCTGCTCCATTGCCTCTTTAATCCCATGGGCTTCAATTTTAGTTCTACCAGATGTTTTTTCTGGTCCCTTGCCAAAGTTATGTCTTGTAATTTCTCTTTTGCATCTATCTCCTGTCACGTTTGTACAGCTCAGCTCTCGCAAACTGAGATTTTTTTCCCCTCCAACTCAAATCTACATCTTGGTTGAGATTAAAGGTGGCAGTGAGTAACATGCATGCCACACAAGTGCCAGGCAAAGACCAACTCCAACAAGAGAGGATCTAACCATTGTTTCTTGACAGTCAATGGCTTTACCATCACTGAATCCACTACCGACATCCGGAGGGGATTACCATTTACCAGAATCTAAACTGGACCAGCCACAGAAATACTGTGGCTACAAGTGTGGTAAGAAGTCTCACGACACCAAATGGTGTTCCTTTGTCAGGTGTGTGGAAGGTTCTCTTCATACAAAAGCTCGTGAGATTACTTTCAAATAAACTGGCTGGACTTTAACCTGGTGTTGAGAAATTTTTTTTTTTAAACTGTGTTTAACCCAGTCCCACACTGGCACCTCCACATCATGACTACAAAAGCAGGCCAGAGGATGGAATCCTCCAGAGAGGAACTCACCTCCTGACTCTCCAAAGCCTGTCTACCACTTACAAGGCACAAGTCAGGAGTGAGGTGGAATGTTAAAACCAAAAGAGAAAATGCTGGAAAATTTCAGCACGTCTGGCAGTAAGGATAGAAAGGAGCTGACTTTCAAATCCAGATGACCTATTATCAAGGCTAAAAGGCATAGAGAGTAAGAGATATTAATACTGCAGGGTGAGGGAATGAGAGATGAGTCATAGCCACAGAAACCACGGGAAAAGGCTGCGAATGGCAGTCCATCGAGAGAATGAAGGGTGTGAATAGTCAAACGGCAGAGAAACTGAAATCAGAGAGTAGACGAAAATGTTGGGGGTGGGGGGGGGTAAAAACTTAGAAAAAGGGGGAAAGAAGCAGCAAGGCGGGGGGTTAATATACTCTCCACTTGCCTGTGTGAATGCAGCTTCAAGACTTAAGAAGCTCGAAACCATCCAGGGCATAGCAGCACTGCATGAGTGACAACCAACGGCATCAGTGTGCACTAGAGATAAGATGCACAGCAGCAACTCACCAAGGCACCTTCCAGACCCCAACCTCTGACACTGTGTAGTAGATGCATGAGAACAGCATCACCTGTAAATTCCCTTCCAAAGCACACAGCAAACTGACATGAAAACATAATGCCATTCCGTCATTGTCCCTGGGTAAAATATTAATAACAATATTGTTAAAGAGTTAAGAACACACTTCTTAACAACATTGGCAATTTATCTTCAACACAGACTGCAGTGATTCAACCCCAGCCCCACCTTCTCAAATGCAATTGGGGAAGGCAGGGCGTGCACAACAATTTTCTTTGTAATTAATTTCTGGGACATGCTGGCTGGCCAGTATTTATTGATGTGGAGATGCCAGCGTTGGACTCGGGTAAACACATCACTTGGTTGGACTTTAACCTGGTATTGTGAGACTTCTTACAGTATTTATTGCCCATCCTGAGTTACCATTGGACGGCAGTTGAAAGTCAACCACAATGCTGTAGCTGTGGAGTCACACGTAGGCCAGACCAAGCAAGGACAGCAGATTTCCTTCCTTAAACGGACATTAATGAACCTGATAGGTTTTTCCGACAATGGATTCACGGTCATCAGCAGATTCTTAACTCTAGGTATTCTTTATTGAATTCAAATTTCACCATCTGCCGAGGTGGGATTCGAACCCAGAACATTAGCTGAGTTTCTGGGTTAATAGTCAAGCAATAATATCACTGGGCCATCACCTCCCCCAATGTCACGTCCAGTGAAGAGATTAAAAAAATCATTGTTCAACTATTCCAACCAAAATATCAAGCTTCATCCCGGAGCAGCTTGGTCGAATACTTCACTTTCAGCCTTCTTGAATGTCAAAGACAAATCTGCAACCATCTTCAGCCAGAAGTGTCAAGGATGATTCATCTGCAGTGAAGATTGAAGCCCCCAGAACTAACCAAGCGGTAAGAGTACAGTACTGGCATCTACCTGACAGTGGAAAATTGCATGATAATTTGCTGTCCTGTCCACAAAAAGACAGAACAAATCTAATCTGTCAATTATCAACCCACCAGTCTATTCTCGGCCAAAGTGATGGAAATTGTTAAGCAGCATTTAATCACCAATAATCTACTTCCCAATGCTCAGTCTGGGTTCCACCAGGACCACGTGGCTCCAAACTTCATTACAGACTTGGTGTAAACACAGTCAGAAGGGCTGAAATCCAGTCCAGGCAAGGCTGACTGACTGTCCTTAACATTAGTATTTTGTTCTCCTCTACGTTCTGAAATGAACAATTAAACTCTGTTGCTTCAATTTCTCAGGAGATATTTCCTGTGTCTCGAAGGCCGAGCCACTTCCGTGGTCTCCACTATTATTTTTCACAATGACTAATGTGCTTAATTCTGTTGGATCACCAGATCCCTAACTTCCTGTATTGCCAGAACCAACAAGAAACTTGGTTTCTTTTTTCGCACCAAACCCTCCTTTTGCCTCCACAACCCAATGCTCTATAAAATTTGCCAGTCTGATAGATTTGACAATTCTGTGGCGGACAATTTCTGTTGTATTCCTAGGGGCAGGACAAGCTCATCATCCTCTGACTTCCCACCACTGAATATTGTTTAAAAGTAATAGCGTTGCTTCGATGAACTCTCATCAACTTGCCCTTCAAAATTTTAACGACATTTTACTTCCCAATATCCCACTCCGCTAGAATCAAAGCTCTGTACAAAGTTTTTAACTCTTGACACATCCCTCGCAACTCCTTAACACAGTATTTCCCTCTGCCTTTCCTTCAATGTCTCCAACGAATTTTATTGCATAATCACTCATTCCTAAGTGACCTAACTGGGTAGCATGGTGGCACAGTGGTTAGCACTACTGCCTCACACGGATCTGGGTTCAATTCCAGCTTCAGGTAATTGCACATCCTCCCCATGTCTGCATGGGTTTCCTCTGAGTGCTCCAGTTTCCTCACGCAATCCAAAAATGTGCTGGATTAGTCATGCAAAATTGGCCTTTAGTGTTAGGGGGTTTATAGCAAGATAATAGCTGGGGTTACATGTAAAGGGCCTGGGTGGGACTCTTGTTGGTGCAGAGTCAATGGGCCGAATGGCCCCCTTCAGCACTGTAGGGTTTTGATTAATTGGATATGCAATCCGTATGTATTACAGTCAAGCAAACATCAGTGAACATTAACAGCGCCTGAACTTGCCAGTAGGTCTGTACAACCAGTGTGACTATGAAAGTCCTGGCTTATTAACTAGGAATTCGGAAATATAACTAAATTTAGGGTGACCATGTATGAAAGAAAACTAAGCTTAGTGGGGACAGCTTTTATCATGCAATGCAGCCCTCAATATACAATTCATAGCTTTCATAAAAGCAAAACAAAAAAGACAGAAGTGAGACTTGGTAATTTCATACATTGCTGCCACATCGATATTTTTAGCCACTGCAATCTTATCTTGTCACTCAGGAAGAGGGTCTTTCATTGGATAAGGTGAACTCAGCACACACATCAAAAAAAGAAAGTGAAATTTCAACCACAAAAATAAACAGTCCCAAACTGCTTAGCTCAGTGCATTCAAAGTAGGCAACTTAACAGGCATCTTAGTTTGGACACAACCCAAGAGGAACTGAGACACACCAGTCAAGAGGTTCCACAATGGAGACCCACTCACTGGAGAGCTGATATTATCTCGGCCAAGACAACTGGAACCTCCACTTTTGCTTCCTCAGAAAGAGAGACATATATATCTATATATATGAGACAGAAGACAGAGGCAGAGACACAGCGAGCCAGACAGACAGACAGAGACACAGCGAGCCAGACAGACAGAGACACAGCGAGCCAGACAGACAGACAGAGACACAGCGAGCCAGACAGACAGACAGAGACACAGCGAGCCAGACAGACAGACAGAGACACAGCGAGCCAGACAGACAGACAGACAGAGACACAGCGAGAGAGAGACAATGAGAGAGTCAGACAATGAGAGAGACAGGAAGAGATATAAACAGACAGAGCAAGAGAGAGAGAAAGAGAGACAGACACAGATACAGAGACACACAAAGATTTCTCTGGTTCTGAAGTCAAATGTAGGCCAGACCAGGTGAAGGATGGTAGATTTCCTTCCCTAAAGGATATTAGTGAACTTGATGGGATTTTACAACAGTTGATGCATAGTTCTGTGCTCACTATTCCAGAGTCTAGCTTCATCTTCCTGATTCCTATTGATTGTATTGAAATTCCACCAGCTGTCTTGGGGCATTTGAATGCAGAGCATTCGCCTAGGCTTGGGACTGTTTGTCCATCACTGGGCCACTGTCACTGAAAAGCAACAGAGAACTTTGGGGAGGTTATTCCAACACTTACAGCCGATCGACAGCAGAGTTCACAGAATCCCACAGTGCAGGAGGGGTTACTGGTCACAATCCCACGCATGCAATCTCCGCACAGTGACCCAAGCTGGGAATTGAACCCGGGTCCCCGGTGCTGTGAAGCAGCAGTGCTAACCACTGCACCACCCCACGTAGTTCTCAGGACTGAATTCTCAGTTGGAGTCAGGAGAGTGTGAGAATATGCAAGTCTGGCAGTGGAAAAGATATGCAAGAGAGGAACGAGGCAGCAGTGATGTAATAGAAATGGATGGTCTTGGTGAAAGTTCTTCTTAGGATCAAATCTGAAGATTGCAAAAAGCTTTATTCATCTTCAGCCAGTTACTAGGGACAGGAACGGGATCAGCGGTGAGGGATGTAGTTAGAGATGTTTGCAGCAAGGAATTAACCTGAGGTGATTTCTGTATGTTGGATACGCGGTCTGGTAATTTAGAGATAGAATCATAGAAACATGACAGTGCAAAGGGAGGCCATTCAGCCCATCAAGCCTGCACAGCCAACAATCCACCTGGCCCTATCCCTGCAGCCTTATGTATTTATCCACCTAATCCTTCTGACACAACGGAGCAATTTAGCCTAACCCATACATCTTTGTAATGCGGGAGGAAACCTGAGCCCCCGGAGGAAACCCACACAGATACAGGGAGAACGCGCAGGCTTCCACACAGTCACCCAAGGGCGGAACTGAACTTGAGTCCCTGGCACTGTGAGGCAGCAGTGCTAACTGCTGTGACACGCAGGTAGTGATGGGGCCTTGAGATAAAGTCGCATGTCATCACCCCACATGTGGAAACTGATGTGTTGAGAGATGCTGCCAAGGACTAGCATGTGTAAACAGGAGGAATCCAAGGACAGGTCTCTGGGGACACGAGAGGTTACTTACTGTGGAAGAATAAGAAAAGGCATCATTGCCAGTTATCTGGCGACAATTACATAATTATTCGGTAAACGCCAATCTGTGATCACCCAGCCGGCTACACAACTGCAGAGGTTTCTGTTGTTTATACATTTCTGTAAATTATCATTTTCCTATGTTCAGAAATTTTTTTAAAGGACACTTGTCCACATCAAACACCAAGGCACTAGGTAAGTAATATTTGGGTTAAATTAAAGTAAAGATTGTTTTTAAAGGTTTCAAGCTATGCACTCAAGCCAGTGAGTTGTTTTGGCACACCAGATAATGGTTTAAAATGTAGAGACGAGTCTCTCCTTCAGTGTCTATCTTCACAGAATCCCTACAGTGCAGGAGGCGGCCATTCGGTCCATCGAGTCTGTACCGACTGCAATCCCACCCAAGTCCTATCCTTGTAACCCCATGTATTTACCCTGCTAAGCCTTCTGACACTAACAGGCAAATTAGCATGGCCAATCCACGTAACCCACACTTCTTCGGACTATGGGACACACGTAGGATGACAACATGCGATTTTACCTCACTGTCTCATCACAATCTGGATGGCAGGGTGGCACAGTGGTTAGCACTGCTGACTCACAGCACCAGGTTCAATTCCACCCTTGGGCAACAGTGTGAGGAGTTCGCACATTCTCCCCGATCTTTGAAAAAGAAAGGAAAAATGCTTACAGACTCAGCTCACCTCCTCTATCCGCTAGAGATCAGAAGATGCTTGTAAAGAATGACAACAAAATGAGAGGCAAGCAAGCAGATGAGGGGAGTTAGGACTCGTTAAAGATGAAATAATGCTGGTGCATCTCTGGAGCATCCAGAGAAAACCCACGCAGACACAGGGAGAATGCACAGACTCTGCAGTGAGTGACCCGTGACTGGAATTGAACCTGGGTCCCTGGTGCTGTGAGGCAGCAGTGCTAAATACTGTGCCACCATGCCACCCTATGATATGTGTGATATATTGAATGTAGGTCTTCACGTATCGCTGAGCTTAACATCTCCCCCCTCTCCTCAGCAGGGTATTTAAAGGCATCATAGCCGATGGTCGGATTATATACACACTTGCATGTTCTTGGGTAGCACTAGCAATGCCTTTCCAATTGTCCCTCTCCCAGTGCAGAGAGATCATGAGGCATTGGCTCACAGCAACTCAAAAGGTCATGTTGGGTCAGAAGAGGTTGAGATAGCAGGTTCCTCCCCACCCCCAAAGCCTGTGAAGGATGTATGTGAACCAGTTAAACGCTTAATACATTTCAACTGCTCACTCACAAGCTATCAAATTCAATTTCACAATTTTCAATGCTGGGATTTGAACTCTTAACCTCAGGGTTCCTGGTTCACCACTGCAACTACCCATCCCAGCTGACTGTCTTGCCTGTGCCCAGTCCTAGCTCTGATCATGAGAGATTAGAATGTTTGCCCCAGCTCAATCAGCAACACTTGTGTTCCCATTTTGGGTTCCAAGTCCCAACCCAGGATTCAGGCACGGCAATCAAAGTTTGCACCCGGGTGCTGCACTGTCGGATATGCTGTCTTCCAAATGAGACACTAGGCTTGCCTGCTTCGGGAGAACATCCCATGGAACTATTTCGAAGAGTGGGGGAATTCTCGCCAGGGTCCTGCCCAATAACAACATCACAAAGACTGGTCTATGATTAGACTGCTGTTTGTGGGAGCTTGCTGTACACAAATTGGCTACTGCATTTCCTGCATTACAACAGTTACCACTTCTAATACACTTCACTGGTCATTAAAGCACTTTGGAATGGCTGGTGGTGGCAAAAGGCACAATAAAAATGCAACTTTTCCTTTCTTTAATGATTTAACTTGCTGGGCTGGCTTGCCCAGCTATTCAGACAGCACTGCAGCACAAACATCATTTCATCTTTAATGTGAAACGTGTCCTAATTCCTGTCGCCAACTTGCTTTCCTCTCATTTTACTGCCATTCTTTACAAGCATACAATCATCTCCTGTGAGTTGAAGAGAACGGAGATCTGTAAACATTTTTCCTTGCACCAAGTGTATTTCAATCAACATACAGAACACACACATCCCTGAATAATACCTGACTTTCAGACACTCAAAATAAAAGACAATTTGGTATTCTGCATAGTAATGTTAGATTAGACCGCTAAAGAAAACTACCCTGCCATAAATCTAACAGCAAGCTATATTAAATATATGAAAATTTGCACACATTTCCTGTCACTTTTCCATTATAAATTCCTCTCTGCATTTATAATGGAAACTGTCTGTATAATTGCTGTACTGACTCACCTCCTACAGCATCACCACCAATATGAGGATGCATTACTATCTCACTAAAGCTGAGCTGTAAGTGTCCACTCAGGAATAAACAAATGCACACAGGCTACACGATTGAAATGAAGACTGGATTATGCCTGTATCCCCTGGCCTGATATCTCCCCACGCCTTCCAAAGTGCTTCATCTGAAGACTACACTTGATTTTGACTCCTCGTGTGCAACATGACAGGAGACTGACTCACTAATTTAAAATGAATGCAAACAGCTCATTCCGAACAAAGTATGGAGGGAATGGAGAGGGGAAATCAGGCCAGGGCAAGAAGAATACTTTCAATAAACGTTACTCACATCATGTGGAGGTGTTTTCCTACAAATTCCAGATACCCCAAATCCAGGGCCAAGGAATTGCTGGTAAAAACATACTTCTGGTTTGAACTGTAAGTCCAGCCTCAAGACAGTCCATCAGCAAAAGATGCACGGACACTGGGACAGAGATCCCCACTCCAACCCACATGGTAATCTCTCGTATCCCATAAGATCAGATACGTTCTGGACACAGTCCGTTCCGTGGTCCATTACAACGAGAAGCCGCATCTTGGACAAACTAACGTACTTACTATGAATAAATGGGTTTCAGAGTAAGGAAGCAGCTCGGTTGGGTCATTTAAAAAAAAACACTTCAGCCGATTGCACAATTCAGCATTTCAAACCTAGTTTTTACACTTCTAACAGCCATCAGAAAATGATCGGTACAAGTTACAGCCGCCCAAAGTCCTCCATCTCTCTGACAGACTGATGAGTGCTGAATCAGGGTGTTATAACATTACGCTCCAGACAATGGAACTGCAGTTGTGTGTAAGCAGATAAAACAAGACAACTGCCTTCAACTCAGTCATGAAAACTCTGAAAATAGAAGACTTCTTGTACTTCTCCGCATACTTCCTGTTGATTCTGAAACGATTATCCTAATCTATTATAATAGACTAGACGCAACGTATAGTACTGACCAGGATATCATTCTGTAAATGACTTCAAATGTTCATGCATTGCTAAGCACAATCAGGCCCTGTCAAGCCACATTAGCTCATTAAACTAGCTGAGGTTTTTATTACTGCATGTCACCCTTACACTGTCTGGAACATTAGGGACATTAAGGCCTCCACATCACAATCATGACCCAACCTATCCAGCAGTGTTGCTGGGGTTTCAGTGTAACGCTCTGCTTGTGCTATCTCCACCAAGTTTGAGAGAATTACCCAACGGCAAATAGGAAGTAGTTGTTCCCCTTGATTGAGGGGTCAATCACGAGGAGGTATAGTTTTAGAGCAGAGGACTTGAGTAAACATTTTCACTCCGGGAGAGTGGTGGGAATCTCGAATGCGCTGTCTGGGAAGGTTGGGGAGGCTGGAAGCCTTACAACCTTTAAAAAAAAAAATTTGGATGCGCACTTGAACCATCATAATATTCAAAGATATGAGACAAGTGCTGAACAATGAGATTAGCACACCTTGAGCGTTAGTAGTTGTCAGTGCAGACTCAATGGGCTGAAGGGCCTTTTTTGCACTGTACAACTCAGTTATGGATTGATTCAATGTTTCCGAATAATAAATAGATCTATAAACATGGACAGGGATGCTGGGTAGACGTGGGAACATCGGGGCGGCAGCGCAGGCTTGTTGGGCCGAAGGGCCTGCTTCCCGTGCTGTTTTGTTCTTTGTTTAATATTTTAATCCACTGGCCCCTAGCTGAAGCACTGGGGGATACGTTAAATAAACAAGCAATATACTGATAGCAAATCGGTTCAACAGAAGCATGTTTTGGGTCATTTTAATCTGCGACACACTGACAATACCTCGAGCCTCCTTTCTCTCACAGTTGTCTGCAGGACTCTGGCATTTTACTGTTCTGTAGCTGTGCAAACCTCCCAGAATTAGCTGCACAGCTAACAGGAAGAGAAAACGGATTTGGTGCCAGAAACCTCAAAAGTAGTCAGACATCTCGTTTCCCTGATTCTCTCAAAGTCCAATGTGCACCCAGCACCTGGCTTCTCCCAACATGCAGCCACCCTCCCCACCACCTCCTCCCGCACGGGGTGGTGAGCTGCAGACAGGCCTGACAGTAGTTGCAGACGGACTCTGTTCCTCATTCTGACACTAGCTATTTTAGCTCAGCTCCTTGGCCTCATCTGAGACAGGACGCTCACTGATAGCTCATGTTCCCCTCTCAGAGCACACAGTGGCTTTTAAAATTTACAAATGGTTACCATTACATTTTTCTAGAGACTCCATTAGTAGCTTGCTCCAGAAACAGACCTCAGGATGTTAGAACATTTTTGGGATCTTGGGCAAGTGCAGACAGCTTTGCCTAATGATGCAAGGTTTTGTTGACTAGTCCTTCAATATTGTCTTCTACTCACTCAGGGCAGCAACAAAGACTTGCTTTCTAATGCAGCAAAAAATATCCCAAGGCATTTCATAAAAGCTTAATCAGATAACAATGGACACTGAGCCTGAAGAGAAGATAACTGGAGTACTGATGGAAAGCTTGGCTCAAGAATTGGAATTTTAACTAGTTGTTTAAGAGAAGGGAAGCCAGTGGTTTAGAATAGATATTCAAGAGCTTAGCATTGAGGCGGCTGGATAGGTAATCCCAAAATCTGAGGCAGAGGGAGTAAAGGAAACACAAAAGACCAGAGTTGGAGGAACACTCAACAAGGTTGGAGAGCAGCTGGGCTGAGAGATTTAAACATGATGTATCAAGTTTGGATTGGACCCATCAGGGGACTGGGAAACAATTAAAGCATAACTAAAACATGTCAAATAAATAAAGAGAAATGGGAAGCATTTAAGTGTAGTGCAATAAAATACTCATTTTCATTTCCGTTTCCACGAGAAAGGCTTCTCTTTTAACAAGTTTAGCAATACTAAGAACAAAATCATGCAATACCACAAATTGAAAGCCTTGGTCATTACCCACAACTAATCTGCTGTAACATAGGTTCTTACACAAGTATTGTCACAATGCCGATATGATATCCATCAGGCAGCAAAAACAAGAATGCTACAAACTAGAATCAGGACTCAAAAACACCTTTCAGGGAGGCTAAGGAAATTTGGTGGCATGTCCACTATGCTTGCATCAACTTTTCCAGATGCACCACAGAAAGCATTCTTTCTGGTTGTATCACAGCTTGTCATGGGCTCCTGCTCTGCCCAAGACCACGGAAAACTACAAAGGGCCGTGAACGAAGCCCAATCCATCGCACAAACCAGCCTCCCAACCATTGCCTCCACCTATACTTCCCGCTGCCTTGGAAAAGCAGCCAGCATAATCAAGGGTCCCACGCACTCTGGACATTCTCTCTCCCATCTTCTCAAGTCTGGGGTCATGTACCAACCAGCTCAAGAACAGCTTCTTCCCTGCTGCCATCAGATTTCTGAATGGGCCTATCTTGTATTAAGTTGATCTTTCTCTACATCCTAGCTATGATTGTAACACTACATTCTGCAACCTCTGCTTTCCTTCTCTATGAATAGTATGCTTTATCTGCATAGCACAAAAGAAACAATACCTTCCACTGTATACTAATATAATAATAAATCAAAAGAAACCACCATGCTCAGTTGGCTGGTGGCTGGTTAGTGATGCAGAGTGACACCAACAAGCGTGGGTTCAATTCCCATACCGAACGGAGTCACTCATGAAGGCCTTGTCTTCTCCACCCTGCCCCTCACTTTCCCCCTCAAATGGGAGAATAGCCTATGATCAGCTGAGGCTATGGAGACTTTACTTACTACAACCCACTGTTGTTTTCACTCACTATCCAACTTTCAAGATGGACAGAAAAATGCACAGATAGAAGGCTGAATACAAAAGCAATCAGAGCCCTAAAAATCTCCAGAACTTTACTAGGTCAGAATTAATGAATGCACCCAGCCTCACATATATTAGAGATCTTAGAAATTATTGGAAACATTACAGAAGAAGGGGGAAGTAGTTGCGCACAACTGCAGTTGTACGTTAATGGAGAGCAGTGTACAAAATCCCTGGATATGTTATCAGTTATATCCTTAGAATGCATCATATTTGCTGATTTGAGATGAATTACAGACGTGGAATTGCTGATAGATTAAGAATTACCTGAAGAGAGTACACCAGGGCCAAAGCCAATAAAAGGCATCACACCTCGTGTGTGCCAACCATCAGACAAAATACACAGGGGAGCACAGTGTAAGCACTGATATATCAGCTGGCCTGAGAAGCCTCGAGAAAAGTCTTGCCAAAAACAGGGATCAGTCTACATGTCAAGTGTAAACAAGATTTGAGTATAGGAATAGAGATGTTTTGCTGCAATTGGGGAGTCCAGAACTCGGGGTGATAGTTTGAGGAAAAGGTGTAAACATTTAGGAGTGAGCTGAAGAGAAAAATTTCTTCACCGAGAGGGTGGTGAACGTGTAGAATTCACTACCACAGAGAGTTGCTGAGACCAAAACATTGTCTGATGTGAAGGAGAAATTAGATACAGCCCCTGGGGCTAAAGGGATTAAGGGATATGGGGGGAAGAGGGGGGAAATCAGAATACTGAATTTGATAAACCCCATGATCAAAATTAATGTGGAGCAGGCTCAAAGGCCCTACTCTTGCTTCGAGTTTCTGTGTAACCACTGACATGGATATGGATAGTCGCCACTTTTGTTATTCACCAATGGAGTCTGCTCCGTGTGGGCAAGTGTGAAACTCCTACGCATCTCTGCAACGGGGTCCAGATTATCTGATCATCCCTTGCACTAATTAAAAAAATCCATGTGTGAGATGAAAAATTGAGGCTAGCCTCAGGGGTTACTATAGAATGTCAAGGGATTGACTTGTACACAGCGCATGTGGAAAAACATTATTTTTCGGGCTAGAAAAATGGATAATCCCAGACATTGCAGTCTTTGTATTAACCTATGGGAAATGGGCATAAGACCATAAGACACAGCAGCAGAATTAGGCCATTCAGCCCACTGAGTCTGCTCCACCATTCAATCATGGCTAGTGTTTTTCTCATCCCCATTCTCCTGCCTTTTCCCCATAATTCCTGATCTCCTTATTAATCAAGAGCTTATCTGTCTCTGCTTTAAACAGGCTTAATGACTTGGCCTCCAGAGCTTTTTGCAGCAAAGGGTTCCAGAGATTCCCCACTCTCTGGCTGAAGAAATTCCTCCTCATCTCTGTTTTAAAGGATCGTCCCTTTAGCCTGAGGTTGTGCCCTCTGGTTCTAGTTTTTCCTACCAGTGGAAACATCCTCTCCATGTCCACTCTATCCGGGCCTCACAGTATCCTGTAAGTTTCAATAAGATCCATCCAATAAGAAGGGTAGGTCGTGCCTTACTAACCTCATTGAGTTTTTTGAAAAAGGGTGACTAAGGAGGTGGATGGGGGTAAGGCGGTTGATGTGGTATATATGGACTTTAGTAAGGCGTTTGATAAGGTGGCCCATGGAAGACTTCTGCAGAAAATGCAGATGTATGGGGTAGAGGGTGATTTAGCTAATTGGGTTAGGAATAGGCTAGCAGATAGAAGACAGAGGGTGGTGGTTGATGGGAGATATTCATCTTGGAGTTCGGTGACAAGTGGTGTACCTCAGGGGTCTGTTTTGGGGCCCCTGCTGTTTGTAATTTTTATAAATGATCTGGATGAGGGTATTGAAGGATGTATTAGTAAATTTGCAGATGACACTAAAGTCGGTGGAGTGGTAGATAGTGAAGAGGGGTGTTATAGTTTGCAGAGAGACTTGGACAAGTTGCAGAGCTGGGCCGAGAGGTGGCAAATGGAGTTTAATGTGGAAAAGTGTGAGGTAATGCACTATGGCAGAAATAATAAATGTGTAGAGTATAGGGCAAATGGTAGGATTCTTAGTAGTCTAGATGAACAGAGGGATCTTGGTGTGTATGTGCATAGATCCCTGAAAGTAGGCAGTCAAGTCGATAAGGTTGTTAAGAAGGCATATGGAGTCTTAGCTTTTATTGGTAGGGGGATTGAATTTCGGAGCCGCAACGTCATGTTGCAACTGTACAAAACTCTAGTGCGGCCGCACTTGGAGTACTGTGTGCAGTTCTGGTCCCCACATTATAAGAAAGATGTGGAGGCATTGGAGAGGGTACAGAGGAGGTTTACCAGGATGTTGCCTGGTATGGAGGGCAGGTCTTATGAAGAGAGGCTGAGGATTTGAGGTTGTTTTCGTTAGAAAGGAGGCGGCTAAGAGGGGATCTTATTGAAGCATATAAGATGATTAGAGGTTTAGATAGGGTGGACAGTGATAGCCTTTTTCCTAGGATGGAGAAAGCTAGCACGAGGGGACACAGCTTTAAATTAAGGGGTGATAGTTATAGGACGGATATCAGAGGTAGGTTCTTTACCCAAAGGGTGGTTCGGGAGTGGAATGCCCTGCCTGCAGCAGTTGTAGATGCGCCAAGTTTGGTGGCTTTTAAGAGGTTAGTTGATAAGTATATGGAAGAGAAGGGAATGGTTTAGTTTGGAGGGGCATTGCTTTTTATATTGGTTGGCGCAACATCGAAGGCCGAAGGGCCTGTTCTGTGCTGTAATGTTCTATGAATTCTATGAATCCCCACCTCCCAATCGTCCTTCTAAATTCCAACGAGTACAGACCCAGAGTCCTCAACCATTCTTCATATGACAAGCTCTTCATTCCAGGGATCGTTCTTGTGAACCTCCTCTGGACCCTTTCCAAGGCCAGCACATCCTCCCTTAGATATCGCTCACAATACTCCAAATGGGGTCTGACCAGATCATTATTCTATGTTCTATGTTCTATTATACAGCCTCAGAAGTACACTACTGCTCTTGGATTCTAGCCCTCTCAACACAAATATTAACATTAACCTTACTAACTGCCGAGCGAACCTTCATGTTAACCTTAAGAGAATCTCGAGCAAGGGCTCCCAAGTCCCTCTGTATTTCTGATCACATTGCATCAGTGTGGACATAGTTCACAAAGGAAGCAGTCTCCAGTAGCGGCTGACAAATGAGAAACAAGGTGAACAGGAAGGCAAAAATAACTGGAACGTGTCTTTGATACAAGTTAACCCAGTTTCAGAAAATCCCACAAGTACAAAATACTCAAAGGCAAACACTTGAACAGAACGGGGGTAAGTCTTTATTGTTGAAAATAAAGAGTGGCAAACAGCAGTAAGTCATTCCTGAAAGCAGGATGGTAAAGAGGGGGACACTTATTGGAGCAGCTCTCAAACTGGGAAGGAAGAAAAGTGCTGGGTAAAAATGTCCTGCCTGCTCAGATATCCATCCCCCCCTCAAATGAAATCCCCTATTTCTGGACTTGTTACTCGAGCGAGCTTCTTCGGAGGTCAGTTATTAATGTCCTAACGCATTGCTATGTGCAAGTTTTCCGCCTTCCTTACCGAGTTACGCTCTGCACATCATTCCAAACAAATTATAATTGATCATGTGAAGGGATTATGATCTTGGACCCACTAGGTGTAGCTGGAGATATTTGGAATTATTGAAACACAGGCGAGGTTTCTGTCTTATTAATGCTTCCATTTCATAGAATCATAGAAACCGTGCAGTACAGAAAGAGGCCACTCGGCCCATCGAGTCTGCACCAACCACAATCCCACCCATATCCCACATATTTTACCCACTAATCCTTCTAACCCAAGCATCACAGGACATTGATTGGCCATGCTCAAAAAAATTGCCCCTAATCTTTGAACTGTGGGAGGAAACCGGAGTACCCGGAGGAAACCCACACAGACACAAGAAGAATGTGCAAACTCCAGACAAATAGTGACCCAAGCCGGGAACTGAACCCAAGTCCGTGGAGCTGTGAAGCAGCAGTGCCCCTACCCCAATTACTGATTAAGTATGGAAGTTGACTCTTGAGAGGTAGATGTCTGAAAAGCTGATCGCCAGGACATTGAGGCATGGTAACAATTCACATGGAAGCCCCCTCGCGCCATGGAATGTTCCCATCTTCTGGGCTCATCTCCCGATACCTGCCTCAGAGGAGTATACCAGAAACCAAACTGCTGCCTTGTCAGTCTTCAGTTGGCTCAACCACAGCATCAGCCACACCCTAACTAATTTTGTTTTGCCCCAGCAGCTCAGTGGTTGGCACTGCTGCTTCTCAGCACCAGGGACCCGGGTTCAATTCCTGGCTTGGATCATTGTCTATGCGGAGTCTGCATGTTCTCCCTGTGTCTGCGTGTGTTTCTTCCCAGGTGTGCAGATTAGATTGATTGGCCATGCTAAATTGCCCCTTAGTGTCAGGGTGACTAGCAGCAGCATAGGATGGCATGATGGCACAGTGGTTAGCACTGTTGCCTCAAAGTGCCAGGGAGCCAGGTTCAATTCCCGGCTTGGGTCACTGTCTGTGTGGAGTCCACATGTTTTCTGTGTCTGTGTGGCTTTCCTCCAGGTGCTCTGGTTTCCTCCCACAATCGGAAAGACGGGCTGGTTAGGGTGCATTGGCCATGCTAAAACCTCCCTTAGTAAACCCAAACAGATTCCAGAGTGTGGTGACTAGGGGATTTTCACAGTAATGTCGTTGCAGTGTTAACGTAAGCCTATTTGCGACACTAATATATAAATGCAACTTCTGCCAAAGACTCTCAAAATCTGTTCTTCCTTCATGCTTTCACTCTCTTCCTCTCATACCAAGGCCTCAGCTTTCTGTTTGATCTGAATATCTCCGCAAAGTTGCTGACAATATTCCATTCTTTGAAATACACTAAGTAAACGTAAGTTGTTGAATTAACAAGTACAAGATTACTAAATAAAAAGCTAATAATTCATTAGCGAAAAATATGGTCATGACTCCATAATTAAGCTGTTGTAACTCAAGCAGGAGATTTACAAAGTTCCACACTACAAGCGCTCGCTGTTTCACTGATTCAATTTCAGTCAGGACAAAAACACACAAAACTGAATGCCCAACACAAAAATAGAGTCCTGAAAGTCATCAGAATGTTACTAGGCCAGAATTATTTTTATCAAGCGATACTTACTCATTAATAACCTGCTCAATGCAATTTCTGTCATAACCACTCAGCACCAAGCTTCATTACAACCTTCACCTAAACAACAATGCAAGAGCTGGATTCCAGAGATTAGGAAGGATGATGTGAAGGCATTTTTCAACGAAGTGTGGCACCAAGAGGCCCTGGTGAATCTAAACAGACATCAGGAAGATGGTTGTGGTTGTAGGCCCATTATCTCAGTCCCCTCCAAATACCGATGTACAAGTTCCTTAGCACAGTGGCCAAGGTATAACTATGGAAATAGCCTTGAATATAACCTGCCCAATACCACGAGGTCAGAAGTGGAGATATCCGTTCTTAACTATTCCTCAGATAACGAAGCAGTCCATTCCCATATTCAACAGCATCCCATTACTGTGAGCACCCCCCACCCAGCTAGAATAAACTGGAGTCCAAAGTCCAACCCGATCTCCAAACCATTCCAGCCAAAGAAAGGCTGTTCCTTCTATCGCCGATATTTGAACAGTCTCCTGCCAACACAGGATGGTCACCTATACTCGTCTGCACGTGCACTTGGCCAGGCAGGAGTGAATCCCACAGTGGGCAGGCTTTTTTAAAAATTATTCATTTGTGGGACATGGGTATCACTGGCTGGCCAGATTCATTGACCATCCCTAGTTGTCTGAAGGGCGGGCAATTATACCACTAGGTCATTGCCTTCCCATACTGTCAGCACATGGCCTCCCCCCAGGGGATGGGGTGGGAGAGGGGTGATGGAATGGGGGGTGCTGCTTCAGCCAGAGGCAGCTACAATCCCATTTGCAGCTGCGGGTCCAGCACATCACACCAGGGCAGATAGAGATGGAACACAGATTCAAATACACAGCACCCCTTCCAGACACGCTGCTATTACAAGATAGTTTATTGGGAGAGGTTTGATTTCTTATATGATTGGAGAAAAAAACGCAAGAGAAACATTGAGATCAATAAGAATAAAGAAAACTGTAGAACCTCAAAAAATCTGCTTATATAATACTTGCAATTCCAGTCACAGCGATCAGCCTGATGTATACAACCCGTTATGAAGATGGTGACCATGTAACAGGGTATGGGTAGCAATCACAGGTTTGAATCAAAATGAAGAAAATGAAAATTTTTTTTTGTGCGATGAGATGGATTTGCTCCTGAACGAACCATCTTCAATTCCTATAAGATCCAAACGAGTTAATCGGACAGTTTCATCCATTTCCTGCAGAAACTCCTACATCCCTTCTGACAGTGTGTCGTGAACAGATGCAACAGCAGCAAGTCTTTCAGAATCATTCCAGCAAGACCCCTCATTACTAAATCAGTGTCGTGAACCTTCTTCTCTTGCAGCTAACCCAACCTTGCTCATTTCACAACTTCCCCCACCAACCATCGCTGTTTTAGCTGCGATGATACGCAAACAAGGTGGAGAACCCACTGCCCAGACCTCCATCCCATCGAGAGCAGGTAACAACAGGTATCACAGTTCGAAGAAAGCAAGCAATGAACCTACATTTTCAACATCTCTTGCAAGTCTCTGGGATATCGAAGTGAGCCACGTCAACACTGTCCTCCATCTGAACTTCCTCAATTACTCAGCTCATATTGTTAGAGGTTGCAATAATGCAATCAACCATGCTTGGAATCACACATCCAAAAAACTCTCCGCCCAATTCTCCTCCTCCCTTCACACCATACAAACAATCTTCTATCCTGAGGGGATTCATCTCAAACTCAGCTATTCCGCAATTTGCAGCGAAGCTCAATATTTGAACACATCCTCTCCTGCCAACACAGAACGTGCACCATGCACTTTTAATTTTTAGTAGTCACAAACAAGGCTTACATTAATGCTACAATGAAGTTATTTTGAAATTCCCCTAGTTGCGCCAGTTCGGGTCAATGCACCTAACCAGCACGTCTTTCAGGAAACCGGAGCACCCGGAGGAAACCCAAGCAGACACAGGGTGAACATGCAAACCTCACAAAGTGACCCAAGCTGGGAACCAAACTCAGGTCCTGGTGCTATGAGGCAGCACTGCTGATCACTGTGCCACCCATTGCTGAGCAGGTTAATTAAAAGTGAACAGCTGACTTGGCCTCCATTCTCCCACTTTATCGTGTCATCGTTGCCCTGCCACCTGTTAGAGATCCAGAACATTCATTTCAAAGAACAAAGAGAATTACAACACAGGAACAGGCCCTTCGACCCTCCAAGCCTGCACCAACCATGCTGCCCAACTGAACTAAAACCCCCTACCCTACCAGGGACCATATCCCTCTATTCCCATCCTATTCATGGGTTTGTCAAAACACCTCTTAAAAATTACTGTACACACTTTCACTACCTACCCCAGCAACAAGTTCCAGGTACCCACCACCTTCTACGTAAAAAATTTGCCTCGTGCACCTCCTTTAAACATTGTCCCTTGCACCTTAAGCCTGTGCCCCCCTCGTAATTGACTCTTCCATCCTGGGAAAAAGCTTCTGACTATCCACTCTGTTCATGCCTCTCATAATCTTGTACACTTATATCAGATCGCCCCTCAACCTTCATCACTCTAGTGAGAACAAACCAAGTTTCTCCAACCTCTCCTCATAGCGAATGCCCTCCATATCCGACAACATCCTGGTAAATCTTTTCTCTACCCTCTCCAAAGCTTCCACATCTTTCCGGTAGTGTGGCAACCAGAATTGAATACTATATTCCAAGTGTGGCCTAACAGACATTCTATAAAGACCATAAAAACCCTACAGCACAGAAAGAGGTCATTAGGCTCATACGGTCTGCTCCAACCACAATCCCCACCCAGGCCCTATCCCCATATCCCTACATATTTACCCATTAATCCCTCTAGCCTATGCATCTCAAGGCATTAAGGGGCAATTTTAGCATGGCCAATCAACCTAACCCGCACACCTCTGGACTGTGGAGGAAACCAGACAAAACTCATGCAGGCACAAGGGGAATGTGCAAAGTCCACACAAACAGTGACCGAAGCCAGGAACTGAACCCTGGTTCCTGGAGCTATGAAGCAGCAGTGCTAACCACTGTGCTACCATACTGCCCCTGCAACATGACTTGCCAATTTTTAAACTCAAATGCCCCAACCAATGAAGACAAGCATGCCATATGCCTTCTTGACTACGTTCTCCATCTGCATTGTCTCCATTGTACCTGCACAACCAGATCCCATTGCCTATCAATATTCTTAAGGGTTCTGCCATTTACTGTATATTTCCTATCCTTATTAGACCTTCCAAAATGCATCACCTCGCATGTGTCCAGATTAAACTCTATCTGCCATCTCTCCACCCAAGTTTTCAACCGACTTCTATCCTGCTGTGTCCTCTGATGCCCCTCCTCGCTATCTGCAAATCCACCAACCGTTGTGTCGTCCACAATTAGTAATCACAATTTGATTAGTAATCAAACCATTTAAATTTTCTTCCGAATCATTTGTATATATTACAAACAGCAAAGGCCCCAGCACTGATCCCTGAGGAGCACCACTTGTGATGTAGAGATGCCAGCATTGGACTGGGGTAAACTCAGTAAAGTTTCACAACACCAATTTTAAATCCAACCAATTTATTTGATAGTAAATTCGCGAGCTTTCGACAGGCAAATGCAGTGTTCTGGTCTGCAATAGCACTCATACCAACACAGACAGTCACAGATTGCAGATTAGAATGCGAATCCTTACATCTAACCTGCTATTCAAGTGTTAAAGTGGCTAACAATGTGTGTGAAGGGAATCCTGAGCATTGGTTAGAGAATTGTGTATTTTCTCCAGACAGCACAGTAAGTGAGGTTTTTTGCTAACCCAGGCAAGTTACGGGGGTTACAGATAGTGTGTCATGAAGCCAAGATCCCTGTTAAGACCGTCCTCATGTGTGCGGAACTTGGCTATCAGTCTCTGCTCAGCGACTCTGCGCTGTCGTGTGTCACGAAGGCCCCCTTGAAGAACATTTACCCGCAGGTCGGAGGCGGAATGCCCGTGACTGTTGAATGTTCGCCCACAGGAAGGGAACTGTTTTGCCTGGTGATTGTTGAGCGATGCTCATTCATCCGCTGTCGTAGTGTCTGCATGGTCTCCCCAATGTACCATGCTTCGGGACATCCTTTCTTGCAACGTATTAGGTAGACAACGTTGGCCGAGTTGCAAGAGTATGTACCGTGTACCTGGTGAATGGTATCCTCACGTTTGATGATGTCGTCCATGTCTATGATCTGGCATGTCTTGCAGAGGTTGCTGTGGCAGGGTTGTGTGGTATTGTGGTCACTGTTCTCCTGAAGGTTGGGTAGTTTGCTGCGAACAATGATCTGTTTGAGGTTGTGCGGTTGTCTGAAAGCAAAAAAAAAAAAGGGGGGGGGGGGGGGGTGTGATGGCCCTTAGCGAGATGTTCATCGTCATCAATGATATGTTGAAGACTCCACAGACACGGACGACATCATCAAATGTGAGGATACCATTCACCAGGTGCACGGTACATACTCTTGCAACTCGGCCAATGTTGTCTACCTAATACGTTGCAAGAAAGGATGTCCCGAAGCATGGTACGTTGGGGAGACCATGCAGACACTACGACAGCGGATGAATGAGCATCGCTCAACAATCACCAGGCAAAACAGTTCCCTTCCTGTGGGCGAACACTTCAGCAGTCATGGGCATTCCGCGCTCCGACCTGCGGGTAAATGTTCTTCAAGGGGGCCTTCGTGACACACGACAGCACAGAGTTGCTGAGCAGAGACTGATAGCCAAGTTCCGCACACATGAGGACGGTCTTAATAGGGATCTTGGCTTCGTGACACACTATCTGTAACCCCTGTAACTTGCCTGGGTTAGCAAAAAACCTCACTTACTGTGCTGTCTGGAGAAAATACACAATTCTCTAACCAATGCTCAGGATTCCCTTCACACACATTGTTAGCCACTTTAACACTTGAATAGCAGGTTAGATGTAAGGATTCGCATTCTAATCTGCAATCTGTGACTGTCTGTGTTGGTATGAGTGCTATTGCAGACCAGAACACTGCATTTGCCTGACAAAGGCCATAGTGTCGAAAGCTCGCGAATTTACTATCAAATAAATTGGTTGGATTTAAAATTGGTGTTGTGAAACTTTACTGAGAACACCACTTGTCACAGCCCTCCATTCAGAAACACATCCTTCCAATGCTACCCTCTGTCTTCTTTGACCAAGCCAGTTTTATATCCACCTTGCCAGTTCACCTGTGATCCTGTGTAACTTCATCCTCTGCACCAGTCTGCCATGAGGGCATCTCACTTTTTAAAGTTCATCCATGGGGCATGGGTATAGCTGGCTGGACCAGCATTTATTGTCTGTCCCTAGTTGCCCTGGGAGGGTAGTTGAGAGTCAACCACATTGCATTTGAATAAACCATGCAGTATGCTGCAGTACTCTGGGTCCACGCGGAGTTGGGAGTCACATACAGGCCAGACCAGTTAAGGACAACAGGTTTCCTTCCCTAAAGGACTTTTGTGAACTAGATGGGTTTTTCCCGACAATAGACAATGGTTTCATGATCATCAGTAAATACTTAATTCCAGATACTTTTCATTGAATTCAAATTCCACCACCTGCCATGGCAGGATTCGAACTGAGGTCCCCAGAACATTAACTGAGTTTCTGGATTAATAGTCTAGCAATAATACTACTAGGCCATCACAGCTAAAAACAGGGATAAAAAACAAAACAAGTCTGCCTGGGTCATCCAGGTTTGTAACATGGATCATTCAAGCAGAAGCAGGGATGAGCCCTTTCTCGATACACTGCATCCTAGCCTTGGCTCAGCCAGGCAATTGTGGCCTTAAGTCTCTGCTCCAGAAGTACCACCTCTAGGATTGAACGTTATCTTGAGGACCCTCCAGTGTGTACAAGACCCACTGCACTGTTTCAACAAAGCTGTGGAACTCTCCTGATCCAAGACTCAGCTCTCAATAAATATCACAAGCAGATTATGTGCTCCTTATTGCATTGCTAATTATGCCAACTTGCTGCGTCCAGACTGGTTGCTGTATTTCCCCACATTATAACAACGAGTCAGTACACGGAAATGTTGGAATACGATCGGGAACTCACCCTGCAGAATCTGTCCACTATTCAATTCAGCCAGGGCTAATCAATGTCCCAGATCCATTTGCCCACCACCATTCCACATCTCCCTTACCTAATGAGAATGTTTCTCTTGGTCTTAAACAATCACAATCCTGAGTGAGACTATGTCTCATTTGCGAGAAATCTCGCAAAATCTGAAGCACCATGGTGGCGCAGTGGTTAGCACTGCTGCTTCACAGTGCCAGGGAGCCAGGTTCGATTCTCGGTTTGGGTCACTGTGTGCAGAGTCTGCACATTCTCCCCATGTCTGTGTGGGTTTGGTCCGGTTTCCTCCCACAGTCTGAAAGATGCAGTGGTTAGGTGCATTGACCTGAACACGAGCCCCGAATGTGGCGACTGGGAGAATTTCACAGTAACTTAGTTGCAGTATTAATGTAAGCCTTACTTGTGACTAATAAATGAACTTTAAAAAAAAACGCACTTCCTGATTTCACTCTGGAACAGACTGCACGCATGTTTAAGGTAGTGCCATTTTGTTCTGGAATCCCCCTACCAGGGGAAAGACATTCCCTGCAGCCTCCCTTCTGATTCCTTTCACCTTTTCAATCGTTCAGCTGAATCAGTCCTCAACCTCTAAAGCACATTGGGATATAACGAAACAAGATTTCTTCAACCTTACTTCATAATATGAACCACTGTCCGTCACTGGCTGCACAGCTATAATGGAGCCCCAAACATTTCTGTGAAAAGAGCGAATATTAACGTGTGATCCTTTTGACAAATTATCTCATCTTGGGCATAAAAACAACTGGAGGTACTTCCCAATTCTAATAGGCATTAAACCACTGACACTTGCACACGCAGGAGTTTTCAACTTAGAATCGTGGAATCCGCGTAGTGCAGGAGGCCATTCGGCCCATCGAGTCCGCACTAACTCTCTGGCTTCCTACTCAGCTACCCCCACCCCTCCCCGGTCCCAGGCACTTCGAGGCGGCAGCGCAAACAGCTCTGCCACTGTGTTGCCCCTTCAACCAAGGCAGATTGTTTTGTGTTACCGTGGAAAGGAATGGGTTAATTAGGGGTAGTAAGTATGGCTTTGTCAGATGCAGGTCGTGCCTAACAAATTTGATAGAATCTTTTGAAAATGTGATCTCGTGCACGTGGATGAGGCAAATGCAACTGATGTAGTCTACTTTTAGCAAAGCCTTTGACAAGGTCCTACATGGGAGACTGACTGAGAAAGCTGAAGCACATGGAATCCAGGGAAATCTGACAAGATGGATCAGGAACTGACCGAGTGATAGGACACAGTAGTGGTAGAAGGACGTTTGAGTGACTGGAGGCTGATGTCCAGTGGTGTACCACACTGCTGGGACCCTTACTGTTTATTACAGACATAAATAATAGAGATGATAATGTGAGGGGAAATGATAAACAAGCTTGCAGACAGCACCAGGATCGGTAGAGTGGTTAATATTGAACATGATAAGATACAGGAAGATAGCAATGGGTTGGTCAGATGAGCAATGGCAGATAGTATTTAACCTTGATAAGTGCAAGGTGATTCAACTTGGAAGAAGCAAGAAGATGTTGTTTAATGAATGGTGGGACACAGGAAACTCAGGGCAACAGATGGATTGGGGTACTTATTCCCAAAGGCAGCAGAGACAGTAAAAAGGATACTTAAGGCAGCAAATGGGACACTTGCTTTCAGCAACCGTGTTATAGAGTATAAGAATGTTGGATACATTGGAGTTGTACAGAGCATTGGTTAGGCCACAGCTGAAATACTGTGTGCTCCTCACTACAGGAAGGATGTGATACTACCAGAGGGGTACAATGGAGATTCACCAGGATGCTACCAGGGATGGAGCGTTTGAGTGATAAGGAGGGGCTTGATAGGCTTAGTTTGTTTACTCAATAGGAGAGAAGGCTGGAGGGGGGTGGGACATACAGTCATAGAATCTGCAGTGCAGGAGACCATTCAGCCCATCAAATCTGCCCCAACAACAATCCTACCTAGGTCTTATCCCCATTACTCCACATATTTACCCTTTATTAAGTCAATTTGGCATGGCCAATCAACCTAACCCACACATCTTTGGAGTGTAGGGAGAAATCAAAGCACCTGAAGAAACCCATGCAGATACAGAGAGAACGTGCAAACTCCATACAATGATCCCAGGGCAGAATTGCACCCAGGTCCCTGGCACTGTGAGGCAGCATACTATTGGGGCAGTTTGATTGAGGTGTATAAGATGATGAGGGTATGGACAGTGTGAGAAGGGAATTGGTTCAGGAGTCACTCATGTGAGGGCCACAGTTTTAGTGCGAGAGGCAGGAGATTCAGAGGGGATTTGAGAAAAGGAATTGCACTCAGAGGGTAGTGGGAATCTGGAACACGCTCCCTGGGAAGGTAGTGGAGGCTGGAAACCTTATAATCTTTAAAATGTATTTGGACGAACACTTAAAGCATCTACAAGGATAAGGGACAAGTGCTGGAAAATGGGATTAGCACAGTTTTAGTGGTAGTTATTGTCAGTGCAGACTCGAGGGGCCAAAGGGCCTTTTCTACACTGTATGACTATGACCCTATCTTCCCCTTTGTAGAAAGAGAACTGGACTCAGAATAATCACATTTCTCCAATAACTGTCTCTAATTAAATGTCTGTGGTGCAACTTATTCCAATACTTCTGTATTCCAAGTAACAAAGCTAAATAGATCTCCTCTCCTCCCCATCAATTTGCTCCACTTCCGTGAAAGCACAGCCTCTTTCAGTGAGTGTTTCCGTACAGTTCAGTACCTCTCGAGTACTCTATCCCGCAGCCCACCCATCAGGTGTGAATCCAGGCAGTAAGCACCGACAGACACTTTGAGCTGAGGAGGGAATACACATAAGCACAGGCCTGTTTTTAATCAGATATCCACCCTGACTGACTGCTCCAGTCTGCAGCACAGTCACTGAGCTTAACTCAGCAACCTGGGGAGAGGCTGGGAGTCGAACGTGAGATTGTCCCTGTCCATACCTCACCAGGTGCCCGGCGCACCCGATCACATTAACTCACAATAATAACTGTGACTACTCAGCAAAAGCAGGCCAAAAAGCCGGAATGTGATTTATGCTGAGCCCCAGTTGTTTATTTCGGACGCCTTTCTGCTACGTTGCATTGCGCCGCTGGGCCAGGTTACTAAGATTGGATCACAACTTTTTTAGAAAATGTCTTCCATTATTAGCATCACAGGACAAGTGGAGAAATAGCTTTGCAGCTTTGATACCCCATACAACAAGCTTTATTCCAACAGTGCCTTGCGAGGCACCATCAGATAACAGTTAGCCACGACTAGAGTGGAACTGAGAGATTAAAATTAAACCAAGGCCGCTATCTCATACCGACAACTAGCAGATAAGAAGAGGGACACGGGCAGATAGCCTGCTCACCCCTGTTCAATGACAACAGGTCAACAAAGTCAGGGCAAAAATGATACACAAATAGATATTCTACTGACTCTCGTTTAGACTGCATTTTCTTAAAGAAAGGTTTCAATTCTCAAGTTGGGGTCCATTATTGAGGCCATAGCTGGAGTACTGTGTACAATTCTGGTCACCAAATTACCACAATGTGAACACCCTGGAGGGGGTACAGAGGAGATTTACCTGAATATTGCCTGGGATGGAACATTTAAGCTATGGAAAGAGTTGGATAGGATTTGGGATTCTTTTCGTTGGAGCAGAGAAGGCTGAGGGAAGACCTGATCGGGGTGTTCAAGATTATGAGAAACATGGACAGGATGGACAGAGAGCAGCTGTTCCCCTTAGTTGAAGAGTCAGTTACGAGGGGACACAAGTTAAAAGTGAGGGGTGGGAGGTTTAAAGGTGATTTGAGGAAAAATGTTTTTACTCAGAGGGTGGTGAGGTTCTGGAATGCATTGCCTGGAAAGGTGGAGGAGGAGGCAGGATACCTCACATCCTTTAAAAGGCACCTGGATGAGCACTTGGCACACCATAACATTCAGGGTTATAGGCCAAGTGCTGGCAAATGAGATTAGGTGGGCAGGTCAGGGCCCTCCATGTGTCGGTGTGGACTCGATGGGCCGAAAGGCCTCTTCTGAGTTGTAGGATTCTGTTTGATTTTCATTTCCTGGTGACAGTTCAAGTGGCCTGAATGCAAAAACTGCCTAGATTTACTTCAATATGACACACATCTTCCACTACCCAATGCCAACACTATCCCTCAGCACGTCCTTGGGCAGTTCAACACATGAATTCAAATCGAAGGAAAGTCAATTGACATTTGAGATTTGTTGAAGTTATCTTTGCACTTTGCTGTCTGCCTTTTCTTGCAACATCCTCTGGGAATGTTCTGAAAATTCAACACAATTATTCTAAACTGGCTAACCAGCCTGCATTCTCTTTCACACGCACTCTGTGTAGGAGGCGGTAAAATATGCTCATTTTCACGATTTATAGAATTCCTTCCGCACAGAATGAAGTCATTTGGTCCGTCAAGTCTGCACCAAGTCGCCGAAAGAGCACCCTACCCAGGCCCATTCCCCACCTAACCCCCTGCATTTGGTAGTCATGGTGTGGAGGTGCCAGCATTGGACTGGGGTAACAGCTGATCCACTTGATCTACACACCCTTAACCACAGATCCAGCCTTGTCCTGCATTACTGTCAATGACCCCTTTACTGTACAAACATTCAAAATAAAATTGACAGCATCTTGTATGTTCTCATTTTTTCCCTCAAGATATGGGATTCCCCTTACACCCTCAGCGCAATGCTCAATTCCCCGCACACAGACCAGCAGAATGGGAGTTCTGCAAACCACTTCACAATATGTTGAGGACAGATCTCTGCAAGACTGGATTTCACATGGAGATAGTGACCAAGGAGTGGGAGCATTTGCTGACTGTGTGTCCACGAGCAATGAGATCATTTATTTCACTAGTAACATAATCCCATCTGAAATCAGTTAATGACAAAGAGTAACTCATCATATGCAGTACAATCTCAGGCTGTTCAGCCAATTGAGTGTTTTGTTTTGAATACATATAGTTGGGCGAGGAGAAGGGGCAGGTCAAGCAGCAGGGACACCGTGGTGTAGTGTTAATTTCACTGCAGTAGTAAAACAGAAACACACACTAATGCTTTGGGTTTCAATCTTACCACTCGTTTAAAAAACCCCATCTGGTTCACTGATGACCATGGAACCATGTTGATTGTCAAAAAAACACATCTGGTTCACCAGTGTTCTTTAGGGAAGGAAATCTGCCATCCTTACTCGGTCTGGCCTCCAGACACACAGCAATGTGATTGATTGTTAACTGTCCCTCTGAAATGGCTCAGCAGGTCACTCAGTTCAAGGGACAATTAGGAATGGGCATCAAATGCTGGTCCAGCCCACGACATCCACAAAATGTTTTCAAAATCAGTTTTTTGTGATGGTGGTTGAGGGGCATATTAGGGCCAGGATACGAGGATAAATCCCGGCTTTTCGCTGAATTGTATCTGTGTGTCCTCCCTCCGGGTGCTCCGATTTCCTCCCCCTGTCTGAAAGATGTACTGGTTAGGTGCATTGGCCGTGTTAAATTCTCCCTCAGTGTACCCAAACAGGCAGAGTGTGATGTCTAACAAAGAACAATATGGCACAGGAACAGGCCCTTCGGCCCTTCAAGCCTGCACCGATCATGTGTTCCTAACTAGACCATCCATTTGTATCCCTCTATTCCCAGTATGTTCACATGGCTATTTAAATAAATCTTAAATGATCCTAGCCTGTCACCGCCTTGCTTGATAGTGCATTCCATGTCCTACCATCCTCTGTGTAAAATACATCCTCTGTGTAAAATACATCCTCTGCATATCTGGATCCATATTGAGCCTTACCACCTTACCTTGAACTTGTGATCCCTCGTGTTTGTCTATTTGATTATGCGATTTTCGCAACAACTACATTGTATTATTAATGTAAGCATACTTTGACACCACAAATAAATTTTAGTATCTCCACACTTGCATACACTTGAGAAACTAGGCAGGATCTTAGTTTAAAATCTCAGAAACATGCATCAGTAGACTCGATGGGCTGAAGGGCCTCTTGTACACTGTGCGTTTCTGTGAACACACTGCAGCACTCCCTCGGTGGCACTAAAGATTATACCCAGCACGGAGTCAGACAAGTAATACATAAAACCTTGCAGTGAACATGGTGCAAGGAATGAAACTAATAGACCAGGATATAAAGATAGAACTTGAAACTAAAAGATAATTGGAGTTTTACAAGCACTCGCTATCCTCTTAAAAATAAGCCAGGCCTGAAGGGCAGAGCCCCTATTTCTCGGGGTAAGGATAAACCTGAGAATACAACCTTAAGGGGAAATAACCTTACTGGAGTTACCGTCACATTAAAGAGATTAACAGATCATTGGAGCTGCTACAATCCTCACGCAGGTCTGCGTTGAAGTTTATTTCTAGACCAGTTACTGGGCCTCAACGTAACTGCTTTCATTTCCAAATGAGGTTAGATGACTATTTTGTGTGATGAGTGCGTCGCAGTCTTACCACCATTTTTAGATTTTGCCCATCCAACTCCAGCCCCACCTCCTACAAACCACCCACCCATCCGAGAGCTGGCATTTACAGTGCCTTCCAGACTTCAATTTCTTCATTGATTTTTACTCTGTCTTAATAAAGTTTATTTATTATTATCACAAGTATGCTTACATTAACACTGCAATAAAGTTACTGTGAAAATCCCCTAGTTGCTCACACCCCTTTTCGAATACACCGAGGGAGAATTGAACTTGGCCAATCCACCTAACCAGCACGTCTTTCAGGCTGTGGGAGGAAACCAGAGCACGCAGATGAAACCCACACAGACATGGGGAGAACAAGCAGAGCCTGCACAGATAGGTGACCCAAAGTGGGAACCGAACCCAGCTCCTTGACACTATGGGGCAGCAGTGCTAACCACTGTGCCACCATATGCCACTGTTAGTCCTGCCTGACACTAAGGGACAATAAAGCATGACTAATCAACCTAACTCGCACATCTTTGGACTGTGGGAAGAAACCAGAGCACCCAGAGGAAACCCACACAGACACAGGGAGAATGTGCAGACTCCACACAGACAGTGACCCGGGCCAAGAATTGAACCCAGGTCCCTGGCGCTGAGAGGCAGCTGTGCTAACCACTATGCCACCTTGTCCCTGGCTGTCTTTTTGTGATGATTCTTTTGTTGACATTTGCGTTTTGATCAGATATCCTGACTCATAGTATAATCAGACCCAAAAATAGGAATGGTCCTTCAGAACTAGAGAAACCACATATAAAGATTAGATCGATGTTCCCACCAATCTACAAATATCACAAGTTGCGGATATCAACAAATCTTTAAAAGGCGGATCCTTATGTAGCATTGCTCACAACCAGCTGGTGTTTTAAAGTGTTCGACGGTCAATTCAACACTTTTTGAAATATCAGTCACTAGCTATAATGTAGAAAATACAGCAACTAATTTGTACACAGCATATTCCCAGGGATATGATAATGACTACTTCACCTGTCTTTCTGCTGTTGATTAAGGGGTAAATAGTGATCCAGTTGTAGATGCGCCAAGTTTGGTGGCATTTAAGAGGTTAGTAAATAAGTTTATGGACGAAAAGGGAATGGTTTAGGTTAGAGGGTCATTGCTTTTTCCTAATTGGTCGGCGCAACATCGAAGGCCGAAGGGCCTGTTCTGCGCTGTAACGTTCTATGTTCTATGTAGACCAGCTGCCTTAGAATGGGCGCCATGGGATCTTGAACACCCCACGAGGGGCCAGAAAGAGTTTCTTCGGAAAGGTAGCACCTCCACATTATAGCACTCCCTTAGCCTTTACTCTGATGCTCAGACACTGCACTGAGATTTGAACTCAAGCGTCTGACTCAGGAGGCGAGAGTGCTACCAACACAGCCACAGCTAACGCACCCTGGGTTTATCCAATAACCTGGCAATGATGCAGGCAGCAGCACTTTACAAGATGGCAGATCCACAAAAACAAGGGGGGATATCACTGAAGAAAGCTCAAGACCGAGGGTTATAGGTAAGCCCAGTAATCTCTAAGGCAGGGATGTGTGTTCAGCACACCTTTGTGGGCCAAAGTGCCTTACAGTGCTGTAGTTTTTCAACGTTTCTATGTTTGACTTCCGTTGCGAGTCTTTGAGAAGCTCGTGGGTGCTGCTGCCTTAAAGTCATCATACATGACTGAGGAAATGTTTCATCTGAACTTCCCCACCTCTCACTTTCCTTTGCCAGCCGATATAGCTTCGGGAAGTAACCGCCCGCACCCACTGCCTGGGCACAGCAATCGGCTTGATGCCAACAAGATTAACAGAGAAGTACTTAAAAGATTTTAAAGCAGCAGGGGATTTTATAAGCCATCTCAAAAATGTCCCACTCTGCCTCACAAAAGATGACATACTTTGAATTACAGACAGAGTTACAAAGGTAAATGCAGCTGCCATTTTGCATATAGCAAGGTATTGTGACAATACTGCGTCTTTACAAAACGCGTGTCCTTCTGCAGGATGTTTTGAGTTGTTCCTGGTATTTTATCAGAGCCATTCTGTCTGCAACCAGTATCCTTTATTGTTACTGAAGCAGTATAATTGACATCATGTTTGTTTTAATCTGAACTAATGCAGTGTTCTATTGTTTTAGCGCTCCCCTGGGATTGCAGAGTAGCGCACGATTGGAGTGATTGACAGGTCAGGTCATATGACTGGAGACAGCAAGCTTCCACAGAGGATTCCAGCTTAGTTTTTTTCAGATGCTGTTTGGACGAGAGAGAGAGAGAGAGAGAGCGCGAGCGCGCAGCATCTCCCGTTTCCCTCTCTGGAGTTAGAGATTCTGCTGTCTGAATGTTGCTGTTTAGGAAGCTGCAGAGAGAGAGATATCCTTTTTGGTGTCTGAAGTCTGAAAAACTGCTGTTTGGATTTCTGTCTATAGGGTGTTAAAAACTAGAAATCTAGTATCATGTAAGCATACACGTTTTAATGCTAACTAGTTCTGAGAAAAAGTGTGTAACTGTGGGGTATTGCTTTTAAACTGGGAAAAGAGATAGCTAGCTGTTAAGAACTGTATCTATGTCATAACTAAGTCTTGTAATTGGTACAAATTATGCTAAAATTGTCCGTTATATTTTAACTATGTTCTTAAATAAACTTTGAGAAATGCTTCCTAGTGGGTGACTTGAATCATATTCGGAAACACTTGTGCTCACTTACGCCAAAATATGGGCAGCACAGTGGTTAGCACTGCTGCCTCTCAGTACAAGGGCCCTGGCTTGATCGGGTCAACAACAGAACACTGCATTAATTCAGATTAAAACAAACTCAGTGCGTGTGGAATTTGCACATTTTCCTTGTGTCTGTGTGGGTTTCTTCCTAGCGTTCCGGTTTTCCTCCCACAATCCAAAGATGTGCAGGTCAGATGGATTGGCCATGCTTAATTGCCCCTTAATTGCATCAGGGGACTAGCTGGGCTAAATGCACAGGGTTATGGTGATACAGCGTGGGTGGGATTGTGGTCGGTGCAGACTTCTGCACTGTAGGAATTCTATGATTCTGTAGAATATAAACTTAGGATCTAAGGTAACTGCACAAAACATCTCTGCGTTCCTGGCCTGAGTCTTAAAAGCGTTTATTTGTTTTTGATGGTGCTCTCTGAAGGAGAACACCCTCATTCCTTGATAAGTATCATGGGATCTCGAATATTCATCTCAAACACTGAAGGAGACAGACTGGACTTTTCGCAACATAGAACATAGAACATTACAGCACAGAACAGGCCCTTCGGCCTTCGATGTTGCGCCGACCAATATAAAAAGCAATGCCCCTCCAAACTAAACCATTCCCTTCTCTTCCATATACTTATCAACTAACCTCTTAAACGCCACCAAACTTGGCGCATCTACAACTGCTGCAGGCAGGGCATTCCACTCCCGAACCACCCTTTGGGTAAAGAACCTACCTCTGATATCCGTCCTATAACTATCACCCCTTAATTTAAAGCTGTGTCCCCTCGTGCTAGCTTTCTCCATCTTAGGAAAAAGGCTATCACTGTCCACCCTATCTAAACCTCTAATCATCTTATATGTTTCGATCAGGTCCATAGCCGGCTGTGTTCAGTTTTTTTTCATTCTTTCATGGGATTGCCCACCCTAACTGCCCTTCACCAGAGTGGCCTGCTCTTCCAATTCAGACAGTCGTTAACTACGTAAACCTGCAGATACACATAAATCAGACTGGGTAAGGGTGACAGATTTCCTTCCCTAAACGACAGGAGTGAACCAGATGGGTCTTATAACAATTGATGGTGGTTACCATGGCTGACTGATTTCTCAATTTTGTTAATTGATTAAAGGTCCACCAGCTGCAGTGGTGGGATTTGAACCCACGCCCTCAGACATTTTCCTGGGACTCTGGATTACCAATCAGTGACACCACTGTCGACAAGCAGGAACTGAGACTCTGATTACTGATATAAGGCAAGAGCTAACACACCCAAGGAAATGAATCTCCAAGCTTCAAACAGCATTTCCAGGTTTCAGATATCAAACCTCAAGGCTTACATCTGGGAGGCTCAATGCAACATACCACCAGAACAATAAACAGTTTCATTCAGTAATCCTCTGCAACAAGGTGCACAGTGGCTGCATTCCGCTCAATTGCAGCATGGGTGTTTAAATACTGCTGCCTCACGCCACAGACCCGGGTTCCATTCTCGGCTTGGGTCACCGTCTGTACAGACTCTGCATGCTCTCCCCATGTCTGCATGGGTTTCCTCCGGGTGCTCCATTTTCCTCCCACAGTCCAAAAGACAAGCTGATTAGATGCACTGGCCGTGCTAAATTCTCCCTCGGTGTACCCAAACGGGCACCGGAGTGTGGCAACTAGGGGATTTTCACAGCAACTTCATTGCAGTGTTAACCTTAGCCTACTTGTGACGCTAATAAATAAATTTTAAAAGAAATTAAATTTAAATTAATTAAAAGTTTAAATTTTGCTAATCTTCCGAAGATTGCAAGAATATTTAGAGGAGGGCATGACAGAGGGGTGGAGTTATAGATTTCATTCAAAGTAACTCTCCCAGTACAAATCAAACTATATTTGCAAAAACTATTTTCATAGAATCCCGACAGTGCAGAAGCAGGCCATTTGGCCCATTGAGTCTTTACCAACAACACCCAGGCCCAATCCCCATAATCCCATATACTTATCCTGCTAATCCCTCTAATCTACATATCCTGCAACACTTATGGACAATTTAGCATAGTCAATCCACTTACCCCGCACATCTTCGGCATGTGGGAGGAAACTGGAGCACACGGAGAAAACCCACGCCGACACGGAGGAGAATGTGCAAAATCCATACAGACAGTCACCCAAGCCGGGAATGGAACCCAGGTCCCTGGAGCTGAGAGGCAGCAGTGCTAACCCACTGTACCACCCAATGAATTCAAATTCCACTGTGGCAGGATTCGAACCCAAGTCCCCAGAACATGAGCTGAGTTTCTGAATTAATATTCTAGTAGTAATAACAAAGTGAATTTTCCAATAGGGTCCTTCCAAGATGGATTGCATCATTATCATCAGCTCCAGGCACAGATGAGAACAACTGAGTTGCTTTCAGCAGAAAGTCAGTGCTCTATTTTTCCATCATTAGGCAGCTTTGGATTACAATACAAACCTAGCTTCCCCTTACCCAGCACATGGGGTGAAATGTGTAAAGTATAGCTCACAACCAAGCCATTCAGTCCAAAGAAGCTATATTAGTACTTGCACTCCAAATGACACTCCTCCCAAATCAACAAATCCACTTATACCTCTCTCCCCCCGATCCACCTTCTCCTTAATTGCATCTAGACCAGTAGCCCCAATCACTCTGCTTTAGCAAGTTCCACATTCAAAAAGCACCCTGTGTTAAGAAGCTTCTCCTGAACTTTTTGAATGATTTCAGTGGCTCCTCTTATATTTACTTCCCCTAGTTTCAGACTCCCCACCCCACACACATAAACATCTTCGCTGCATCAAACCCCTTCACAATTTTAAACAAATCTCACCTTCTCAATTCGAATGAAAAGATCCCCAAAAGCCTGTTCAATCTTATTGTTGTGCCGTAAAGAACAACATTTAGTGCCTCACCAGTTATCTGCATTATAGCACTAAAATCGGGTCAGGATGAGAGGGTGCAGAGATCTGAGAGCTGTGGGACTCAAGGTGGTTACAGAGATGAGGAGGGGCGAGGCCACAGGAGGGCTTTGAAAACATCGATGAGGATTTTAAACTCAAGGAGCAGCTAAACCAGGAGCCAATGTGGTGCATGGAACTCCGCACAAATAAGGACATAGCAAAGTTTTAGGAACCGGTTGAAACTGAGCAGATCACTTGTTCTGAGTGCTGGCAGATTTTGTGTTACTTGTCTATCAGGTAACATTACCTTCACCTTGGAAGTGCCTGGAAAGCAAATGCGTTAACACTTCCACAAACTTAAATGCTGCCAGAAGTGCCTTGGCCCGTCTCTTACTTGTTGCTGTTTTACTTACTCGAGAGGCCATTAGGCCGGTACGTGCTTGTCCACCCTCCTCTCCAACCAGGCGAGCCAAAGGAGGAAGAACTGAGGCAAACGAGCAGCCCGGAGAGCTGTTCCTCCCCTCGCAGGGGGAAGGTGGTTTCAGCATCAGGGTGTGAAACGCTCCCTGTGCAGCTTCGTACTCCTTCCCCACCATATCTAACCTGAAATCAGCCGCTCCTCCCCACCACCTCTGACATCTCTCAGGCAGGCAAAGTGCATTTATTTAAACGGCCAGAGGGAGGGAAACAGTGTCGCTCAGAAAGGCTCCGTTGCTCGAGGATCCAGAAAAGAAAGGAAGGGAGGTTGATGGGGGGGGGGGGGGGGGGGGGGGGGGGGAGGGAGGAGAAAGTAGAAGTTGCAACCATTTTAAAAACACGCACATAATCCACTTTCAAAATGGTATCGCCGCCTTCATTTTAAAAACGAGGCGCCAAGCAAACTCCAGTTATGACTGTTACTTACGTGGCATGATTCCCTGACTGGCCAGCTCCTCCCGTGTCCGTCGCTGCTGAAGCTTCAGCTGCAATACTGTCGGAGGAAAAGGACAGACATGGTTAGCGCTGCCGGCAAGGACTACGCGCGAGTGAAGTAATCCCCCGCTGCTTTGAGAAGATTCTCCATTTTAACCTCCACTTTTTCTTTTTGCAGAAGTGGTCACAGATCTGGCACTTCCTCCCAGCTGCTTGTCAAGTCGGAAACAGCGAAGGCAGCTCGCAATCTGGTAAGCGCGACAACGTCTTAACTGTTCAACTTTTTTTTTTAAATTGACTGTTTTTTAAAAAAAAAAATTTGTAAAACATTTTGTCTTAAGAGCGTGTTGCTTGTACGCAAACCACAAAACAGAAACGAGAGCCAGCACGATTCCAGCGCCCTGCGTTAGTGTGAGAAGCGAATCAGAAGCTTGACGGTCACAGATTATGATCAACTTTTTACACAATCCGCAAGATGGTGGGTGGAAGGGGTGACAGGAGTAGGGACTATAATTTCTCTCTACTCAAAGACTAATCAGCCCTTCAATACTGCAGCTATTTCTTCAATACAGAGTTGAGGAGGAACTTCTTCTCCCAGAGGGCAGTGAATCTTTGGAATTCTCTGCCCATTGAAGCAGTGGAGGTTACCTCGTTAAATGTGTTTAAGTCACAGGTAGATAGATTTTTGACCAAGAAGGGAATTAAGGGTTACGGGGAGCAGGCGGGTGGGTGGAGCTGAACGACTGTCAGATCAGCCATGATCTTATCAAATGGCAGAGCCGGCTCATAAGAAATAGGAACAGGAGTGGGCCATCCAGCCCCTCGAGCCTGCCCCGCCATTCAATAAGATCATGGCTGATCTGTAGTGGATCAGTTCCACTTTCCCGCTTTCTCCCCATAGCCCTTAATTCCCTTGTCTATCAGAAACCTATCTACCCGTTATTAAATATATTCAGCGAGGTAGCCTCCACCACTTCAATGGGCAGAGAATTCCAGAGATTCACCACTGAGTGAAGAAGTTCCTCCTCAACTCTGATCTAAACTGCCCTTCCCTTATTTTGAGGCCGTGCCCTCTAGTTCTAGTATCCTTTCTAAGCAGAGGATTCAAGGGGCTAGATGTCCTACTCCTGCTCCTATTTCTTATGTTATGTTCTAATCTGAGGGTTTTACTGAATCTATTAAACTATGCATTGAGCCCTTTCACATATCATCGCCTTGCAAAGAACTTCCCAATTTCAACCCTCAGTTTGGCTCTCATTGCTTTGACCCTCAGCTGCAGTATTAACGATCATGCTTTAGTTCAAAACAGCAATCAATATTCACATTGGGCGGTACAGTAGCAGAGTGATTAGCACTGCTGCTTCACAGGATTTGATATCTCGCTTGGGTCACACTGTCTATGGGGAATCTGCACATTCTTCCCATGTCTGCATGGGTTTCCTCCCAGAATCCAAAGACGAGCGGATTAGATTGATTGGTCATGCTAAATTGCCCTTGGGGAGAAACTAGCAGGATAAATATGTGGGTTTGCGGGGATACAGCCTGCATGGGATTGTTGTCGGTACAGATTTGATGGGCCGAATGGTTTCCTCTGTATCATGGGGATTCATTGAGTCCATAATATTGGCATTACCCTGCATGCCACTGTCACATTGCCCCCTTGCTCAACTCCAAGATACCCTCCTCCTTGGTTCATTATTCAACCACAACCAAGTTAATGTCCCTGTGACCACTTCTCGCATCTGAATCATTTACATCTCAAATGACCCAAATCAGACGTCGTGTACAAGGGGTACTTTGACCAGGGTGCCTCAGCTATCTCAGGCTTGTGCAGTATAATGTTCAACGCTTGACAGCTAAAAATACCAAGACTTTTCAAGCTTGTCCTGATCTGTTTCATCAGCATCTCTCAACTTAAAAGCGAAGTGGACATTGTAAGCATGCTTAAAGCGGTGATAAAAAAAAAGTGAGAGGAAGGGTTAGATGAATCATATGAAAAAGGAACAAGAGTTCGCCACAGCTTGTCATTCCAATCCAGTTTTCCTGCTCTATTTACCAGGCAGCCACAGGAGGCAATCCCATTAGAACTACAAGACCAATATAAATCTCTCGCCCTTAATCAACAAAGTGCTTCATACGCTGGAATCTGGGACACAAATACAGGACCAAAATAATTCAAATCACAAAACGCTGGCCTCGATTGATCCTAATTTTAAACTAAATGAAAACATTTCCCTGTTTTGCATTTCAAATGTGCTGCAATTTGCACACCCAAACACAACTTATTTAAAACTTCGGTTTAAAATGTCAAACAATAGAGAGATTCTTAACCAAGGGAAAGTCCAATAAAATGTTTACTTTCCAAAAGTTGGAGGAAAATGTAAAGCAGTGTTCAACTTTTGAGATTCATTCTCCCCAACATACAACCCCCTCCTCACTCCGCCTCTAAAACACTGTCCATCCCCGATTTTAGATGTGGCTTTTGGATGGAAATTAGTGTGGGCAGGCGACAGCCGGATGTTATTATCACGAGACAATTAATCCAGAAACTCGACAAATGTGCTGGGGACCCGGGTTTGAATCCATGATAGCAGATGGAGAATATGAATTGAATAAGTATCTGGAATTGAGAAACTACTGATGACCATGAAATCATTATTGATTGTCAGAAAATCCCAGATGGTTCATTAATGTCCTTTAGGGAAGGAAATCTGCCGTCCTTATCCGGTCTGGCCTACGTGTAACTCCAGAGCCGCAGCAATGTGGTTGACTCTCAATTGTCCTCTGAACAAGGGCAACTAGGGATGGGCAATAAATGCTGGCCCAGCCAGCGACGCCCATATCCCATGAATGAATAAAAAAGAAACTGCTCTCAACTTGCCCTTCCCTTCTGTTCAAAATCTTTGTGAACAAAAGGAGAAAATTCAAGCCTTCAAGAGAGATAATAGCAAGGAATTGAAGCATTATTAGTGATCGGTCCTGTGGCAAAGCTTTAGGAGTAGGTTTAAAAAAAGACCATCCCGTTTGTATATTGAGAATTTGTCAAAGAGATATCCTACAGTGCTGAGGGAGGCCATTCAGCCCATCAAGTCTGCACCAACAACAATCCTACCCCAGGCCCTATCCACATAACGCGACATTTACTCCGTGAATCCCTCTAACCTACAAATCCCGGAACGCTATGGACAATTTAGCATGACCAATCAATCTAACCTGCACATCTTTGGACTGTGGGAGGAAACCGGAGCAAACTCATGCAGTTGACAGTACAATTCAAATGAATGAAAGCTTGGTGCAAGAGGCAGGTTTTAAGGAGTGTCTTGGAGGAACGAGGCAGACAGATGCGGGGAGGCCATTCTCAAGTTTACAGCCTAGGGAACTGATTACCTTTTGCTGTTTGATGTTGCTAACTCTGCATTTGAAATACCCCCATCACCCTTTGCAAATATCCTCCACTCGTTCCATTGTTCTGCTTTAAAGGGAGACTCTGCAGTAGTTAGCCATTGTTTGATGTAGTTCATAGTGATTGTTTGAATAATCTGTTTGTTGTCAATGGTTCGGGGTTACAGGGGATATAGCTTGGGTGGGATTGTTGTTGGCACAGGCTTGAAGGGCTGAATAGCCTCCTCTTGTACTGTAAGGTTTCTATAATTCTAAACCTTGACAAGGCCTGAGCCACCCCACCTACTGATGCACCGGTGACAATATTTTATTTCTATATAAATGGGTTAGACAAAAGCACTGTCGCCCTGATACATTCTCAGTGAAATCACTCAACTAACTGATCTCTTTAATATGCATATTTACCTTCAGGAAACGACCCAAATTCTTTTGCTCTGATGAGATACAAGAAAACACAATGGCAATAACAAAATCCAGTTTCAAAAGCAAGCTTAGGGACTGAGTTCCAAGTCATTGAGCTGTTTGGACTTTACTGGCAGACTAAGATGAGTAAGAAGTCTGACAATATCAGGTTTAAGTCCAAACGATTTATTTCAGTTTGACTTAAACTTGGTGCTGTCAGACTTCTTACTGTGTTTACCCCAGTCCAACACCAGCATCTCCACATCAAGGTTAAGATGGTCCAACATTGCCTCTCTCGCCCAGAAGTGTTCTTCACAACACAGTAAGAGGTCTGACAACACCAGGTTTAAGTCCAACTGATTTATTCAATCAAATAAATCGGTTGGACTTAAACTGGTATTGTCAGACTTCTTACTGTGTTTACCCCAATCCAACGCCAGCATCTCCACATCTTCACAGCACATCCAGAACTCAATCATCTTACTGATTTTCACACAGCCCACAGATTTCTGTTCAGCATTCACCAGACAACATGTTTTTCTTGGAAGGATTCCCAGGGCACTGGTCCAGACAGAGATCAGGTAATGTTTCACTCCCACTGTTTGACAATTGTACCTGCTCCTTCAGCGTTCTGACCTGCAGTGGGTGCAACTCATTCAGCGTCTCCTGCCTAAAAAAAATCTTTGACGGGAGGAAGGAGGAGACAAGAGAGAGGAAGGAGTTGCACCTGTGTCAATACCACTGTCACCTTAAATTACCAACTGCAGACTAGGATCAATCTGTCTAGATAGAACATACACATTACCCAAATCAGGCTGTATTTAATTCCTCTGTGTAAACAGTCAAATGCTGGAATCCTTCTCTACACTATCTGTAATCACTGAGGGCATAAGTCAGTCAGGGGTCAGCTATGGGGAATTCTCTTTGAGAACAACCTGAGCTAAAGCAGGTAATAACATACAGGACCGAGAATGTAGAATGGTGTGGTCAGACGCTGTGCAAAGCTCTTATCAAAATAAAGCAAACACCAAGAGCGCAGATAAAAGCAAATTACCGCGCATGCTCTACCCCATCTTGACCCCTTGGTTTTCTTTAATTTTTAATTGCCTTTTAAATTTCTTTATTGGCTTTCTTCATTTCTCTTCTCCCCCCCCCCCCACCCCCCCACAAACTCTTTCCCTCTATTTTCTTATCTTTTAGGAGAAACCCTTACAGTGCAGAAGGAGGCCATTCGGTCCTTCGAGTCTGTATCAACCAGGATGCCACCCAGGCCCTATTCCCGTAACCCCTCGTCTTCATCCTGCTAGTCCACCTGACACTAAACTAAATTTATCATGGCCAATCCATCCAACCTGCACATCTTTGGACTGTGGAAGGAAACCAGAGCACCCGGAGGAAACCCACGCAGGCATACTGAGAATGTGCAAACTCCACACAGACACCGATCTGAGGCTGGAGTTGAAACCAGGTCCGTGGTGCAGTGTTGGCAGCAGTGCTAACCTTTGTGCCACCCTCTTTGCTTCCCTCTTCCTCAACTTTACCTCTCTCCCACCCATCTCCCCCCCCCCCCATCTTTATTCATCAGCTTACCCTCTGATTCTCTGCCCATTGGCCATTCGCACCTTCTATTCTATGGGCTGCCATTAGCAGCTTTTCCCCTGGTTTCCATGGCTACAATTCATCTTTCATTCCCTCACCCTGCGGTATTGAAATTCAGAGAATTCAAGCTGATACCAAGCATCAAATGGCAAGCTCAGGGTCACACTTGTAGACAGAATTATATACTTCGAGTACAGCTGTGGGAAACATTTTATCGAGTAGTCAATAGAGTGATAGAACCATGGAGAGAGTTAATAGAGAGCAAGGCCATGAAGGGAGTTATACACAAGAACAATCACTGGAGAACTGGCAGTAAACATAAACCTGGAGTGCCTGGTGCAGAGTTTATCATGAGCTGAAGTTAAGAGAGGGGGCAGTGAACAAGGAAAGAGACAAAGGCCAGTGATACCACAGTGACAGAAATAAACGTTGTGACGCACCGGGCAGAATCAGCTCCCAGTCAGATAGGATGTTGAGATGGTGAACAGGGCGGTTCAGCCCCAACATGGAAACGAATCAGTCAGTGGTGGTGTTCTGGATTGCAAGGTTGGAGTCTGACAATGGTCTTCTCAATGTTTAACTGGGGGACGCTGCAGCTCATCCAACAGCAGACAACAGGCGAATAGCACGAGGAGAGAAAGGAACCGGGGAACGAGTTGGAGGCAGTAGGATATAGCCTAAAACCGGGTACAAGTGCTGCATGCTGTTACCAACTCCCTTTCACTGCTGTACAGACAGACAGATTCAATTATCTACAGTGTTAACACGCTGTACAGATGCACATCAAATGTTTCCTACCTACACACTCCCCTGTTACAGATTTGCAGCATTTACAGCCCAATATCTCACTGCCTTTCTTCCCTCCAGTCAATCAAGAATCTTATGATGGGAATGGCCTTCCTCCTACAGTGATGGTACAGTGGTTAGCACTACTGTCTCACAGCACCAGGGACCTGGGTTCGATTCTAAGCTTGGGTTACTGTCTGTGCGGAGTCTGCACGTTCTCCCTGTGTCTGCGTGGGTTTCTTTTGGGTGCTCCAATTTCCTCCCACAATCTGAAAGATGTGCTGGTTAGGGTGCATTGCTGTGCTAAATTCTCCCTCGGTGTAGCCGAACGGGTGCCGGAATGTGACAGCTAGGGGATTTTCACAGTAACTTCATCGCAGTGTTAACATAAGCCTACTTGTGACCATTAACAAACAAACTTAATAACATAGTACCATGATGGGAGATGTGGGAGGGGAAGAGGGAGTGATGGCAGTGTGTCTAAAACAACGATAATCCATTTATTGATGTGTCTGCCACAGGCTGATGGACAAGCCAGAGTTTACCCATTTGACAATTTTCTATGTTTGTATTCTATTTTCAAGCAGGAATAAGCCCAATGTTCAACCAGGAGCTGCAATTCTTCAAAAACTCATTAAAATACCAGGAATGAAACACTATACTGCAGCCATAAATAAAGTGGTTCCTTTTTCACAAGAACAAACTGTCAAGAAGCTGACCACTTGGAGGTTTTCAAATCTATGCAAGTGTTCTGAGACGGGTAAGTATTGATAAATTATTAATCCCACAAGAAGACAGGAGCTCAGGACTAGCGTTCGAAGAATGCTTTACCACACTGAGGCAGGGGAAATGATTATAGCAATGACCAGGAAACAGAAGTAGAACCATTAAACGCTGCATCATTATTGAAAAGGTTTTAAACTTTACTCATTACTGTCACAGGTGGGCTTACATTAACACTGCAATGAAGTTACTGTGAAAATCCCCTAGTTGCCACATTCCGGTGCCTGTTCGGGTACAGAGGGAGAATTTAGCAAGGACAACGCACTCCAACCAGCACCTCTTTCAGATTGTGGGAGGAAACCCACGCAGACACCGGGAGAACGTGCAAGATCAGGTCCTCAAAACACAGTCCTTTATAAGTTATGGAGAAGAGGGAAAAAAAGAACATCAGCAGCATCAGGAAACTATTTCCAGCGAAGCGCAGTGGCAGAGGGTGTACAGTTGAGAAGCACTGCAGCAACTCGCCAAGGCTCCTTGCAAACCCAAAATCTCTGCCATTTAGAAGGATAGGAAGGGCAACAGATGCAAGGGAACACCACCAACTGAGGCTCCCTGCCAAGCCACTCAACATCCCAACATGGAACTGTCATGGTCCCTTCACTGCTGCTGAAATTTCCACCTTAATGGCACTGTGTGTGCACCAACACCATTCAGACTGCAGTAGCTCAAGAAGGTGATTTGGTGGGTAATTAGGGAGGGGCAATAAATGCTGGCCTAGCTGTACATATACACATCCCAAGTACAAATAAAAAAAAGGGGTGGTGTGATATACTTGCTTGTCATTCTTTTGTAATCAGTACATTTCCTTTCACTCATAGGCCAGTCATTGTTGACCCGGTTCCACACCTAAACTTGGCCATTTTCCAAATTGCAAAGCAATTTTTTTTTTAAATGCAAACTTTTGCACAATTTTTATGCTTCTTGTACTAGGCTTTTGAATTGCCTCCCTATGCTTCTCTACTTCTCTCATGTTCTAAGTTGCTCTTTAAAATCTAGTTTTTACTGTCAGTCTGGCTGACGTGTGACACCAGAGCCACAGCAACCTGGTTGACTATAAACTGCCCTTGGGGATGGGCATTCTCACCACCACTCCCAATAACTCCACACAATTTACCATGGCTAATCCCCTAACCTATACATCTAGGGACACTAAGGGCCAATTTAGCATGACAAATTCACCTAACCTGCACATCTTTCAACCGTAGGAGGAAATCAGAGCACTCGGAGAAAACCCACACAGACACAGGGAAAACTCTGTGCAGTCACCCAAGGCCAGAACTGAAGCTGGGTCCCTGGCACTGGGAGGCACCCTTTGATCCAATAATGCCACTGTGAAGTGTTGGAATATTTTACCATCTTAAAGGTGCTTTAAAATTACAAGTCATTTGTTGTGAAGAACCAAAAATCCATTATACTGCAGACTGTCACCATAAGGCAGTAGGAGATTGTACAGGAGGTGGGTTAAAGAACCGTTAAGTACAGAGTTCACATCTGCTGCTCTGCCATTGCAGCTACCCTTCAAGGATAAACACTACTGCTGATGAAATATTGTTCAGTCGCTGCACCAGAGTGCCACACACAATTCTATATAAAGTTCTCGAGCTTGTCCAAGCCTCTTCAAAGCACACAGGATCAAAAAACAAAACAGCTACATAAGAACGGTTAACTTAAGTCAAGATGAATGACCAAAATACACAAGAGGGGCTAGAAGCGGAAATCAGGAAATAGTGAGTCAATGACACATCAGTACAGGCCAGGTCTTTTACAGACTGAGGTGACATCAAAGGTTAAGCTGGGTAAGACAGTGTAATGAATTACAACTTCAAAACTGGGGAGATCATAGAATCCCACAGTACAGAACGAGACCATTTGGTCCATCAAGTCTACCCCAATCACAATCCCTATCCCACAACCCCATGCATTAACCCTATCTAGCCCCCAGCCACTAATTTTGCAAGGCCAATCCACTTAACCAGCACATCTTTGGGCTATGGGAGCAAAGTGGAGCACCTGTAGGAAACCCACACAGACACTGGGAGAACATGCAAACACAGACAGTCACCCAAGACAGGGAACGAACCCAGGTCCCTGACGTCGAGAGGCAGTAATGTTAACCATTGCATCACTGTGCCATCTAGAGACGTGCGGGAGGGGTGGCAATAGACAGAAACGTAGCATAAGGGGTGAGCTATGCAGCCCCTTTAGGTTGATCTGCCATTCCTTACAAACATAAGATTTAGGAGTAGGCCACTTAGTGCCTTGCGTCTGCTCCACCTATTAATAAGATCGTAGTTATTAGTTAAAGACTGTATCACAGTGACAGAAAGGAAGTTTGATGAGGACTTATCTGTTGAGGTAGTATGGGCTGAAGTTAGAAACAGGAGAGGAGAGGTCACCCTGTTGGGAGTCTTTAATAGACCTCCTAAAATTTCTAGAGAGGTAGAGGAAAGGATTACAAAGTCGATCCTGGACAGGAGTGAAAGTAATAGGGTAATTGTTATGGGGGACTTTAACTTTACTAATATTGATTGGAATAGCTATAGCTCTAGCTCGTTAGAGGGGTCAGTTTTCGTACAAAGTGTGCAGGAAGGTTTTTTGACTCAGTATGTAGATAGGCCAACTAGAGGTGAGGCTACATTGGATTTGGTGCTGGGCAATGAGCCAGACCAGGTGTTAGGCTTGGAAGTTGGTGAACATTTTGGTGATAGTGACCACAATTCGGTTACGTTCACCTTAGTGATGGATAGGGATAGGCATGAACCTGGGGGCAGTAGTTATAGCTGGGGGAAGGGTAATTATGAGGCCATAAGGAGGGAATTAGGGTGCATAGGTTGGACTAGGAAACTACAGGGACTGGGAACATCTGAAATGTGGAGCTTATTCAAGGAGCAGCTACTGCGAGTCCTTGATAAGTATGTCCCTGTCAGGCAAGGAGGAAATGGTCGAGTAAGGGAACCATGGTGTACTAAAAAAGTTAATTCGCTGGTTAAAAGGAAAAAAGAGGCTTATGTCAGGATGAGGCTTGAAGGCTCAGTTAGTGCACTGGATAGCTATAGATTAGCCAGGAGGGAGCTAAAGAGTGAGTTGAGGAGAGCTAAAAGGGGACACGAGAAGACTTTGGCTGATAGGATCAAGGAGAATCCTAAAGCTTTCTTTAGATATGTTAAGAATAGAAGATTGGTTAGGGCAAGTTAGGGCCAGTCATAGACAGCAGTGGGAAGTTGTGCGTGGAGCCTGAAGAGATTGGAGAGGCACTGAACAAATATTTCTCTTCGGTATTCACGCAGGGAGATGTAAATGTAGTTGTGGAGAACACTGGGATACAGGGTTGCAAACTGGAAAGTATTGAAGTAGATAAGGAGAATGTGCTAGATATTCTTGAGGGTTTGAAGTTAGATAAGTCCCCTGGACCGGACGGGATTTACCCTAGGATTCTCTGGTAGGCAAGAGAGGAGATTGCAGAGCCTCTGGCTCTGATCTTCAGGTCGTCGTTGGTTACGGGTATAGTGCCGGAAGACTGGAGGATAGCGAATGTAGTCCCATTGTTCAAGAAGGGGAAGAGAGACTTTCCTGGGAATTATAGGCCGGTGAGTCTTACTTCTGTTGTGGGCAAAGTATTGGAGAGAATTATTAGGGATAGGATTTATAGTTATTTAGAGAGAAATGAATTGATTGGGGATAGTCAGCATGGTTTTGTGAAGGGTAGGTCGTGCCTTACTAACCTTATTGAGTTTTTTGAAAAAGTGACCAAAGAGGTGGATGGGGGTAAGGCAGTTGATGTGGTATATATGGACTTTAGTAAGGCGTTCGATAAGGAGGCCCATGGAAGGCATCTGCAGAAAATGCAGATGTATGGGATTGAGGGTGATTTAGCTAATTGGATTAGGAATTGGCTAGCTGATAGAAGACAGAGGGTGGTGGTTGACGGGAGATATTCATTGTGGAGTTCGGTTACTAGTGGTGTACCTCAGGGATCTGTTTTGGGGCCCCTGCTGTTTGTAATTTTTATAAATGATCTGGATGAGGGTATTGAAGGATGGATTAGTAAATTTGCGGATGACACCAAAGTTGGAGGAGTGGTAGATAGTGAAGAGGGGTGTTATAGTTTGCAGAGAGACTTGGACAAGTTGCAGAGCTGGGCCGAGAGGTGGCAAATGGAGTTTAATGCGGAAAAGTGTGAGGTAATTCACTTTGGCAGGAATAACAAATGTGTAGAGTATAGGGCTAATGGTAGGACTCTTAATAGTGTTGATGAACAGAGGGATCTTGGTGTATGTGTGCATAGATCCCTGAAAGTTGGCAATCAAGTCGATAAGGTTGTTAAGAAGGCATACGGAGTCTTAGCTTTTATTGGTAGGGGGATTGAATTTCATAGAACATAGAACATTACAGCGCAGTACAGGCTCTTCGGCCCTCGATGTTGCGCCGGCCAGTGGACCCTCTCACCTAAACTATTCCAATATCATCCATATGCCTATCCACCGACCATTTGAATGCCCCCAAAGTAGGCGAGTCCACAACTGCTGCAGGCAGGGCATTCCACACCCTCACCACCCTCTATGTAAAGAACCTGCCTCTGGCATCCATCCTATAACTACCACCTCTTAATTTAAAGTTATGTCCCCTCGTGTTGGTCATCCCCATCCGAGGAAAAAGGCTTTCACTATCCACCCTATCCAGTCCTTTGATCATCTTATACGCCTCAATTAGATCAATTTCGGAGCCGCAACGTCATGTTGCAAGTGTACAGAACTCTAGTGCGGCCGCACTTGGAGTATTGTGTGCAGTTCTGGTCCCCGCATTATAAGAAAGATGTGGAGGCATTGGAGAGGGTACAGAGGAGGTTTACCAGGATGTTGCTGGTATGGAGGGCAGGTCTTATGAGGAGAGGCTGAGGGATTTGAGGTTGTTTTCGTTAGAAAGAAGGCGGCTAAGAGGAGACCTTATTAAAACATATAAGATGATTAGAGGTTTAGATAGGGTGGACAGTGATAGCCTTTTTCCTAGGATGGAGAAAGCTACCACGAGGGGACACAACTTTAAATTAAGGGGTGATAGTTATAGGACGGATGTCAGAGGTAGGTTCTTTACCCAGAGGGTGGTAAGGGTATGGAATGCCCTGCCTGCAGCAGTTGTAGATGCACCAAGTTTGGTGGCGTTTAAGAGGTTAGTAGATAAGTTTATGGATGAAAAGGGAATGGTTTGGGTTAGAGGGTCATTGCTTTTTGCTAATTGGTCGGCGCAACATCGAAGGCCGAAGGGCCTGTTCTGCGCTGTAATGTTCTATGTAGTTTATTTGATTGCAAAATCAACGCCACGTCCCTCCTTATCTCCAATATCTTTCACCACCTTATCAAAAATCTACCTTTGCCTTAAAAATATTCAAAGATTCTGCTTGCACCACTCTTAGAGGAAGGGAATTCCAAAGACTCAACACCCTCCGAGAAAATTTCTCCTGATCCTCGTCTTAAATGAGCAACTCCTTATTTTTAAAAACAGTGACCCTTAGTTCTAGATTCTCCCACAAGAGGGAACACCCTTTTCACATCCCTCACGGTCTTATATTTTTCAATCAATTCATTTCTTATTCTGCTCCAATAGATACAAGCCTAACCTTTCTTCATGAGACAACCAGTTTAAAGACCCCCGATTGTCTGCCGGCTCCATTCCAAGTATTAGTCAAACAAACCTCCTCTGAACTGCTTCCAATGCATTTACATTCATCCTTAAATAAAGAAACCAATACTCCATATGAAGTCTTACCAATGTTACATATAGCTGAACAATTACCTCCTTGTTTAGTTCCCCTCACAATATATGTAAAATTCTATTCACTTTTCTAATTGCTTGCTGTAACTGGTTCATGAACTCAGAGCTCTGCAATCTCTCGCCATTTGGGTAATATGCCTTTATTTTATTCTTCCTGGGCTCAAATTTACAGCTTATTGCAGATCCCTGATAATACTGCAATTTTTGAAAACATTTCAGAGTACGAATAATTGGGCAGCACGGTTACACAATGGTTAGCACAGCTGCCTCACAGCATCAGGGATCCGGGTTCAATTCCCGGCTTGAGCCACTGTGCGGAATCTGCACGTTCTTCCCGTTTCTGCGTGGGTTTCCTCCGGATGCCCCAGATTCCTCCCATAGTGCTGGTTAGGTGTACTGGCCATGCTAAATTCTCCCTCAGCGAACCTGGAACTGGCACCAGAGTGCAACAACTAGAGGATTTTCACAGGAACTTCATTGCAGAGTTAATGTAAGCCTAATTGTGACACTGATAAATGAACTTTTAACAAATAACACCAGGAGTCTGCTATACAGTTAGGTGATGTCATGGTAATGCTGAAAGCTAGCAGGATGCATGAATTTAATGTATAGCAACAAACAAACTGACATCATAGTGCTAAGTTGAATAATCATCAGGAAGTTTCAATTCCCAAAATATACACAGGACAGCTGAAAATACAGAGATACAACAAAGAGTGTGTTCTGTGGTTATGTGTTGCAAAAGCACAGACCTTACTCATTTCTCGAATTGTACTGCAGTGAAGGAACTGTTCGCTCGTCGCATTAACAGATTACATGAGATATATGACACAAGAATAGGCCATTCAGCCCAACCCCTCTATACTGGGGTTTATGCTCCACCTGAGCATATTCCAATCCTTCCTCATCCAAACCAACCGCTACAACCCTCTGTTCCCTTCTCCAACTTCCGCTGGTCTAAAACGCTTCTTCAGCCGTTGACTACGGTAGCCACTTCCAATTCTCACCAGGTCTTCAGGTTAAAAAAAACTTCCTCTGAATTCGCTACTGGATTTCAAAGAAACTGAAAATAGGAGGCCATTCAGCCTTTCAAGTCTATCCCACCATTCATTATGATCACAACTGATCACGTAACCCAATGACCCGTTCCCATTTTCCCTTCGTATCCTCTGATCTCCTTTGGCCCAAGGAGTGATACCAAAGTTCTTCTTGTAAACATACAACCTTTTGACCTCAACTGCTTTGTGTGATAATGAATTTCACAGGGTGACCTCTCTCTGTGTGAAGAAATTCCTCCTCATCTCAGTCTGAAATGGTTCACCTCATATCCTGAGGCCGTGACCCCTGTTTCTGGACCCGCCCGACATCGGGAATATCGTTCCTGCATCTTTCTTGGCGACCATCTTATACTAAAGGCCTCTGGGTGTACATAGCTGGACAAACCGGTGGTTTAATTTGACATACAACTGGGGACAGATGAGCTCACATAAGGAAGAAAGTAGAATGATATGCTGATATGGAACAATAAGGCTGAAAAATTTGTTTCCAAGTTGTAAATTCCATGTGATTGTACACAAAATAAATTGACAGAGATAAACAACAGTCCATTTCACTTCATTTAATCCTTAAAAAAACAGTCAAATCTTTACTTCAACACTAGTCAAGCTTTCACTTCAACATTCACTTCAAAAAGAACCGCTTGCATTTATATAACACCTCAGGGGAGCCTCCCACACCAAGGTTTCGTGGCCAACCGAACACTTTTGAAGTATCGCTTATGTAAATAGAAAAGGCAGTTATTTGCATATAGCAGGAGTTTGCATGCTGTGAGTGTGATGCGGTCAGTTAATTTACTTTGGTGTTGCTGGCTGCAAGATGAACACTGACCAGAAAAGCTCACCAGCCTTCTTCCCAAAGAGCCTTTCATCCAGCTGAACAAACAAGCAGCAACATTGTTTGATGTCTAATCTGAAAAAGACCTCCGATAACGTCACATGCCTCAAGTGCAGATGTGTCAGTCCAGATGATGTGCTCAAGACTCTTATTCACGTGGATTCATGAACTTAGAAGTGTTTAGCGATGAGGCCACTAGCAGCGAGAATCATAGAATCCCCACAGTGCAGAAGGCCATTCATCCCACTGAGTCTGCGCTGTCTCTGACAGAGCATCTTGCCCACACCCTATTCCCGTAACCCCACATGTTACACTGCAAACTCTCCTAACCTGCACATCCTGGGACACTTGAGGGCAATTTAGAATCATAGGGTCCCTATAATACAGTAGGTTTTTTGGCCCACTGAGCTGGCAACAACAATCCCATGTAGGCTTTATCCCTTTAATCCCAGCTATTTAGCTTGCTGGTCCCTTGACACTAAGGGTCAGTTTAGCATGGCCAATCAACCTAATCAGCTCATCTTTTGGACTGTGGGAAGAAATTGCACAACCTGGAAGAAATCCACGCAGACACAGGGAGAACATGCAAACTCCGCACAGACAGTCGCCCAAGACTGTTTTCGAACCCGGGTCCTAATGCGGTGAGGCAGCAGTGCTAACCACTCTGTGGCCACTTAAACAGTGCATGGCCAAATCAACCTAACCAGCACATATTCAGACTGTGGGAGGAAAACGAAGCACCCAGAGGAACCCATGCAGATACGCAGAAAACGTACAGACTTTGCAGTCACCCAAAGCCAGCATCAAATCCAAGCCCCTGGCGCTCATAGACAGCAATGTAGTGCTAATCACTGAGCCACTCCGCAGCACAGTGGTAATTGTATTAACTGGGATATAACATTACATGAGCTAAACACTATTCTTCAAAGGTTCCTTTGCAAGAAATTATTTCAATTGTAAAAACTGCCTTGTTGCTGTGTATCAAAACATTAGTTTGATACCCTATTTAATCACGTTTGACATCATAAATTGAAAAAGGCAGAACACTTAAATTTGAACCCAAACTCAGACTTATTCCTCAACCTGAGCCAATCAGAAGTCCTCCATACTATAAATAAATGCTATACCAACTACAAGGAGACAGAAGAAAGAATTGTTTCAGAGACTATTTCTGCTTAAGTAAACGGAAACATGCCAAGATTAAAAAAGCTTTCACACATTGTCTATGTTTAAGAGCATAATTTCATGTTTGAAGATTTTTGCTTTGGCTTAGAAGTTGAGCCCTGTATATTCTCGAACTTGTATGGTGTGGTTTAAGTCTGTACAACCAGGCTGCTGTGATGATTCAATGCAAACAACAAAACAGCTCTCTGTAAAAATTCCACTGAAGGGTAACAGTGTGCATGTGTCAGACCCACAAACTACACTATTTACATAGAAATATGCTTTTTTTAAAAAACTCATTCATAGGGTATTGGACATTGTTGGCTGGGCCAGCATTTATTGCCCATCCCTAGTTGCCCTCGAGAAGGTGGGGGTGAGCTGCCTGCTTGAATCGCTGCAGTCCATGTGCTGTGGGTTGACTCACAATGCCGTTAGGGAGGGAATTCCAGGGTTTGACCCAGTGACAGTGAAAGAACTGCGACATATTTCCAAGTCAGGATGGTGAGCGGCTTGGAGGGGAACTTGCAGGTGGTGGTCTCGTGTACCTGCTGCCTTTGTTCTCCTAGATGCAAGTGGTCGTGAGTTTGGAAGGTGCTGTCTAACAATCTTTGGTGAATTGCTGTAACCCATTGCGTAAATGGTACACAATGCTGCTGAGTGTCAGTAATAGAGGGAGCGAATGTTTATAGACGTGGTGCCAACCAAGCAGGGCTGCTTTGTCCTGGCTGGTGTCGAGCTGCTCGAGTGCTGTTGGAGCTGCACCCATCCAGGCAAACAGGTTCCATCACACTCCTGACTTGTGCCTTGTAGATGATACCAGTCAGGAATGTGATGATTTATATAGCATCTTCCATGATTGCAGATTCCCCCAAAGCACTTCAACAGCCAATGAAATGTTTCTTTTCTCTTAGTGTAGTCATTGCTGTAATGTGATGTGGAGATGCCGGTGTTGGACTGGGGTAAACACAGTAAGAAGTCTCACAACACCAGGTTAAATCCCACCAGTTTATTGATAGTAAACCCACAAGCTTTCGGAAACACACCTGACGAAGGAACACCATTTCTGAAAGCTTGTGGGATTACTAACAAATAAGAACATAAGAAATAGGAGCAGGAGTGGGCCATCCAGCCCCTCGAGCCTGCCCCGCCATTCGATAAGATCATGGCTGATCTGTACAACTTTCAGTACAACTTTCCCGCTTTCTCCCCGTAACCCTTAATTCCCTTGTCAATTAAAAACCTATCCACTCTTGACTTGAACATATTCAGTGAGGAAGCCTCCACCACCTCATCGGGCAGAGAATTCCAAAGATTCACCATCCTTTGAGTGAAAAAACCCCTCCACAACTCCGATCTGAACCACGCCCCCCCGCCATTCTTGAGGCTGCGCCCTCTAGTCCTGCTGTCTTTGCTAAGCAGGAAGAGTCTCTCAACCTCTACCCTATCCATCCCCTTCATTATCTTATGCATCTCTATAACATCCCCTCTCAGCCTTCTAAACTCCAAAGAGTACAAAACCTAGCCTATTCAGTCTCTCCTCATTATCCAACGCCCTCATCTCTGGTATCAGCCTAGTAAACCTTCTCTGCACCTCCTCCAAGGCCAATAATCTGGTTGGATTTAAACCTGGTGTTGTGAGACTCCTTACTATGGGGGAAATATGGCAGCCAACTTACACCAGTAAACTCCCGCATAGGAGTTTAATAACCAGTAATCTGCTTTGGCAATGTTGGTTGAAGAACAAATATTGGATGTGATACCAGGGAGAACACTTTAGCTTTTCTTTGGAATAGCACACTGGTGTCTTCCACTTCAATCAAAGGTTTAATATCCGCAAGAAAGAAAGAAAGAAAGAAAGAAGATTCCTTCACTGAAAATGCTGCGGAACAGCTCAAAAAAAATACCATTTTAAAGTTGAAACTCTTAAAAAAAAACACCAACAAACTCACCATTAGTCAGGATTTCTACACAACCACTCCTGCTAGTGGCACAGACATCAAGAGAGAATTGAGTCAGACTTTGCAGTGATGCCTTCCAGAGCAACACGTTACGAACCAACAATGCTACAATTTTTTTTTGAAGTACGCGGGTGATTTGTTTGTACGTGCAGTCCCTTTAAAAAGGTTTTTCCACTGTCGTGGACGAGGGGTAACTTAATGGGTGTCGCAATCCAATTTGTTAACGGAATCCAAGCTAGTCGGCAAAACCAAAACAAGGAACTTTTCTTTATTGAGTTTATTAGCTTGTTAAGTTTCATAACTCTCCTCCCACACAACCCATTGTCCCAGCTGTCCTCTACATACGTGCTCAAAGGCAAATAATACCCATCACCAGTCTCTCTCAGCCTTACTGTAATTTACATTAAAAAACCTTAATGCAATGACAAGGCGCTGACGTTACATAGATCAATAATTTGAAAAAAAAGAAATATCTAAACAATCCGAACAAAAGAAATGGCACGGTGGCACAGGCGTTGCGGGTACTATGGTGGCACAGTGAGTGATTAGCACTGCTGCCTCTGTGCCACGGTCCTGGGTTCAATTCCAGCCTTGTATCTCTGTGTGTGAAGTTTGCACATTCTCTCTGAGGGTTTCCTCAGGGTGCCACAGTCTGAAGATGTACAGGTTAGATTGATAGGGTCAATTTAGCATAGCCATAGCGTCAGGGGAATTGATAGGATAAATATACGTGGGCTTATGGGGATAGGACTTGGGTGGCATTGTTGACAGTACAGACTCAACAAGCTCAATGGCTTTCTGCTGTACTGTAGGGTTTTCACGAAATCAATAGGCAGGATTTCACTTCTTAGAACTTCAGAGGGAATACCTCTGGGAAAGCACTGTCAGCCCTGTTCACATGCTGCTAGGCTGATTACGAGGGGCAAACATTCCTTTTTACTCTGCCTAAACTAAACAAATATGCACAGTTCAGAAAATGATTAAATAACCAGCGTAATACTTCCATTTCCCACGCCAACCGCTTTTGAACAAGGTGGCTACATTTACAGATAAAGCTGCCCAAGAAAGTTGTACCTCAAATAATTTATTTGGAATGAAGTTCTCTGGAAGTATAAGAACACACTTTTTTTTAAAATAGGCAAAATCACTGCAGTAGGAAGAGGACACTAGAAAAGAACAAAGGGCTGCAAAAAGAGGAGGCACGGTGGTACAACGGTTAGCACTGCTGCCTCGCAGCACCAAGGATCCGAGTTCGATTCCCAGCTAGGGTCACTGTCTGTTGTGGAGTTTGCATGTTCTCCCCATGTCTGTATGGGTCTCCTCCCACAGTCTAAAGGGTTAGGTAGATTGGCCCTTAGTGCCAGGGGGACTTAGCTAGGTAAACGTATGGGGTTAAAGGGATAGGGCCTGGATGGGATTATTGTCAGTGCAGACTCAATGGGCTGAATGGCCTCCTTCTGCACTGTAATTTTATAAAGTTAGGTCATTAATGCATAGTAACTTGTGTCCTTCTCCGTGTAGCCAAAATGCTTTTATATCAAGGAATAATTTGAATTGTGGAACAGATTGCATTGGCTGCTCATGATCAGCTCTTAGCCCAGCAGCACGATCCCAGATTCACACTACCAGGAATAGAATCCTTATCACAAAATCCCGACAGCTGCACAAGGAGACCATTCGGTCCATCGAGTCCACACCGATGACAATCCCCAGCCAGGCTCCATCCTGAAGGAGTCACTTTTAGCAGCGTGAAGGCAGGGAGCTGGTAGAGGATCACTGGAGGCCACCAGTTCAATCTAAAGCCCCACTGTACAATGATGCAGCAGAAAAAGGTCATTTGGAAATGGTTGCTGGGCAGCTCCAGGAAAACTGAAGGGATCTGCAACTGGAGGCACAGTGGCATAGTGGTAATGTCAATGGACTAATAATCCCGAAGCCCAGACTAATGCTCTGGGGACAAGGGTTCAAATCCCAACGTGGCAGCTGGTGGAGCATAGATCTAGCAGGCTACTCTGTTCAAGGGGAACTAAAGATGGGCAATGAATGCAGCCCTTAGCAGCAACTCCCATATCCCATGGAAGAATAAAAGTACTAGGAAGTAACTTCCCACTAGCACATTCCACAGAAAGAAGGTACAGCTCAATCCATCAGAATCTGGCAGAGGGCATTTTAAGAACTGGAGTGAGTGCACAACCACAAAGCAAAAAGTTGGCAATTACAGATTTATAAAATATCACTGATCAGCTTAAGAAAAACTCCACAAAGGGTGGATGTGGACACAGAATGGTAACTAGCAGGGTTTGAAAGGTTTGGAGAAAGAGCAAAATCTAATTAATTTAAGTAGCCTTTGGTGAGAGGTAGCAAGGCAAGAGGGTCGAATGACTGAATCTAAGAGGCAGGTGCTGGTCTGAAATAAACTTAATCGCAATAATATATTGCTGAGAGAGATTGGGGCGGGGGGGGAGGAGTGGAGGAAACTGTCTGCCCCATACACATTCGATTTATCACAAAAGCTCTCAGTCAGGATCTTGCGTTCAAAGACAAAACATAAATGGTGCCTTCTGCTATGGTTTTTGCAATTCAGCGAAAGCTTTAATTGACTTGCAACATTTTTCCATGTTTCTTCTTTAATAAACTCCTCCCTTACCACCCCAGATAAATAGGCAATTAACTAAATGGAGGAAAAACATCTGCTCCGTCCAAATATAGCTTGCTGTTATCTATGCTTCTCACTGGCTAAGACTTCATCAATACAGTCTATTTATAAAACTCTCAAGTATATAGACTTACCCTCTTCAGGCACGGAGCTGTAATTAGATTTCCAGCATTATTTTCATTACTGTAGCATCAGCAGAGCTATTATATGAATGAAGTAAACATTAATATAAATTCATGGAATCTTACAGGACGGAAGGCCGTTCAGCCCACTGTGCCTAGGATGGTTTTGTCAAGAGTTATACAATTAGCCCCCCCGTTCTTTTCTTGCAACCCTGAATATTTTTCTTTGAATTACAGCGTTAATTCCCTTTTAGAAGTTACCATTATATTAGTAGTGTTATTTTCAAACCTACCCTGATGGCACACAGCTCCATCCTGCCGTAACCTCTCTCAACTCCTCCTAAATGATCTGACAGCTTATCCAACTGGTGTTGTGACTTCTTACTCTGCTTATCCAACAGCCAGCTCTGCACAGGCAGAAATTTCCTCCAATTAAATACGGGAAAAGCCATTATTTCCCATTCCCGAGCTATCCACTCCATCCCTCGCCTTGGCAACAGTCTGTGATTAACCAAGTCTGTTCACAATCTTGGTGTTTTTCACCTTGGATCCCAGGTTGATTCTGACCTCATGTTCACACCAACTAGTTCACCTCCATAGCTTCACCCCATCTCAGCTCATTGGCTGCTGAAACCCTCACCCTCACTCAATTATTCTGACACTGCTGCCTGCTTTCCCACATTCTATCCTCTGCAAACGTGAGCTCATCCAAAACTCTGCTGTGTATCTGAACTCGCCCCGAGTCCATTCCCCCTCACCCCGCGCTTACCGATCAGCTCCAAGTCAAGCAACATTTTGAATAAAATTCCCACGTTTGTTTTCAAATCTCTCCAGCTCCGAAACCATCCAAGATATCTGATCTCCCCTAATTCAGACTCCAGCATCCCAACTTCAAATTGCCCATGTGGGCACACTTTGAGATGTCTGGATCCAAGTCTCTGGAATTTCTTCCCCCACCTCTCCTTTCCACCTTTAAAATACTTAAAACCTGCATCTTTGACCAAACTTTTAGTCACCTGACCTAATATCTTGATGTCTGGCTCAGTATCCTATCTTGCTTTCTAAAACTCCTACTCATTAGAGTTTAGGAGGATGAGGGGAGACCTTGTAGAGACATACAAGATAATGAAGGGGCTAGACAGGGTAGAAGCAGAGAGATCCTTTCCACTTAGAAGGGAAACAAGAACTAGAGGGTACAGCCTCAAAATAAGGGGGAGTCAATTTAGAACAGAGTTGAGGAGGAACTACTTCTCCCAGAGGGTAGTGAATCTTTGGAATTCTCTAGCCATTGAGGCAGTGGAGGCTACCTCATTAAATGTGTTTAAGTCACAAATAGATAGATTTCTGACTAATAAGGAAATTAAGGGTTATGGGAAGCAGGCAGGTAAGTGGAACTGAACCACTATCAGATCAGCCATGATCTTATTGAATGATGGAGCAGGGTCGAGGGGCTAGATGGCCTACTCCTGCTCCTATTTCTTATGTTCTACAAAGTGCCATGGGAATATTTCATTACATGAATATGTTGTATTGAAGCTGCTTCTACTGGTATTTTACAGTCACAACTGTGGTCTAAGTTAGTGAAGTACAAAACAACGCAATGTGGTTTGGTAACCAAAATAAGAACCCGAACAAAAGCAAAGTCCTTTAGAATGCTGGACCATCACATCGGATACCACAGAGCAAAGGATAGCGGGTTCACCTCAAGCCTCATTCCAGGGTGTCCCAAGTAGCAGAAGCAATCCAGCTCTCCACTATTAATAAGCAAAACAAATTGGTATCTCCTGTAATCTGATTGTATAGGCATTGATCTATAGTGATCTGGGATGCTCAAGAATCCAGCTTCATAAGAAGACAGTAGTGGTTGGCATTGCTGCCTCAGTTCCAGAGACCTGGGTTCAATTCCAGCCTTGGGTGACTTCCTGTGTGGAGTTTGCACACTTCCCCGTGTCTGTGTGGGTTTCTGCCCACAATCCAAAGTTATACTGTTCTGGTGGACTGGCCATGCTAAATTGTCCCTTAGTGTTCAAAGATGTGTAGGCTAGGTGGATTAGTCATGGAAAATGTGTGGGGTTACGGGGATGGGGAGAAGAACAGGGCCTGGGTAAAACACTCTGTCAGAGTTGCTGCACACTCAGTGGGCTGAATGTATAATCTCTGCAGTGCAGGAGAGGCCAAAGTTTATTTATTGGTCACAAGGAAGCACTGCATTAGCATTAGCACTGCAATGAAGTTACTGCAAAATTCCCCTGGTTGCCACAGTCCCATGCCTGTTCGGGTCAATTCATCTAACCACCATGTCTTTTGGATTGTGGGAGGAAACCAGAGCACCTGAAGGAAATCCATGCAGACACAGGGAGAATGTGCAAAGTCCACAGACTGTCACCCAAGCCGGGAATCGAACCCGGGTCCCTGGCACTGTTAAGCAGCATTGCTAACCACTGCGCCACCATGCTGCTCCATGTTCGAACACAGGACTGGGCCATTCAGCCCCTTGAGCCTATTCTCAGCATGCAATAAGACATAGCTGATGAGATCATGGCCTTAATAGCACTTTCTTGCCTGTCCCCCATAATCATAAACTCCCTTGTCAAACATTTAACTCAGCCTTGAATTTTCCTTTGTGGGCGGTACGGTGGCACAGCGGTTAGCACAGCTGTCTCACAGCTCCAGGAACCCAGGTTCGATTCCTGGCTTGGGTCACACACTGTGCAGAGTTTGCACATTCTCCTCGTGTCTGCGTGGGTTTCCTCTGAGTTCCTCCTACAGTTCAAAGATGTGCAGGTTAGGTTGACTGGCTAAAAAAATTGCCCTTAGTGTCCTGAGATGCATAGGTTAGGGGGATTAGTGGATAAATATGTTGGGATATGGGGGTAGGGCCTGGGTAGGATTGTGTTCGGTGCAGACTCAATGGGCTGAATGGCCTCTTTCTGTACTGTAAGGTTTCAATTTCATTTCTAATATATTCCATGACCCAACCACCACTGCTCCAAATTCCCAAGACTTAAAAAGCACCAGAAAATCCTCCTCTCCGTATTGCCAGCTGATTTAAATGACAAGTGGATTCGTGAATGAGGAGCTTAGTTCTTATTCCAATCCAATGACCCTTGCAATATTTGGACTTAGAAAACAGCTGGACATTCATTTCTTTCACTTTGCATGTTGATTTGGGGACCACTGTCTTAATTTAGAGAGAGTTTAAACTAATGTGTCAGGGTGATTGGAACCTATTTAAAGAGTCAGAGGAGAAGGGAGCGAGGACAAAAGGAAAAGGTAGAAAAGAGAGTAAGAAAAGTGATAGGCAGAGAAACTAAGGGCAAAATTCAGCATGGGCTATAGAGAAAAATATTGGGAGCAAGACAAAATGTTAAAAAGACAAGCTTAAAGGCTCTGTGCCTTAATGCAATTTGACAAAAGTCCTGTATAAGAGATTATCATGCAAGATTAAAGTGCATGTGATTGGGGAAGTGTATTGAGATGGATAGAAAACTGGTTGGCAGAGAGGAAACAGTGAATAGGAATTAATAGTTGCTTCACAAATTGGCAGGCAGTAACTAGTGTGTGCCACATGGATCAGTGCTGGGACCCCAGCTATTCACAATATACATTAATCATTTGGATGAGGGAAACAAATATAAAATATCAAAGTTGGCAGATGATAGCGAGTTGGGCAGGAGGGTGAACTGTGATGAGGATGCAGATATCTTTCACCATGGTCTGGGCAACACAGTGGTTAGCACTGTGCTTCTCAGCTCCAGGGACCTAGGTTTGATTTGGGTCACTGCCTATGTGAAAATTTGCACATTCTTCTCGTGGTTGCATGGGTTTCTCCCGGGTCCTCCAGTTTCATCCCACAGTCCAAAGATGTGCGGGTGGGGCTGATTGGCCATGTTAAAATTGTCCTTTAGTGTCCTGAGATGCATAGGTTAAAAGGATTAGCGGGTAAATATGTAGGGATATGGGATTGTGGTCAGTGCAGACTCAAAGGGCCAGATGGCCTCTTTCTGCACTGGAGATTTCTATGACAGGCTGGATGAGTGGGCAGATGTAGTATAATTTGGATAAATATACTTTGGAAGTAAAAACAAGTATTTTTAGATTTCTACCCAAATGGATGTAAATTGGGAGAGGGGAGTGTGCAGCAGAACTTGCGTGTCCTTGTGTACCAGTCACTGAAGGTAAGCACGCAGGTGGTAAAGAAGGTAAATGGTATGTTGGCCTTCATTGCAAGAGGTTTTGAGTACAGGAGCAAGGATATGTTGCTGCAATTGTACAAGGGGCTTGGTGAGACCACACTTAGACTACTGTGTGCAGTTTTGGTCTCCTTTTCAGAGGAAGGGTGTTCTTGCTCTCGAGGGAGTGAAGGTTTACCAGGCTGGTTCCGGGGATGGTGGGACTGATGTACGAGGAGAGATTCACTAGGTTAGGATTGTTTTCACTGGGGTTCAGACAAATGAGGGGGGAATTTCGTAGGAACTTTCAAAATTCTAACAGGACTATGCAAGGTAGATGCAGGGAAGCTGCTCCCGATGGTGGGGGAGTCCAGAACTAGGAGTCATAGTCTGAGGATTTAGGGTGGACGGTGACGAGGAGACATTTCTTCACCCAAAGTGTGTCGAGCCTCTGGAATTCATTACGACATGAAGTAGTTAATGTCAAAATATTCAATGTATTCAAGATGCGGCTGGATATAGCACTTAGGAAAATCAAAGATTATGGGGGGAAATCAGGATTGGGAGTTGGGTGATCAGCCATGACTGTAATGAATGGCGGAGCAGGCCTGAAGGATCAAAGGGCCTCCGTCTGCTTCTATCGTTTATGTTTCTGTGTTTTAATCTGAAGTAACACGTCTTAATTCATCTTCTCCAGGATAGGAATGGCAGAAATGACAGGATGTCAACAACTGGTGTTCCAGGCTGCTTGGGGAAATTACTTATTTAAAGATGGCACGGAGGCACATTATCTCAGAGCTGATGCTGAGGACCAGCTAAACACCAGTGCTTCTTCAGTTCTAACCCAAATATACAGGATTCAATGACCAATAACAGAATGAGCAGAAATCCAGGGACAATTACAGAAGGTCAGGCATTCATAAAGGAATCAATTAGTCAACAGTTTATTTCCAAGATGGAATCGTATCTGAAGAGAAATAATTTGCAGGGTAATGGTGATAAAGAATTAGGGGGTCATAGTCTAAGAATAAACCCTTGAGCCCAATTGGCTGATGTGAGGAGAAACTTCTTCATTCAAACTACTGTAGATGTTTTGAACTGTCTATGCCTGAGAGCTGTGGGTACTCAGTCACTGGGTGCATTGAAGTAGGTCTTTTGTATACTACAGCGGGAGGTGGTGGTGGTTGGACAGGAAGCTTACATAGAACAATACAGCACAGAACAGGCCCTTCGGCCTTCGATGTTGTGCCGACCAAAATAAAAAGCAATGCCCCTCCTAACTAAACCATTCCCTTCTCATCCATATACTTATCAACTAACCTCTTAAACGCCACCAAACTTGGCGCATCTACAACAGCTGCAGGCAGGGCATTCCACTCCCTAATCACTCTTTGAGTAAAGAACCTACCTCTGATATCCGTCCTATAACTCATACCCCTTAATTTAAAGCTGTGTCCCCTCGTGCTAGCTTTCTCCATCCTAGGAAAAAGGCTATCACTGTCCACCCTATCCAAACCTCTAATCATCTTATATGCTTCAATAAGATCCCCCCTTAGCCGCCTCCTTTCTAACGAAAACAACCTCAAATCCTTCAACCTCTCTTCATAGGACCTGCCCTCCATACCAGGCAACATCCTAGTAAACCTCCTCTGTACCCTCTCCAATGCCTCCACATCTTTCTTATAATGTGGCGACCAGAACTGCACACAATACTCCAAGTGCGGCCGCACTAGAGTTTTGTACAGCTGCAACATGATGCTGCGGCTCCTAAATTCAATCCCCCTACCAATAAAAGCTTAAGGTAGAATGTCAGCCATGAAGCAGAAGGTTCCAAGGAACTTTCATGAGATGTGGGCCTCGTTAACAAGGTCAGCATCTGTTACCATCCTTGATTTCTTTGCTGTGGCTCAGAAGCTGCATGTCGGCTAAACGGGGAAAGGACATCAGACTTTCTTCTCTAGAAGAATTCAGTGAACCAGATTTTATTTTTAAAACAACAGTCAGTGATTATTTCATAGTCACCATTACTAAGATCAGCCCAGAGTCTATTGCCCAGCAGATACAACAATACCCAAACCAGCAGCTTGAGAAATATTTCACCATGGATCATGGGTTGAAGCTTCCACTTTAGGCACAATTGGTAACATCTCATTTTCAAACTCTCTGTTTTAAGTTTCTATATCAACATTAACATTTTCCATCACAGCTGAAATCAAGTGGCAATCCAGAGGTATTTTACAAAAATACTTCACAGGCCTCAGGACGAGTCACACAACTGCAGTCCCACCTGGGCCCTATCCCCATAATCCTATATATTTATCCTGCTAATCCCGCGACATCAAGGGGCAATTTAGCACGGCCAATCAACCTAACCTGCACATCTTTGGAAAACCGGAGCACCCGGAGGAACCCACGCAGTTAAGGGACAGTATTCCACTGATTTGGCCTGACTGACGTCATCACTCAGTTACACTGGTCACACATGTTCCCCTGTTATATTCAATACTCGGGTGCTGAATTTATTCTGCTTCGTAGAAACCCAGTGAAATATTCTTCAAGAATAGTTCTATAATGATCCCCAATTCAGAAGTGTGTACTGGAAGTTACTTTGGAAATGTAAACAAACCTTCAAACCATAAACAGTTTCTTTATAACTCAAAGAAATTCAAAAACAATTAATCTGACAGCAAATTTGGATATAGTTGAGAGCTTCAGGTTTTTAGGTATCCAGATCACCAACAATCCGTCCTGGTCCCTCCACGCCGATGCTATAGTTAAGAAAGCCCTACCAACACCTCTACTTTCTCAGGAGACTAGGTAAATTTGGCATGTCTGCTACCACTCTCACCAACTTCTACAGATGCATTGTAGAGAGCATTCTTTCTGGTTGTATCACAGCTTGCTATGGCTCTGCTCCAATCCATCACGCAAACAAGCCTCCCATCCTGTCTACACTTCCCACTGCCTCAGAAAAACAGCCAGCATAATGAAGGACCCCGCGCATCCCGGACATTCTCTCTTCCACCTTCATCCATCAGGAAAAAGATACAGAACTCAGATCACGTACCAACTGACTCACAAACAGCTCCTTCCCTGCTGCCATCAGACTTCTGAATGGACCTATCATATATTAAAGCTGATCTTTCTCTACACCCTAGCAATGACTGTAACACTACGTTCTGCACTCTCTTCTTTTTTCCTCCCCTGTGTATTCTCTGAATGGTGTAGTTTGTCTGTGCAGCGTCCAAGAAACAATACTTTTCACTGATAATAAATCAAATCAAAGTGAGGCACGTCAGTCACCACAGCTACAGATGGCATGGTACATAACACATCCCATTTGTAGCTGTTTTCCCCCAAAGCAGCAGCAAGCTAACCTTCCTTTAATCCCTGGTAACTGGGACGAGCACCATCAGTGCAGCACTGTCCATTCCACGTGTTGTGGTCGGTGACGGATAGAATTTCAGACAAGACCGACTTGATTTTCCTGGTCTTGTCCAGCATGGTAGAAGAGTGCTCTTGAAGCAAAGTAGGTTTGAAAGCTCTTGCAGGGCAAACGGTTATCGGCAGAAGTGAGGTATGGCACTGCGGCAAGAATAGCTGTCGTATCCACCCTCTGACATCCTATCCGCGTGGCTCGATTCACCCGACACCCTTAGTTAGTGTCAAAAAAAAAAAACAAGGGCTTCTCTCAGCTCACGATCTAACAACCCGAATGAGATCCAAATCTCTCAGGTCAAAGCAAAGGCTGGAGCAGCGACTCCCTTCATGTGACGCAGACTAACATTTGCCACAGTCCGCATGTACAGCTGACAAGACACAGCAACAAGTGACTTATTGCAACCAAAATAGTAAACACACAGTTGCCCTCTTGGCTCCAACACACACACATGCGGCCTCTTGAGAAGAATTTTTTTTGAAGTTTTTAAATATCACACCCAGCCATCACCGTCTTATTTATTTTCTTTGAGTAACACCACAGCTGTTGTGTCAGTGAGTCAATCCAGGCTGGGAGGGCTGTCAGTATAACTTGTAAGAACTCAGTAAGAATTTAGCAACACCAATTTATAATCCAACCGATTTATTTGATAGTAAAAAAGCGAGCTTTCGACTCTGTGTCTTCCTCAGGCAAATGTACTTGTACACACAGCTAACTTGTCATTGGTTTGCTGCATGGTGAAAACTTCAGCCACCAAACTAAGTGTTTCTTTTTAAAAGTTGGTTTGAGAAAAGGCTCAGTGAAATTAAAATTTCAATGTCTTGAGAAGAACCATTTAGCCTTTATTTCTACCTTCACTGAAATCTTGTTGTATTGAAGTGTCTGAGTGAGATTCCTCCAAGTGCTCCGGTTTCCTCCCACACTCCAAAGATGTGCGGGTTAGGTGGATTGGCCCTAGCAGGATAAATACATGTGGTTATGGGGATAAGGCCTGGCTGGAATTACTGCCAGTATAGGCTCGATGGGCCAAATAGCCTCCTTCTGCACTGAAGGGCTTCTATAAAGTCAGGGGACAGAGAGGGATAAAGAGAGATCAATCAGGGCATCCTACTTCTTCCTTCCTTCTGGATAATGTATGAATGGAAATATCACAAAGACAAGTTGGGTTCAATTTTGATATCTTTCACTGCTAACCTGTCTGATCTTCAACATTGGAGAACGGCAACTTGGCTGAGGCTCCTAGCAGCCATGGAACCATAGCTAAGAAGAAAGTTTGTGTGTTGGGAAAGATGAGGGATTTGGCTGTGCATCATGTTGACTGTCTAATCCATTAGGTGCTTCCATGGAATTCAGGGATCTCTGGTTTCCAATGACACCGGAAGCCATTTGGCCTATTGGGTCCATGCCAGACCGCTGTGAAACAATATTCACAGTCCCATCTCCTCATTTTACTCCTCCCATCATCCTGCAAGTTTGTCTTGCTCAAGTGTCCATCCAATATCTTTTTGGAAACCATTAATTCCCTCCAATTCCACCACCCTTGTAAACAATGAACACCAGCTCGTGGCCACACACGAGAATCGTAAAATCCTGAAGTTCAGGAGGCAGCCTTTTGGCCCATCAGGTCTGCACTGACCACAATGCCACCCATGCCCTCTCCCCAGATCTTTACCTTAGCTAGACCCCTTGACACTATGAGGCAATTTACCATGACCAATCTGCCTAGCCTGCACACCTCTGGAATAATGGGAGGAAGCTGAAGTACCCGGAGGAAACCCATGCCGACAGGGGAGAAAGTGCAGGCTCTACACAGACAATGATCCAAATCGGGAACTGAACCCAGACCCTTGGCAACAGTGCTAACCACTGTGCCACCTTGTTGCCCACAGTGCATTAAAAAGTTCCTCATATCCCTTGTGTTGCTTGCCCAAAACCATAAATCTATGTGTCCCTAGTAATTGATTTATTATACATGTTGGTACACTAAAAAGTATTGCTTTTTGTGCAGTCTACAGATAAAGTATATTGTTCATACAGAAGGAAAGGAGAGGATGCAGAATATAGTGTTACAGTCATAGCTAGGTGTAAAGAAAGATCAACTTAACGTAATAGTAGACCCATCCAAAAGTCTGATGGCAACAAGAAGAAGCTGTTCGTGAGTCGGCTGACACATGACTTCAGACTTTTATATCTTTTTACTCCAATGGAAGAAAACTGAATAGAGAATGCTCAGGGTGCACGGAGTTCTTAATTGTGCTGGCTGCTTTCCTGAGGCAGTGGGAAGTGTAGACAGAGTCAATGGATGGGAGGTTGGTTTGTATGATGGATTGGACTATACTCACAACATTTTGCAGTTTCTTGCAGTCTTGGGCAGAGCAGGAGCTATACCAAGCTGTGATATAACTGGAAAGGATGCTTCCTATGATGTATCCGTAAAAGTGGGAGAGAATCGTAGCATTCATACTGAATTTCCTTAGCCTCCTGAGAAAGTAGAGGCATTGGTGAGCTTTCGTGAACTAAACCTTTGCACACTATCAAATCTCCTCTCAACTGCCTTTTCTCCTGGGAGAACAACCCCAGCTTCTCCAACCCTAACCATGTGGTTAAAATCCAACCCTCTCCCACCCCACGATACAACAGGATTATGACATTTACTGAAAGGCAGTTTGAATATGCGTCTTGCATGAACTCCAGGTAGAAGTGAAAGGCTTTGGAGGTGGGAGCCTGAAAAATCAGAAGCAGCTTGGCTGCTTCTATAGTCAGTCATTGATGAGTGTCAGCATGAGGACTGGATGTTCATTGTCTGGTACCCTAGCAAGGTGCAACATCTGACAAGGAGGAAAGGCATGCTCACAAAAAGTGCACGGCACAGTAAAAGTCTGTTATTAAATTACAATTAAATCAGACTTCCGATTATTCACTGCCAGAATAACCAGACAGGATATTTTACGATTGCTCAAACTGCAATGCAAACAGTAAGTGTGTTATTCATGATAAATGTTATGTTTTATTATATTGTTTCTGTATGGATTACATCACAAGACCAACATTCTTAGGAAATATTAGTCTGTATTTTACGAGTAATTGACTGAGTGCACCACCCAGTTTGCAGGTGCAGCACAGAGAGTCAGGCATTGGCCTTCACCTCCAGGTTCACGATTGAAATAATGGCACTGCCTACTGTCTGCCAAGGGTATGTTTGAGATGGTTTTGGGGAGTCCGAAATCTCCTTCTGAGGTGGTCTTGTGGCACAGTAGCAATTATCCCAGCCTCTGAGCTGGAAAGCTCTGGGTTTGAGTTCCAACGCACTGTTAGGTGACCAAGAAAGGTATGTTCATAACGCAACCGATCAGGTTGCAGACCAATATCAAGCAACAAGAGTGGGAGAGATTCCTGGTCAGACATATGATGGAAAGAATGTTGGAGCCTCTACCATCACTGATCATAGCTCCAGTTTCCAGCATATATGTACATGTTTAGGATAGTAAGAAGTCTCTCAAAAAACACCAGATTAAAGAGCAAAAGGTTTATTTGGCACTAACTTTCGGACTCCAAAAGCTTATGCCAAATAAACCCTTTTGGACTTTAACCTGGTGTTGTGATACTTCTTACAGTGCTTACCCCAGTCCAACACCAGCATCAGTGTTTAGGATGCCACAGCAGTCACTTTGGGGATAGCCAGATAGCCAGTGTGGATCAGATTGGTGCTGACAATACAGGGCTCAATTCCTGTTCTAGATGGGATGGATTGGGAATCTGCTTCCTTATCCTTCCAGTGATGGAATCCTTATGCTGCAGGAAGAGGCCACCCAGCCAATTTTATCCGCACTGATTCTTCTGACAGAGTATCCCTTCCCTCTGGGTAAGATATTTCCCTTATGTATTTACCATGGATCATCCAACTAACCTGAACATCTTTGATCACCAAGGGGAAATTCAGCATGACTAATCATAGAATCCTTACAGCGCAGACAGAGATATTTGGCCCATTGGGTGCACACCAACAGAACATCCCATCCAGGTCCTTTTCGTATCCCCACATATGTACCCTGCTAATCCCCCTAACCTACACATTATGGGACACTAAGGGGCAATTTAGCAAAGCCAATCCCGCATATCTTTGGACAGTGGGAGGAAGCCCATGCAGACACTGGGAAAATGTGCAAACTCCATACAGACACCCAAGGCTGGAATGGAACCCATGTCTCTGGTTCTGAGACACAGTAATGCTAACTTGCTGTGCCGCCTCTAAACTGCACATCAGGAACCCAGGTCCTTGGCTCTGTGAAGCCGTGAGATTTGCGGCGTTCTGAGTCCGAACTGCCTTTGGACAAAGAATTGAACAGCAACAATCTGGTTCCCAGTGAGTGTGGGCCCACATTGCAGAACAGTGCTTGTGTGCATCACAAATTGGTGATTTCAGTCAGGGCACAAGGCAACTCAAGTGGGAAGTGAATAAACATGACAGTGCTATAGGAGAGGGTCCCTCTGCAAGCTGAACTAATGATGCACATTGCTAAATCTCTTTACTCACAATTAAGCTGCATTAGAGCTAATCTGGAAACAACTGGCACCAAGTGTCTGAAATTGGGCCAGGTCTAATTTCAGAGCTTTAGCATCTCTCACCTTAATGAGAGCAAGAAGAAAATAGATTGCTGGTCTTAACCCCAGAGAGATTGAAGGGCTACAGTTTGTCTATAACGTTCTCCTCAGAATTCCTCCGGACAGGCTGGGTTATTCTTCACAGAAAAACTCTAACTACATCTTGTGTTTACACGAATTACATTTTAACACAAAAGAGGCGGGTGAGAGTCAACCATCAAGATCTTTCTTTGAAGGCAGCTGAAGCGTGTGATAACCAATTCTGACTAACAGGAACTTCAAATACTTGCTAAGACTTAAAGGAGCCTTCCAACTGTCACAAGATCCTCAAAAGTTTCTCTGCCTTTTGCAACCTTTCCACTTACTTTGCTAGTCTCCACAGCACCCAAAGCTAGCAAAATGTAGACACAGAATGTTCTGGAGGTGTGCACCATTGATGGCTCACTTATTGTAAACTCAATCTGGCAACACCAATTTTAAATCCAACTGATTTATTTGATAGTAAATCTGCATTTGCCTGACGAAGACGAAAGTTGAAAGCTCGCAGATTTACTATCAAATAAATCGGTTGGATTTAAAATTGCTGTTGCCAGATTCTTACTGAGTTTACCCCAGTCCAACGCCAGCATCTCTACATCATCACTTATTGTATGCAGCTGATATCACAGTGCAACATTTCTAAGAAATTACTGCAAATGTGATGGGACAGCATGGTGGTTAGCACTGCTGCCTCTCAGTTTCAGGCATCTGAGTTCAATTCCAGCCTTGGGTAACTGTGCTCAGTTTGCAAATTCTCCCCATGTTCTGTGGGGGTTTCCTCCCAGTGTCTAAAAGATGTGCTGGTTAGTTTGATTGACCATGCTAAATTGTCCTTTGTGTCCCAGGATGTGTAGGTTAGAGGGAATAATGGGGTTGTGGGGATAGGGCCTGGGGTGGGTTTGTTGTCAGTGCAGACTCAATGGGCCAAACAGTCTCCTTGTAGGGTTTCTCTGGTGACTTGCACGATTAATTAAACCATCTCAAACTCCTGGGACAACTGGGCTGTTATGCTATCCAGCAAACTACCATTAGAATCACAGAATCCCTACAGTGCAGAAGGAAGCCATTCAGCCCATCAAGTCTGCACCGACTATCTGACAGAGCATCGTACATAGGTCCACCCTATCCCCCGTAACCCCACATATTTACCTCGCTAATCCCCCTAACCTACACCCTTTGGACACTAAGGGGCAATTTAGCCTGGCCAATCCATCCAACTTCTGAGGTCTGGCTGCAGATTAACGTAGCTACAGGACCATTAAACTCAACAGCAATTGGGAATTTGCTGAACAAAAACACTGCTGTCACATAGATGATTACAGGGCGGCACTGGTGGGCTCACCTACCTCACATTAAGTTGATCTTTCTCTACACCCAGCTATGACTGTAATACTACACACTGTACTCTCTCTTTTCCTTCTCTATGAAAGGTGTGCTTTGGCTGTAGAACGCAAGAAACAATACTTTTCACTGTACATGTGACAAAAATAAAATTAAATCAAATACTTAAAACACTCCTCTGAGCAGATTGATAGAAGCAGAGTCCTCATTTATTTCTGAAGTTTGATGTAAAGCTAATGTCATTTATTCCACACTCTCTCTCCCACTGCCGGATATAATCAACAAAATGCAGTTAATCCATAAAACACTGGGAAAACGCCTCGTCACTGCTTTCTCCACAGCTTCAGAAATTCCTGTCGGATATAAATCAGGATAAAGTGCAGCATTCACCACCAACTAAACAGCTGCCTTGTGACACTGTGACAGTGATAGAGAGACAGTGCAAGCTACAGTAAATCTTGTTTCTCTAATAATCTTTGTTCTTACGCCAACATCGAATTGCTGCCACACATAAATAAGCTTGAAATTCCCACAGATAACAAGCAAAATGAACTCTCAATGGTTCCTTTGTCGCTCCAATTCTGATTTGCCACTGTATTTGCTGTAATGAATTTTATCAATTTTCCTCAAATTTGACCATATTTAATTCATTGCCATACGTATTAGTATACAGTGATAGGTATCGTTTCTTGCGTGCTATACAAAGCATACCGTTCATAGGGAAGGAAATGAGAGAGTGCAGAGTATAGTGTTACAGTCATAGCAAGAGTGCAAAGATCAATTTAGTTCGAGATAGGTCCATTCTACAGTCTGATGGCGGCAGGGAAGAAGCTGTTCTTGAGTCGGTTGGTACATGTCGTTAGACTTTTGTACCTCTTTCCCCAATGGAAAGTGGTGGGAGAGAGACTGTCTGGGGTACATGGGTTCCTTGATTATGCTGGCTGTTTTTCCAAAGCAGCAGGAAATGTAGTCGGAGTTAATGGATGGGAGGTTGGTTTGCATGACGGACTGGGCTTTAGTCGTGACCCTTTGTACAGCAGTCATACCCAGCTGTGATACAACCACAAAGATGCTATGTAAGTTAGCAAGAATTGTAGTGAACATGCCAAATTTCTTTAGCCTCCTGAAAAGTAGTGGTATTGGTGGGCTCTCTTAACTATAGCATCCACAGCCACCACAATAAGTTATTGGTTATCTGGACACCCAAAAACTTGACACTCTCGATCATTTCTACTTAGTCCCCATTGATGAAGACAGGAGCATGCCTTCCATTCCATTTCCTGAAGTTGATGACTATCTCTTTTGTTTTGTTGACATTTTGAGGGAGAGATTATTGTTGCTGCACCAGTTCACCAGATTCTCTATCTCATTCCTGAACTCTGTCTCGTCATTATTTGAGATCCCACCCACTACGGTGGTGTCATCAGCAAATTGAATTGAAAATTGAATTGGAGGGGAATTTGGCCACAGTCCTAAGTGTATAAGGAGTATAGTAGAGGGCTGAGGACACAGCATTGTGGGGCACAGTGTTGAGGATGATATTGTTGTCTATCCTTACTGACTGCAGTTCGAAGTCTAGGACCCAATTGCAGAGGGAGGAGCCAAGCTCCAGTCCACAAAGTTTGGAGATGAGTCTCACAGGAAAAATGGTGTTAGAGGCTGAGCTGCAGTGTATGGATAGGAATCTGATACAAGATACTGGAGCAAAATTAAGCATTCGGCACATCAAATCTGCTCAGCTACACAGTTGTCTTTGTTATCTGGTGTACTAGGGTTGAGTGCAGGACCAGGGAGATGGTGTCTGCTGTGGACCTGTTGTGGCGGTTGGTGAATTATAGTGGATCCAGGCAGCCTGGAAGGCAGCAATTGACTTGTGCTGTGACTAACCTTTCAAAGCACTTCATAATGACGGATGTCAGAGCCACCAGACGATAATCATTAAAGCACGCTGCTTGGCTTTTCTTGGCTACTGGGATGATGGACATCTTCTTAAAGTAGGCAGGGATCTCTTGGTGCAAGAGATTGAAGATTTCTGCAAATACTTCCACCCGCTGGTCCGAGAAGGATTTGTGTGCCCTTCTGGGTACCCCATCTGGTGTGGAGATGCCAGCTTTGGACTGGGGTAAGCACAGTAAGAAGCCTCTCAACACCAGGTTAAAGTCCACAGGTTTATTTGAGACTACGTGCTTTCGAAGTCTCAAGCTCCTTCATCATCAAGTGATTCACCTGATGAAAAAGCCTGAGGCTCCAAAAGCCAGTGCTGTCACATAAACCTGCTGGACCTGGTGTTGAAAAACTTCTTACTGTGCTTACCCCATCTGGCCAGTTGCTTTCCTTGGGGCTGACTTTTGAGAAGGTTACTCTGACATCGACAATGGTGACTTTAGATATAGTTTCATCCGAGGTTTCCGGGATGGAGGGTGCACTCTCGCTAATCTTTTGCTCAAAACGGGCATAGAATGCATTGAAGGCATCAGGGAGGGATGTGTTGGAGCCAGTGATTTTACCTACCTTCATCTTGTAGTCTGTTATATCTTGTGACCTTTCCATACTCAGCGGGAGTCCACGTAGCTAGCCTGGGATTTAAAGGATCTCCATAGATCATATCTGGCTCTTTTTGTATAGGTCAAAATCATATATATAAATATATATATATATTATCTCCAGAGAACCGACGCACTGCATGGTCTAAATCATAGCATCTGTCACCAACACTGCTGTTACATTTAACACCAAGTCATTAGCTAAGTGCTCCACCAGCATTACTGATCAGAGGACTTGTGTTGTTGCGACAGCAACTAAATTATTCCCACTCACCATAATTGCCAACCTGTCTTATCCCTCCACGTCAACGCTATCATTAAGAAAGCCCACCTGAACCTTTTACAGATGCACCACAGAGAGCATTCTTTCTGGTTGTATCACAGCTTGGTATGGCTCCTGCTCTACCGAAGACTGCAAGAAGCTACAAAATGCTGTGAATGAAGTCCAGTCAATCATGCAAACCAGCCTTCCAACTATTGACTCTGTCTACACTTCCCACTGCCTTGGAAAAGCAGCCAACATAACCAAGGGCCCTACGCAACCCGAACATTCTCTCTTCCACCTTCTTCCACTGGGGAAAGGTACAAAAGTCTGAGGTCATGTCACAACTGATTCAAGATCAGCTTCTTCCTTGATACCAAACTTTTGAACGGATCTACCTTCTATTAAGTTCATCTTTCCCTATACCCTAGCTATATGTAATACTGCATTTTGCACCCTCTCCTTTCCTTCTCTATGAACCGTATGCCTTGTCTGTAAAGCATGCAAGAAAAACAACACTATTCACTGCATACTAATACACGTGACAACAATCAAGATCACATCAAAAAATCAAATCAAATAACAAAACAACGGAAAGGGCTCAGCAGTTCTGCAGCTTCTGTGGAGGGAGAAGCAGAGTTAACAAGTCCAGAGTCTTGGAAACCTCACACTGGATTGGAGATGTTAACTCCGTTTCTCTCCGTAAGATGCTGCCAGACTTGCTGAACCTTTTCCAGAGTTTTGGGTTTATAATTTTAAAACCACTCCCCTGCTGGTGCAACACTATCCTTTGATGTACACTTTGCCGGAAAAAATGCGATTGAAATTCAAGTTGATCTTTCCTCAGATCGTTTTGGTTCTACGCTCCAGTGGGGAGCACTTTACATCATTTCCAGTGGTTCTGCTTAATGATGATGTAGAGTTGAAGCGTTGGACTCGGGTGGGCACAATAAGAAGTCTCATAACACCAGGTTAAAATCTAACAGGTTTATTTGTAATCACGAGCTTTTGGAACGTTGTCCTCACTTGATGAAAAAGAAACACTCCAAAAGCTCTTGGTTCGATCTAAACCTGTTGGACTTTAACTTCATCTTGAGAGTTTTTTTTTTACCCTGCTTAATAAAGAAATAGATACCCCCTGGAGCTGCTGCAGACAGGGGCTCAGAAAGTGATGGTGCAGCCCATCAACCTTATTTTCAGATATCTTCACAAACTATCCAGGATCCAAGATCCAAGTGTGATTATATGAACAAGCCAACATGAGGATAGGAGGTTGTATAATTGGCTTTGATAAATCCTTGTTTTGGATGATGCAGAGGAAATTTGCATGAAATCAAACTCAAGAGAACCACTGGGCCTTGTTATGTTGGAAGATAGTAACATCATCTTACTATAAAGCATCCACACTTAAGAATTGATTCACTGGAGCTTCTTTGTCTATACACTACAATAACTCATCATTACTGTGAAAGGATTTTGAATACTGGTTGTTGACGAACAAATTAAGTTGTTTTTGTACCTAGCTGCGGTAATGATTTTCTGAAATAAAAATCTTACATCCAAATAAAACGTAATCAAAGTGGCCACTTCTTGGCTGAGCCACTAGATGGAGCATTATTTTGCAGCCCAGTATCACAGGGCTGAGGTCATTCCAGACCTGAATTCTGCTCTGCAGGACAAGTCAGTGACCACAGAGAGAAGGTCCACCCCCTCAGGTCACAGAGTGCTGCATGGGCCAGGAAGACTGTCTGCACCAGAACTGAGGTCAAGCACCCACTCAAAAAATATTTAACCATTTTAGAACCTAAAGATTTGAAACTTGCTGTTGCCTTTTAGCAAAAGGCCGGCCTTCCCAAAACAAGTGAAGCACACCTTCCTCGAACACGTCCTCATCAGGGAACTCGCCCACACGAACAAAGTTGAATACCCAGTATCCACATCCAAGCCACTCCCATGACATTCAAGCTCGTCTCTGCTATTCTTGTTTAAATCTACAGTGGTTGCAACTGCAAACAAAACAGAAGAAACTGCCCACAAACTGGCCACCTTCTCCACTGAGCTCAGTGAGGAGGAGGGGGGTGGGGCGGAGGCTGGATACAATTCATAGAATTTAGGATTAAAGTCAGAATGACTCTTCACAGAGCAACCAAGACATGAGACAATGCTGCTGGATAGATTTGGTGCAAAATTAGCTCAGAATCAACTAGCAGGAATATTTTAAGTTTGTTGTGAATGCCTATGGAGCTGGGGATCAGGAACATAAATGGTATAAAATTTACATAGCAAGGTGGTAGTGTGTTAACAAACTCCACCAGTATCCAGGAGATTCTCATTCAGCACAATGAGCAAAATTCCTCATATAACACATGAACTTGGACAGATTGCCAGCTTTTTCTCTTGGACTCAGAGAATCATAGAGGTTTACAGCATGGAAACAGCCCTTCGGCTCAACTTGTTCATACCGTCCCAACTTGTTCATACCAGCCCTTCTTTTAAACCCCTAAGCTAGCCCCGATTGCCCACATTTGGCCCATATCCCTAAATAACCATCTTACCCATGTAACTGTGTGAATGTTTTTTAAAAGATAAAATTGTACCTGCCCACTCTGTGAGAGTTTAGTCAGAGAGTCATAGAGGTTTACAGCATGGAAACAGGCCCTTCCGCCCAACTTGTCCATGCTGCCTTGTTTTTCAAATCACTAAGCTAGTCCCAATTGTCCACATTTGGCCCACATCTCTCTATATCCATCTTACCCATGTGAATATTTAAATGCTTTTTAAAAGACAACATTAGACCTGCCTCTTCTACCTCTGGCAGCTTGCTCCAAACACTCTCCATGCTCTCTGTGAAAAAAATTGCTCCTCTGGACCCTTTTGTATTTTTCCCTCTCACCTTAAACCTATGCCCTCTAGTTTTAGATTCCCCTACCTTTGGGAAAAGATATTGACTATCTAGCTGATCTGTGCATCTCATTATTTTATAGACCTCTGTAAGATCATCCCTCAGCCTCCTACGTTCCAGAGGAAAAAAGTCCCAGTCTATCCAGCCTCCCCTTATAACTCAAACCATCAAATCCTGGTAGCATCCTAGTAAATCTCTTCTGCACTCTTTCTAGTTTAACGTTATCTTTATTTTTACCCCTGAAGGGGATGTATGTGTTTTTTTTAGGAAAGGTGTGACTCTACAAAAGGGCGTTTCAAAAGTAAGCTGAAAACCACAAGATCAAATGTACGCAATACAGTACACAGCAGGATTCTTCGATCTGTTATCCAGAGGGAAATTACATGATCCAGGTACAAATTAGCAAACGTGTGTTGCAGTTTGAGAGAGGGGAAAAAATAATTTCAATTTAGCAACACACTGAACAGTAAGTTTTCCCCAAATGGATATTCTGGTATATAGGATAACTATCACAGTAGGTCAGCCTTCTATTGAATGTATAAAATTAGCCAGTCACAACAATTCTGACAGGACAGTGCTTGTTAATGACCTCAGCCTTTGGCTCCTGTTCCATTCCCCGCCGGATTCTTTGGAAAGCACCCATATTATGCAAACATGACTGCACTGACATCAGGAACTAAATTCCTTGGGAATCGGTTACTTATTAAACAGGATTACAGTAAACAATATAAAATACTCCCCACTAGAACACAGAGCCAAAACAATCTGAGGAAACATTAGCTTGAATTTCAATCTTCCAGCATAGCATACAGCAAAGGATCGCGTTGCATTCTGCGCCAACAGGGGAGTGGGACTAAAAATTATAAACCCAAAAACACTGGAGAAGGTTTAGCAAGTCTGGCAGCTTCTGTGGAGATAGAAGCAGAGTTAACATCTCCAATTCAATGCAACTCTTCTATGGGGTGGCACAGTGGATCAGTGGTCAGTACTGTTGCTGCACAGCTCCATGGACCCGGGTTTAATCCCAACCTCGGATCACTGTCTGTATGGCGTCTGCACATTCTCCCCGTGTCCATGTGGGTTTCATCCTGGTGCTCCAATTTCCTCCCACACTCCAAAAATGGGCAGATTAGGTGCATTGCTCCTTTGTGTACCAGGATGTGTAGGTTAGAGGGATTAGTGGGGTAAATATGTGGGGTTACAGGATAGGACCTGGGGTGGGAGTGTGGTCGGTACAGGCTCGATGGGCCGAATGACCTCCTCCTGCACTATAGGGTTTCTATGATTTCTATCAGAGGTTGCCAAAAGTTTGGGCTCGTTAATTTTGTTTCTCTCTCCACAGCTGCTGCCAGAGCTGCTCAGCCTTTTCCCGCGTTTTGCTTTTATTTTAAGGGTGCGGGATTAATTCAGCTGCTGTCGCATACAAGCCCGACCGGCCAAATTTCCTCCCTCCTGCGCTGTAACCATTCTGACCCATAAAAACCACAGTGCACTAAATAAGCCCATAGTATAGAGGGGCAAGGAGAAAAGACAGGGAAATGGCATCAGTTCATGATGTTCATTTGGGCAGCTGTGCAGACACAATGGACCAAATGGCCACTGTGATTCTGACAGTGCAAGGCAGATGGAGTCACAGAGGTTTACAGTATGGAAACAGGCCCTTCAGCCCAACTTGTCCATGCTGCCCACTTTTTAACCACTAAGCTAGTCTCAATTGTCCATGTTTGGCCCATATCCCTCTATACCAATCTCACCCACGTAACTGTTTAAGTGCTTTCCAAAAGACAAAATTGTACCCACCTCTACTACCACCTCTGGCAGCTTGTTCCAGACACACTCAGATTGTCTCTCTGGACTCTTTTGTATCTTTTCCCTTAAACCAACGCCCTCTAATTCCCCTACCCTTTGGGAAAGATATTGACTATCTAGCTGATCTGTGCCGCTCATTATTTTAGAGACCTCTATTAGATCACCCCTCAGCACTCCAGAGAAAAAAGTCTCAGTCTATTCAGCCTCTTCTTATAATTCAAAGTAAGAAGTCCAGGTAGCATCCTCGTAAATTTTTTCTAAACTCTTTCTAGTTTAATAATATCCTTTCTATAATAGGGTGACCAGAATTGCACACAGTATTCCAAGTGTGGTCTTACCAATGTCTTGTACAACTTCAACAAGACGTCCCAACTCCTGTATTCAATGTTCTGACCAACGAAATCAAGCATGCTGAATGCCTTCTTCACCACCCTGTTCACATGTGAGTCCACTTCCAAGGAGCTACAACCCTGTACTCCTATACCTTTGTTTTATAACTCTCCAATGCCCACCACTAACTGAGTAAGTCTCGCCCTGGTTCAATCTACCAAAATGCATCATCTCGCTTTTATTTAAATTAAATTCCATCTGCTATTCATCAGCTCACAGGCCCAACTGATCAAGATCTAGCTACAATCTGAGATAACCTCTTCCCTGTCCATTATGCCACTAATCTTGGTGCCAACTGAAAACTTAACCATGTCTCTTATATTCCCACCCAAATCATTAATATAAAATGACAAGTTTCAGTGGACCCAGCACTGATCTTTGAGGCACACTGCTGGTCACAGGCCTCCAGTTTGAAAAACCACCCTCTGTCTTGTGGTCAAGCCAATTTTGTATCCAATTGGCTACTTCATCCTAGATCCTGAGAGATTTAACCTTATGCAACAATCTGCCATGCGGTACCTTGTCAAAGGCCTTGCTAAAGTCCACGTACACAACATCAACTGCACTGCTCTCAACTACCTTCTTGATTACCCCTTCAAAAAACTCAACCAAATTTGTGAGGCATGATTTTCCACTCTTAAAACCATGCTAACTATCTTTGCGTCTCTAAATGCCTGTAGATCCTGTCTCTCAAAATGCTTCTAACATCTTACCCATCACAGAAGTTAGGATCACCGGCCTGTAGTTCCCAGGCTTTTCTCTGCAGCCCTCTTGAAACAAAGGCAAACATTTGCCACCCTCCAATCTTCGGCATCTTATCTGTGGCTGAAAATAATTCAAATACCTCTGCCAGGCGACCTGGAATTTCCTCCCTGGTCTCTCAACACTCTGAGATGCACTTCATCAGGTCCTAGGGATTTATCTACCTTGATGCACTTTAAGACTTCCAGCACCTCTTTCTCTGTAATATGTACATTCAAGATTTCACTGTTTCCACAAGTTCCGTAACATCCATGCCTTTCTCAATAGTAATATTGATGAGAAATATTCATTTAGGATCTCACCTATCTCTTATGGATCCTCACATAAATGCCATTGTTGATCCTTAAGAGGCCTTATTTTCTCCCCAGTTACTTTTTTGCTCATTAGGTATTTGTAGAAGCTCTCTGGATTCTCCTTTGCCTTATTTGCCAAAGCAATCTCATGTCTCTTTTTTGCCCTCCTGATTTCTCGAAACTCTACTGCGACGCATTCTATACACTTCAAGGGATGCATTTGATTCCAGCTGCTAATGCAGATCATGCTCCTCCTCGTTTTTGACCAGAGCCTCCATATCCTGAGTCATTCAGGGTTCCCTACATCTACCAGCCTTGCCCTTCACTCTAAAAGCAAGTGCTTACCCTGACCACTGGTTGACACAATTTTGAAAGTCTCCCACTTACCAGACATCCCTTTGCCTGCCAACAGGCTCCCCCAATCAACTTTTGAGAGTTCTTGCCTGATGAATCATAATTGGCCTTGCCCCAGTTCATCATTTTAACTTTTGGGACAAATCTATTATTTTCCATAGCTATCTTAAAACTAATGGAATCCTGGTCACTGGTCCCAAAGTGATCCCTCACTTACACTTCATCATCTGCCCTTCCTTATTAAGGCAAAGTCTCTCCTCTCTCATCGGGCCATCCATATATTGAATGGGAAATTCCTCGAATATGCTCAACAAATTTCTCTCCATCAAGCCCTTGTTAAAATCTCCTACTATTATCATCCTGAGGAGTTGTCTGTAATCTCCTTATATATTTTATACATCTTGCATATAGGGCCATTGAATCTAACACCTCTGGTGAGGAACTGATTGGAATAGATCAGTTTACAACCCAGCCAAATTTCCAAATTATTGGAAAATAATGGCTGAACAGCCTCCTTCTGCACTGTGGGCTTTCTATGATTCCACGATAACGTGGAGGAGGATGGAAAGGGGATGGTCAGTTAGATGTAGTCAGTTCCCCACATGCAAGTTAAGCTGAAATTAATTCCTAAAAAACAACCAGAGTCAATCTATAGTGCAGGAGAAGGTAACTGTACCAACAACAATCCCACCCAGGCTCTATCCCTGTAACCCCATATATTTACCCTCCTAATCCCCTTGACATTAAGGGGAAATTTAGCATGACCAATCCATCTAACCTGCACATCTTTGAACTGTGGGACGAAATGGGAGCACCCAGAGGAAACCCATGCAGATATGGGGAGAATATGCAAATTCCACACAGACAGTGATCTGAGGCTGAAATTGAACCCTGGCCCTCAGTGCTGTGAGGTCACAGTGCTAACCCACTGTGCCACCATGCCGCCCTAGAGCTGCTAAACATCAGCACCATCGATGACTCTTTGCTCAGAAAATTTTTATAGTGTTTACAAAGCCAACCTGTGAGAGATTTGGCAAGTCCATCCGCATTTTTACAAAAGTGTTGCTCAGTCAGAGCTGAGTGGGTGAACCAACAGCAAGTCATCAATGGCTGTTCTCCAGCCCTGGAGATGTGCTGACATCTATTCTTGGCTTCCCACTGAAACTTGCAGTATACAGACTGAGACAAAAACTGGGCTCAGTGTGTGTGCATGCACAGGCAGAGACAGAAGTGTTCCTCTAATCTAGATTCTAACTCAGACACATACTAATTCCTAGGTAAGGAAGGGATGGATAGTCTGCTTCTAGGGTGGCATGGTAGCACAGTGGTTATCTTTGCTGCCTCACAGTGCTAAGGATCTGGGTTCTATTCCCAGTTTGGGTCAGTGTGTGGAGTCTGCACCTTTTCCATGTCTTTGTCGGTTTCCTCCAGGTGCTCTGGTTTCCTCCCACACTTCAAAAGGTGTATGGGTTAGGCGGCCATGCTAAATTGCCCCTTAAGTGTCCTAGGATGCTAAGTTAGAGGGATTAGCAGGGTAAATATGTGGGGTTACAAGGATAGGACCTGGGTGGGATTGTCGTCAGTGCTGATTCAATGGGCCGAATGGCCTCCTTCAGCACTTCAGGGATTCTAAGACTCCTCCAGCAGTCATGGCAGCTGTTGGCAAGCTTCTTCAACACAATACCATCAACTGTAGCTGTCCCATTCACTGAGTTTCATACATTAGTCTCACGCCTGCTTAAGCTGCTGGTCCAAGCTGAAGCAATGATACATACACACTACACGCAGGTTCCAGTTCATCTTAAAGATGTACGCAAATATTATGCCCCAGGTGAAATTCCATTTTGTAACCACACTCATTCTTGCTGAGATGCACATTGATAAACAACATCATTGTTTACAATTCCTCAGGTTTTTTCCATCCATCCCTCCTCTGCACCGACCAGTAAAACTTCAGGCCTTCACTCATGGCTAGTTAAGCTGGGGTTGCTTTCCTTAGGGCAGAGATGGCAGAAGGGTGATGTACAAAATTGAGCGACATAGATAGGGTAGATAGAAATAATTTTTTCACCTTAGTAGAGGGATCAATAACCGATGGCACAGATTAACAGAGGAGAAGATTTAGAGGGGATTTGAGGTAAAATGTTTTCGCCCAGAGAGCGGTGGAAATCTGGAACTCGCTGCCTAAAAAAGGTGGTTGAATCAGGAACCTTCAGCATTCAGACGAACACTTGAAACTCCACAGTATACAAGATGAAGGACAAATGCTGGAAAATGGGATCAGAAGAGGTAAGTGCTTGATGGCTGACATAGACACAATGAGCCAAAGGGCATCTTGTTGGGCAGTGGGACTCTACAGCACACTACACTCGGACAATCTACAATATTGCTTAGCTCTCCACTGTTCCTGCTCAGGGTCTATTCACGCTGCCCACAGAGAACACTCTGAGCAATTCCACACTATTAATGATACCACAGTGCTGCCATTTCTGGGAGAGGTGCTCTAAAGCCTTTTTCCATCATGTCAGAGAGGCCTTGAAGACGCAGCTACAGATCTAACAGCAGAAAGCGAAACTGAGAGGGGAAAATTCAATACCCATTAGCAGAACCTTTCTGAATAAATTGCTAATTCAAGTGTTTTTGATGCTATGATTAGGAACCAAAATATCATTTTCCCAACCAAATTTTAAATACTTTGCACAAAATCAGCAACATTCCTGGAATCTTCAAGGGATTCTGAGGAACTGCTGAATGATTGGGACCAGGCTGTAGCTCAAGGTGAGTGCTGCTCAATATATTAGTCAGTAGCCACTTGGCAAATTGACAGAATGCAACTGTAGAAAATTTCACTTCATCTTGGTAAACAAAATAACTTAAACACTTCATCTCCAAATACTCATCATCATGTAACGGACAGTAGAGGAGTTAATTTAAACAGTACTAATTCCCCTCTCATCCCTTTCAGTAAGCATAAAGGACTATGGCTCGGACTTCAAGTCAAACTTTATTTATTAGTGTTACAAGTAGGCTTACACTAACATAGAACATAACAGCGCAGAACAGGCCCTTCGGCCTTCGATGTTGCGCCAACCAATATAAAAAGCAATGACCCTCCAAACTAAACCATTCCCTTCTCTTCCATATACTTATCAACTAACCTCTTAAACGCCACCAAACTTGGCGCATCTACAACTGCTGCAGGCAGGGCATTCCACTCCCGAACCACCCTTTGGGTAAAGAACCTACCTCTGATATCCGTCCTATAACTATCACCCCTTAATTTAAAGCTGTGTCCCCTCGTGGTAGCTTTCTCCATCCTAGGCAAAAGGCTATCACTGTCCACCCTATCTAAACCTCTAATCATCTTATATGTTTCAATAAGGTCTCCTCTTAGCCGCCTTCTCTCTAATGAAAACAACCTCAAATCCCTCAGCCTCTCTTCATAAGACCTGCCCTCCATACCAGGCAACATCCTGGTAAACCTCCTCTGTACCCTCTCCAATGCCTCCACATCTTTCTTATAATGCGGGGACCAGAACTGCACACAATACTCCAAGTGCGGCCGCACTAGAGTTTTGTACAGTTGCAACATGACGTTGCGGCTCCGAAATTCAATCCCCCTACCAATAAAAGCTAAGACTCCATATGCCTTCTTAACAACCTTATCGACTTGACTGCCTACTTTCAGGGATCTATGCACATATACACCAAGATCCCTCTGTTCATCAACACTATTAAGAGTCCTACCATTAGCCCTATGCTCTACACATTTATTATTCCTGCCAAAGTGAATTACCTCACACTTTTCCACATTAAACTCCATTTGCCACCTCTCGGCCCAGCTCTGCAACTTGTCCAAGTCCCTCTGCAAACTATAACACCCCTCTTCACTATCTACCACTCCATCGACTTTAGTGTCATCTGCAAATTTACTAATCCATCCTTCAATACCCTCATCCAGATCATTTATAAAAATTACAAACAGCAGGGGCCCCAAACATTGCAATGAAGTTACTGTGAAAATCCCCTAGTCGCCACATTCCAGCATCCATTCAGGTAGATTAAGCGAGAATTTAGCCAATGCACGCAACCAGCACATCTTTCAGACTGTGGGAGAAAACCCACGCAGACACAGGGAGAACATGCAGATTTCACACAGACAGTGACCCAAGTCAGGAATTGAAAACAGGGCAGCAGTGCTAACCACTGTGCTTTGCCTTCCCCTCTATAAAAGTTGGCATATTTCCCAAAACCTCGGTTTTGGTATGATTCAATTTTCTAGTAATAACGCCACAGCAAACTCAAGACAGGGTGAACTCAAAGGAGGAGGGTCCCAACACTGCACCCTTTAAACTCGTACAGTAAAAGAGGGATAGGAAAGAGTTACAGGGCAAAGACCACAGAAAGTTTCACGTGAATCCAGAATCAAAGTCCAGTGAGTTGTCTCTTCACAGAGGTCAATGACCTGAAAACTGATGCTGGATTATTCATTTTTCCAATGGTATTGATGTTAAATGCAAAGATCACAAGTGTATCCGAAAAACGGCGCAGAATAAAGAAAATCACAGCACAGAAACAGGCCTTTCAGTCCTCCAAGCCTGCAGTGACCATGCTGCCCGACTAAATTAAAACCTCCTACCCTTCCAAGGACTATATCCCACTATTCCCATCCTATTCATGTATTTGTCCAGATGCCCCTTAAAAGTCACTATCATATCTAGTTCCACTACTTCTCCAGACAGCTGTTTCAGGCATCCACCACCTTCTGTGTAAAAGAGTTGCCTCAGCCATCTCCTTTAAACCTTGAAGTTGAAGAGCTGGAAAGGAATGGTAGTCTGAACCAAGCACAGCCCCCATAGCTGGCTGCTTAAACACTCTCACAACCTCACCATTTCCATAGTTGCTTCATAAGCTTCCCAGCAAATGCAGTAGAATCAAAATTAAATAACCAACACAGAATTTGATGCAAATGCTTAATATGGAGTTGTGAGGCTATCACCAGGGTGAAATACCAAAGAGAAAGACTGGGGGAAAAGACCTGAACCAGGACCATTGCTAGACACAGTTCTGGAAAAGTCACATCACTAAGACACCTGAAATATTGTCCATTCAATCAATTATATGCAGTCTAGAGTATCAAAACAATGCTCTTCTTCTAAAGCATTATTTGGCCTGGGATCACTGCATTTAATTTGACCAAATTGCAGCATTCAAGGTTTTGCCCTCCCCGACCACCCCATCCACTTCGCCCACAAACAAACAGAATGAAATAAATCTCCAAATGGATCTCACCCTGCAGCAGCCTCTCCTCTTGTTGGCTGAACGTGGAGTGGCACTGGCGTCGAAGCCGTGGAGACGTCCGCACCTCACTCGCCTGCCCTCCCATCTCAGAAGCATCAAGTAGAGACGAGTGCTCTTCATGGGAGAGGAAGAAATAAGAAAAAAAAAAGTAAAATTCATGGTTGAACTCTCAACCCAAACGCAAAACACAACACCAACAACTCATGAAGATCAGCACTGAACTGCAACTTAATTGAAACAGCCAGCACTGGCACAGTGATAGAGTCGCCTCGGAGTCACAAAATTCCGAGTTCAAGTCCCACTCCAGGGCTCCAGCACCAAAAAACATAGCAAGGCTCCAGCACAATCCTAAGGGAGTGCTGCACTGCCTTCCAAATGAGATATTAGATCGAGGCCCCAGCTGTAAAAGATTCACTGGCGCTATTTTGAAAACGGACAGGGGAATTCTCCGCAGTGTCCTGACTAATGTTAATCCCTCAAATATCACCACAAAAGATGGTCAGTTTTTGCGGAGGTTTGTTGGGTGCAAATTAACTGCTGTGTTCCCCAGTATTAAACTGACTGCAACTCAAAACTAAGTTCATTCGTTGGCTGTGAAGCACTAAAGTGGTCTTGGAAAGAGCTACACAAACGCAAGTCTGATTTTTTTAAACTTCAAATGGCCTCAAGGATAAAATTCTAACAGGATGAGTCAGGGTGGAATGAGAAAGAATGTTTCCAATAGTGCTGGAGTCCAGAATTAGGGCACATAGTTTGAAGATAAGGGATAAACCATTTAGGATTGAGGTGAGAAGAAATTTCTTCATCCAGAGGGTGGTGAATGTGTGGAATTCACTCCCACAGAAAGTAGTTGAATCCAAAATGTTGTGAGATTTCAAGAAGGAATTAGATATAGTTCTTGGGGCTAAAGGGATGAAGGAATAAGATGGGGGAGGGAGTGGTAGGGATATTGAATTTGATCAGCAATAACATTGAGGTATCATAGTGAAGTGTAACCCTTCTGATTCAAATACGTAGGACACTGAAGGAGATCTGCACCTAATCATGGACTTGATCATCATCAGTAACCAATGCACAACTGTCAGACACAGCTGTCCACATTACTTTGTTGGTATTTGTACTTGGCAAGGTAAAGGGACACTCAGTAGGGCACATATCTCCGCCATACATAGAAGCATACATTAAAACATACATAGAAAATAGAAAGAATGCTCGCAGTGGTGGCAGAGTCCAGAACCAGCAGTCATTGTCTCTTGGACAGCCACATGAGCGGTCTGCAGATAGAGGGATATAGGAGGACTGTTTAAATACTTTAATTGTTTCCACAGGCTGTTCGGTCCACCTTGTTGACCAACAAGGTGCATGCATTCGGCAGGTCGTGCGAGGGCTGCTCCTGGATGTTACTTCAGGAGTGGCCTAGTGCTTCAAGTCGTTAGTGTATGCTTAAACTGGACCATCAGATGGGCAACATGACAGCTCAGGGACTATCGCTGTTGCTGTGCAGACACATGGATTTGGGCCTGTGTCTGCAGGAGTTTGCGCGTTCTCCCCGTGGTTGCGTGGGTTTTCTCCGGGTGCTCCGGTTTCCTCCCACATCCCAAAAATGTGCTCTTAGGCTGATTGGGTAACAAATTGTCCCTATATTGGTCTCTATATGTCATTAAGACGTTAGGATGGCGGCGTGGGCTCGTTGGGCCGAAGGGCCTGTTTCCCGTGCTGTGTTGTTCTTTGTTTGTTCATTGTTTCAGGATAAGGGGTAAACCTTTAAGAACTGTTAGGAGAAATTTCTTCACCCAGAAAGTGCTGAAACAGAACGAGGAGGCCATTTGGCCCTTTGAACCTGCTCTGCTATTCATTTTGATCATTGATCAAATTGAATATCCTGACACCTCTCCCCCCTTCATCCCTTTAGCCCCAAGAATTATATCTAATTCCTTCTTGAAATCTCTCAACATTTTGGCCTCAACTATATTGTGGTAGTGAATGTGGCACATTCACCACCCTCTGGGTGAAGAAATTTCTCCTCATCCCAGTCCTAAAGGGTCTACCCCCTTACCCTCAAACTATGTGCCCTAATTCTGGTCTCACCCATCATTGGGAACATCCTTCCTGAATCTACCTTGTCTCACCCTGTTAGAATTTGAAGTCTCTATGAGATCCCCTTTCACTTTTCTAAACTCCAGTGAATATAATCCTAATAACTTAGTCTCTCCTCATATGACAGACCTGCCAGCCCTGGCAAACCTTTGCTGCATAGCAAGAACATAACAAGTACAAAGATGTGAGAGTTAGGTTGATTGGCCATGCTAAATTAACCCTAATGCTCAGGGAATTAGCAGGGTAAATGTAGGTTAAGGGAATAAAATCTGGGTGGGATTGTAAACAGTACGGACTTGTTGGGCCAAATGGCCTCCTTCTGTATTGTAGGGATTCTATGAACATCCTTCTTCAGATAAGGACACCAAAATTGCACAATCCAGGTGTGGCCTCACCAATGCCCTGTACAATTGTAGTAAAATCTCCCTATTCCTAAACTCAAATTCTCTCGCTATGAAAACCAACACACCATCTACTTTCTTTACTGCCTGTTGTATCTACGCACTTACTTTCAGCAACTAATGTACAAGGAGCCCAAGTCTCCTAGTATCCACTTCTCAATTTATAGCCGTTCAAATAATAATTTGCTACCAAAGTGGATAACCTCCCATTTACCCACATTATACTGCATCCACCATGCAGATGCCTACACACTCAGCCTGTCCAAATCACTGAAGCATCTCTGCATCCTCCTCACAGCTCACCTGCCCACCCAACTTTGTATCATCTGCAAATTTAGAGACATTTAGTTCCCTCGACCAAGTCGTTAATATATAATGTAACAATTGGGCTCTTAGCACAGATCCCTGTGATGTCCTACAAATCACTGCCAATTGAAAAAAGATCCATTTAGTCCAACTCTTTGCTTCCCCTCTCCATCTCAAGACACTACCCGCAATCCCATGCTTTAACTTCACATAACAGCAGCCTGCTACGTGAGCCCTTGTCGAAAGCCTTCTGAAAGTCTAAATAAACCACATCCACTGGTTCTTCAAGTCTACTAGTTACATCCTCAAAAGAATTCCAATAGATTCGTCAAGCACGATTTCCCTTTTGTAAATTCATACTGACTTTGTCTGATAATCCTACTGCCTTCCAAATGCCGAGTTAGGAAATCCTTGATAATGGACTCTAACAACGTCCCCGGTACTAACATTAGGCTCACTGGCCCGTAGTTCCCTGTTTTCTCTCCACCTCCTTTTTGAATAGCAGGCTTACGTTACCTGCCCTGACATGCCATGCCGTGTTAAATTTACAATAAAGCTAAAGCAAAATACTGCAAAATCAGAAATAAAAACAACAAAAAAGCTGGAAAACTTCAGCAGGGTCTGGCAGTGTTTGGGGAGGGAAACACAACATTGTGTATCAATGACCCTTTATTAGAACCAGTCCCGATAAGAGCTAACAAAACGGCATCAACCCAAAGCATTAACTCTGTTTCTCGCTCCACAGATCCTGTCAGACCCACTGAGTTTGTTCATATTGCTGTTTCTACTATCCAAATACTTTACTTGTCCCAAAGCTGTGTGTGCACATGAGGCAGGATGGGGTGTGCGCATGGGAAGGGGCACGTTCACACACACAGAGACATACGTGTGTACAAAGGGGGAGAAGTGTGTCTCTGAAATTAGTATCACCTTTCCAGCACTACTCAAAGAACAAAAAATTACAGCACAGGAACAGGCCCTTCGGCCCTCTAAGCCTACACCGACCATGCTGCCCGACTGAACTAAAACCCCTCTACCCTTCCGGGGAAATATCCCTTTATTCCCATCTCATTCATGTACCTGTCAAGACACCCTTAAAAGCCATTACTATATCTGCTTCCACTATCTCCCCTGGCAATGAGTTCCAGGCACACACCACCCTCTGTGTAAAAAATCTGCCTCGTACATCTCTCTTAAAACTTGCCCTTCGCACCTTAAACCTACGCCCTGTAGTAATTGACTCTTCCATGCTGGGAAATAGCTTCCGACTAACCAAACTGACTTATGACCCCTCTCATAAAAACTGACAAAAGATTAAGAATTAATTTTTTAAGTGAACCTTTTAGATTACTCTGAAATGATAACTCATGCCAGCAGTAAATGTTAAGATGCCATGGAAGGTTGATTTATCTGGGAGATGCGAGGGGGCTGTGTAGCTGGCGAATGTATTTGAGACTATGTGCCTCTCTAATATATATAGCTCGAAAATACTTTTTTTTACATTTGATTTTGTAGCAAAATAGCAGCGTCAACATAATGAGAATGTTTGGGGTTCCATGACAGATCTGGGAGGTTACTGGGGGCTCTGCATCTTCAAGGGCTTGGGAACTGCTGTCTTAGGGAAAGAAATCATCTCCCCATGACTTCAAATCCACAACAATATGACTGACTGTAAACTGCCCTCTGATACAGCTGCTCTGGTGTCAGGACAGCTCAGCAACACCATCTCCGGGAAGGCCGTATCCCGTAAAACCCAATCGAATACAGTCTGGCAGAAACAAAATGGAACTGAAAAACTCAAACAAGTCCCTAGTGCAGGTGGACTCAAGCGTGGCACCGAAATGATCTCAATCTCCAAACTCTTATTGTTGGGAACTGCCAAACAAATTGGTACAAAGCAGCACAGCGCCCAAGTGGAGATGCTGTTTCTGTTTGGGACACTAAGCTGACTGCTCTGCAGGGTTAAAGAGGCACTGATCGAACAGCCAGAAGCTGGCCAGCACTCAGCCTTCACCCAAAAACACTAAAGAGCTGGATCAAATCATACTTTCTGTGCACAGATTTGCTGCCAGGTTTGCCAGCACAACAACGGCAAAACTTCAACAACAACAACTTGTACAGCACCTTTAACATGGTAAAAGGTCCCAAGGCAATTCCTAGGAGCATTATAAAGGAAAATTCAACAGCAGGACCATACAGATCTAAAGCTGAGACAAAGAGGTAGACTGCGAGGAGTATCTTAAAGGGGATAAAGAGGTAGAGATTCAGAGAAGGGGTTCTGGAGCTTAAGGAACTGGTAACAGAAGGCAATTAAAATCTGGGATGCTCAAAAGGCCAGAAATAGAGAAGCACAGAAATCTCAAGAGGACTGTAGATCAGGGAGAGAGGCAAGGCCACAGAGGGTTCACAGAATCTCTATGGTGCAGAAAGAGGCCATTTGGCCCATCGCACCTGCACCAACAACAATTCTAACCAGATTTTATCTGCATAACCCCACATATATTTATATATATAAAAAATACTACACATGCCAGGACACTAAAGGGAATTGAGCATACCAACGCAGCTAACCTACGCAACTTTGGACCATGCAAACTCCACACAGACAGTGACCCAAGCCAGGAGTCCAAACCAGTCCCTAGGACTGTGAGGCAGCAGAATTAATCACTGCACCACCCTTACAGAATGTTGAAAATAAGGATGAGAATTTTAAAAATGGTGTGTTACTTAACCAGAAACTGATGCAAGTCAGTAAGCACAAGGTGATGGAGGGACCTGGTGCACAGATAGCAGAGTTTCAATTGACAATGTTGTGGAGGATGGGAGACTGGCCAGGACTGCTCTGGAATAAACAGGTCTCGAGGTAACAAAGGCACAGATGAGAATTACAACAGGGAAAACATCAGATGACATTTTGAAGATAGAGACAGGAAGATGGCACGAATGAAGCTGGATGTTCATCGCAGTCGCATATGACACCAAGTTGTAAACAGACTGGTTTATTCTCAGACAGGAAAGGGGATGACACAGGTAGCTAAAGAGCACAGTTTGGAGTGGCGACCAAAGACAATGGCTTCAATCTTCCCAATATTTAATTGAAAGAAAATTTCTGCTCACTCAGTAGGGGGTATCTGACAAGTAGTGCTAGAACTCAGGAGCAGTGGTGGAGTCGAGAGAGATGTGGTGAGGTAAAGCCAGAGTACATGTGAAAATAGACTCCATTTTCTAAGGCTTTCACTGAGGGACAATATGTAGATGAGAAATAGGTGGTGATCAAGGATAAATCCTTGGGGGAACACTGAGGGCAATACAGGAACAGTAATAGAAACCACTGCAAGCAATTCTCAGACTATCATTGGATAAAGAAGAATGGAACCAGGGAGTGCAGTCCCACCCAGCAATAAAACAGTGGATGAGTGTTGGAAAAGAATGGTGGGATTCACCTTCCAGATTGGTCGAAAGCAATGAGGAAAATGTACTTTTGGTCACAATTGTCTAAGATATTGGTTCTGACTTTGCTAAGAAGCATTTTGATGTTTTATACCTCGTACCATTCAAGGAGGATTCCAACACAGAATTCCAAGAAAAATAGACATGGATTTGAGAGATAAAACACTTTCAATGGCTTTGGAGAGGACATGGGGCACCAGGTTGCAAGGACAGAGGGACCAAGAGTTAGTCTTTTGATCAGCGGTGTGATCTGACATCAGATTTGACGGAAGTTAGGACATTGTTTAACAGGAGAGAACAATTAAATCAGTTAACATGGAAGCCAGGAAGGGGATTTGGGCGATCAGGGTCGAGACAGCAGGACACGACATAAGGGAAAATTGGAAGAGAAGCATGCAACAGAATTCAGGGCTAGTGAAGGAAGGGAAGTTTGGTCTCATGGTAAAGGCAGCTGATGGAATGGTCTTAATCTTAAAGATAAAGTACATGAGTTCTTCACACTTGTAGGAGAGGAAGGTGAAGAGGATTCGGGAGAGAGCAGTTGCAAAAAGCAGCAGGGACAATCTTTGCATTCCAGATTGATTCTGGAATAGTGAGCTGCCTTCAAGAGTAATCCACTGCCTTTACAACTGATCTGGTGTTAAGGATCTAGTGATACAGAATGACCAAGAAACAGGAATAATGCCAGTCAAAGTTTTGATCTCAAGGGTAGGTCAACCATCTGGGCTAAAAGACAACTCAAAGCAGCCTGGTTTTGTTGAATGAGCAATCAACAGCCTGTTTATAAACAAAGGCTTATTTTAACTTCTTAAAGTTGCTTATGGAAGTTAGATGCTTTGCAATTTGTTTATACATTCAAACTACAAGGCTTGCTTTGAAGTCAAGCATAACAAAAACACTTGGAATCCTCCTAGACTACACAACTTGCTTGCTGCCCCTCCCTGGTCGCAGTCCTCCTGGTTCTTAGCAGTATCTCAATTGCATCACTGTGCAAACTAGTTGTAGGTGCATGAAGTACAGACCGCAGGCTGTTCGCAGATTAATCTGCAGAAAAATGTATTTGTCATGCTTGCAAAATGTCTGGACTTGGCTAATATAGCCTAATTCATGAAGCATGTACAACGTCAAGTCAAACGGAGGCCAACTGTTGACCTAAAATACTCATCTTGACCTAATCAAAAAGTTGCCAATAAAGAGGAACTGAACGCCACCCCCCCACCCCCAGCCTGAAAAAGGACAATAAAAATATACTGCAATAAATGAATCCCAGCTATCTAGGCATTTTCAGAGATGATAATACACTCCAGGCGTCCTTGGTGCCCAGTCACTGCAGTACACCTCGCCTGGGATAGCTATGGAAGAGGAACAGTCAGTTGGGCTGAACGACCACCCACCTCATGGATCTGCCAGACCAGGAGCAATTCCACAAAGTAGATCTTTGATATACCCACATCCCTCCTCACTGAGCACTCAAAGATCAGGACTGCAGGGTGAGTTACAAAGATGAGGAAGATATCAGCCATAATCGAATGGCTGAGTGGACTCGAGGGGCCTAATGGCTTAATTTTGCTCCTATATCTAATGAACTTAAGGAAGATTTAGGAGCACACACCTCAGGTTATCAAATGGGAGATACAACTACACGTTTCCTACATAAATGTGAAAAACAGACTCCCCCAAGCCATAGAAAATTCACTACTCTTTTTTATTCATTTGTGGGACATGGGCGTCACTGGCTGGCCAGCATTTATTGACCATCCCTCGTCGTCCTAGTCCAGAATGCAGTTGACATTGCTGTGGTTCTGGGGTCACATGTAGGCCGGACCAGGTGAGGATGGCAGATTTCCTTCCCTAAAAGGACATTAGTGAATCAGGTGGTTCTGGCAATTGACAATAGTTTCATGGTCATCAGTAGATTCTTAAATGCAGATTTTTTTAAAATCGAATTCAAATTCCATCAAGTGCCCTGGTGGGATTTGAATCAGGGTTCCCCAGAACATCAGTTGAGTTTCTGGAATAATAATCTGGCAATAATACCACTTACACCCCATTGCCTCCCCAGCCACCTATCATCAACATAAACTTCTACTGCACAGGGCTGCCACGGGCTAAATCCCTAATGGACAAACAGGACTCTCAAATATACAGCCTCCCACTCAGGATCCCACCCCCTGAGGCAGCAGCAGGTTGGAATGCCATGGTACGTCCAGACAAAAACTGGGAAGTGAAAAGTGTGCAAGAGGAATCCACACAGGAAATTCCTCCAGGCAGAATGGAATGACACAAAGGGAGTTCCTGAGAGATAATACACGTTGTGAGGGAGATTCTTCAGTGGAATTCAGCAGGATTTTAACTGGAGAGGTCAACTTTACTTAACTGGCTGAAACTGCAAATAGGAAAACTAGCAGGGCCTCTGTTTTTCAGTGGGATGCTACTCCAATTATCCTATGCGAGTTCAGTCACTGTGTACAGTCTGAGATTCCTCTGCCCATGCTCCGTCACAGAAAGAGTACACATCGGACGCAACACTTGCATTGATACAGCAGCTTCAAATCCAATAAAACATCCTAAGGCACATCACAGGAGCAGTCAAACTAAACCTGCCCAAACCACATAGAAATATTGAGTAAGCCTTCAAGAGATGTGTTTTTAAGAAACAAGTGACAGATATAGCGGAGGAGAGAGAGAGAGAGAGAAAGCAGAAGTTATGGTCGCCACTAGCGGGAAGATGAAAATCACACGTGCCGAATAGGCCAGATTTATGAAATAGTCAAGTTTATTCATTATTAGTGCCCTAAGTAAGGCTTACATTAATACTGCAATGAATTTACTGTGAAAACCCCCTAGTTGCCACACTCCGGCACCTGTTTGGGAACACCGAGGGATAATTTAGCATGGCCAATGCACCTAACCAGTACATCTTTCAGACTGTGACAGGAAACCGGAGCACCCAGAGGAAACCCATGCAGATATGGGGAGAACGTGCAAACTCCACACCGACCCAAGCCGGGAATTGAACCTGGGTCCCTGGTGCTGTGAGGCAGCAGTGCTAATCACTGTGCAGCCCTTCACCAAGCTGCTGTGCAAGACTGTACAACATGAAGCAACTAAGCAGCTGCACCTAGAGGCAAATTCAGCGACTCTCTGACATCAAGACTAAGGGAGATTAGATGCCTTGCATCTGGAGCACCTCATTCCAGGGAATGTGGCACTGATTGCTGTCCCACAAACTAGCTGCTGCATTACCAGCATTCTGGAGGGGTCACTTTCACACGGCCATGGGCTAGTTGTCCATCTGCTCAGTTATAGGAAAAGAAAAGGAAAAGCTAGCTAACAAGTGAGGTGTAAGAATGTACACAATCATAAAGGCTGACTTCAATTGTCTCCTCCACTTCCTGGATAAATACATGGAGAAATCTTTATGGTGGTGGGTTGGAGGCGTTCTTGTTGCAGAAGACAGATAAAAGGGAAAAGCTTTTCGCAGCAGATGTGATTGTTGGTGCAACAGTATCACACTGACAAACAAGTTACTCACTCGCTCTCTGCATCAACTTGCCAAAGCTTTCGATATAATGCTGCACTCCCATATTCACAGTGCAGTTTACATTGATTACATAAGGACTTCAAAATGAGTCCGATAGATTTAACTCGGTCATCATGCTAACCAGCACATCATCACAGAATCCCTACAGTACAGGAGGCCATTTGGCCCATTGAGCCTGAACCTGACCTATCCCTGTAGCCCCACATATTTACTCTGCTAATCCTCCTGAAACTGGGGTCAATTTATCACAGCCGATCAACCTAACCCGCATATCTTTGGACTGTGGGAGGAAACCGGAGAAGCTGGAGGAAACCCATGTAGTCACGGGGAGAACGTGCAGACTCCGCACAGACTGACCCGAGCCAGGAATCGAATCCAGGCCCCTGACACCATGAGCAGCAGTGCTAACTACTGTGCCACCCTAAAGAGAGTCAGCATACATTACCAATTAAACTCATTTCCTTTACCAACAGGTAACAGTCTGTTTTACATGCGGGAAAGAAAGGATGCCAAACCCCTCAGTCAGAGACAACTTGCCAGGCAATCAGCATCCTTTCCCCCTGGAGTATAAATTGCATGTTTGAAAATTGACATTCTTGTCCTGATGAGTGCAAGATGAAAAGCTTTGACAAGATCTCACTTTTCAGCAAGACTGAAGTTCTGTGCTACTAAGCGACCAACTGTTGAAATAACATGGCCATACACCTTGCCTGCTGAACTTGAGAGTTTTTTTTTATTGAGCTGGGTTGTCACTGGCTAGGCCAGCATTGGTTGCCCATCCCTCATTGTGAAGGTGATGATGAACCATCTGTTTGAACCTCTGCAGTACATCTCATGTCTTAGCACCCACTGTGCTGTAAGCAAGTATCAGGACCCAACAACAGTGCAGAAATTACATCCAGTTCCAAGTCAGAATGATTGAGACGCAGAGGAGAATTTCCAGGTGGTGGTGCTCCCATATATCTGGTGGTCTTATTCTTCTAGACGGTAGGGGCTGCAGGTTTAGAAGGTGCTATCAAAGGAGCTTTGGTGAATTGCTGCAGGGCTTTTTGTAGATGATACACACAGCTGCCAGTGTATTGCTGGTAGGAGTGAATATTTAAGATAATAGATAGTGCACTGATCAAGCAGGCTGCTTTCTCCTGCATAGTATTGAGTTACAATCCCTATGGAGACTTTTCGAAAGACATTTCCAGTGACTAAGATCTTTTTACTATAACAAACTAAAAACAACATTCACTTCTTATTTCAATAGACAACTTGGTCCAAAGTACAGAAAAGTTCATCACGTAACTTTTAAAATTACTGAAAATCTCCTCATTTAATTTACTTTATCCCTTAAGTGGGCATTTGTCTTTCCAGGAACCTGTATAAAGCTGTTCTCAGCTCCCAAAGGTAATGCTTCCCATTTCCAGCCAGTTAATCCCTGAACTGACTTTCACAGAGATTCCTCTCTCTGGCCAAAGCTGAGCAAGTCTTACAGCTTTAGTTAAATCCTCACAAATCTTTAAACCCACCGTGAGTTCCCACCTGGACCTCTATCATGAACAAGAGAGACTGGCTGCTTTCATCTCTTTTTCTCTCTCAGATTCTTGCAGACTGATTTGCCTGTGAAGATCAGATATATATCTTACAAAGTATAGGCCAAAAATGTAACAGCTTTTACGGTCTGTCCGCCTCTCAAATGCCATCTCCATGACAATGTGAATCACAAGGGCCTTGTATCTGGGTAGAAACGCCGATTAACTTCCTGAACCTTCAACTCCACTATCTTACAATTATATGTTTACTATATGTTTAAAATATAGACATATGATATTCCTTAACACTTCCTACAGATACATTATATGCCATTATTCATACGAACACCTTTCACCACCTTCCCAGTAATACAACCTGCCCCCCCACCTCCGAGCCACCCATGCTTGTTCTTGCACAGAAGTCAGACTATACAACAGCCCTCATTCCTCAACTGTACACTAAATTAGAAAGAATCTGAAAACCCCATAAACTTACGTGCAAATGTTGGAGTCATACATACCCAGGCTTGTGAAGAATATTCCATCACATCCTGACTTGTGCATGTACAGAGTAGACAGATTTTGTGCAGTTAGTTGCTGAAGAATTCTCAGTCTGTGACCTTGTAGCCTGAGCGTCTAGATGACTGGTCCAGCTCAGTTTTTGATAACCCCCAACACCCTACTAAAGAATGCTGGCTTCCTCTGCTCCCATAACACCACTACCTGCAAGCTTCCCCCCGCTCCCGGCTAAGTCATACAAAATCTTGACTTGAGAACGTATCATCATTCTTTTAACGTTCCTGGGACGCCTTTCTTAACAGCAGTGTGGGTGCACCTACACCAGATAAACTGCAGTGGTTTATGAAGGGAGCTTACTATCACTGCCATGAGGGTAATTAGGAACCAGCAAATGCTGGCCTTACCAATTACAGCTACAGGCGATTAAAGAATTAAAAAATGCCGTTACTCTCCATTGGTGATCACTGAAGTATAAATAAAAATAAAATTATACTGAATATTGTTGGAGATGTTAACTATCTTTCAACAGTGGTGTCCTTATGCATTAACCAATAACTAATCATTTGCTTCACTGTACTGGAGCAACTGGGGTAAAAAGGAGGAACACACAAGGAGGGAGCAATAGCAAAATGGCAGTTTTCATTAAGAGACAATAAAGGGTGATTGGTGATTAAAATCACAAAGGAATAGAATCATAGAATGCCTGTAGTGCAGAAGACCATTCGGCCCATCAAGTATGCACCAACTTTCCAACAGTATCTTACCCAGCCTTATCCCCATAATCCTACATAATTATTCCACTCGTCCCCCTAACCCATACACCTTTGGACACTAAGAGGCAATTAAGCATGGCCAATCCACCTAACCCACACATCTTCGGGTGGAGCAGAGTCAACAATCAGAGGCTGTTTCCAGTTGTTGAGGCATCTAAAGTTTGGAGGCTAATATAGACTGCCTATAGTTGCAGGAGGAGGCCATTCAGCCCATCGAGTCTGCACTGACCACAATCCCACCCAGGCTACATTCCCTCAAACCCCATATATTTGCCCTATTAATCCCCTAACACTAAGATCAATTTAGCACGGCCAATCAACATAACCCGCACAACTTTGAATGGAACGGAGTAGACATCAATTGACTAATTCCAGTTGTTGAGACGTCTAAAACGAGGAGGCCATTAATGAAAAAATAAACGTAAAAGATAGCACACGGGTCAGAAAGGCTGGTTTTCGGAATTTGAAGCTTGGAACACCAAGGGATTGAAGGAAGGGAAGTTAGGGATATGGGGGAAACGGAGTATACACATGGAATCAGGAAACTGCTCATATGGAAAGCCAACGAGGACAGGTTGTGTCATTCTTCATAAAAGCTTCAGACTCCAAATAAACCTGTTGGACTTCAACCTGGTGTTGTGAGACTTCTTACTGTCATTCTTGTTCAAGGGACCTCAGTACCCCAAGATAGCAGTACTGCTAACAAGGGGGGGAAAACCTTATCGGGAACGGCCAATGTCATGGCTGGGAGTAGGGAAAGGTTACAATATCAGTGCCACTCTGCTGAACACAAAATGAAGCTATTTGTTAAAGAGCTCAGGTGAACAAGTAGTCAAAGCGATGGGAGGATTCATTCTGACACAAGTTCAGCTACACTGGGCAAACACAATCTGAACGCAGTGAAAAGCAATCTGGCCTATTTAAAACGATAAAACAATGCTCTCCCCCTGGCAAGAGAGAACAGGGAAAGTGAACCCTCTGGCTACAGCTTGGTGTAGAGACATTTATCACTCAGCCCAAGCCATTTATCACTCGCTTAACTCAGGTTCAGAATCACAGAAAATCCAGGAAATGGCTGTCATCGTGTCTGTGCCATAGTTGGAGGAAGACAGATTGACAGGCAGATAGAAGAGAAAATTAAAGACAAAAAAGTACTTTATTAATCAGCCTTTACCAATGACTAGCACATGATTCTCACGAACAATGAATCATAGAATCCATTCAGCCCATCGAGCCTGCACAGAACCATCCCAGCCAGACTCTATCACTGTTACCCCACGCGTTTACCCTCTTAGTCCTCCAACACTAAGGGCAGTTTAACTTTATCAATCAACCTAACCCTTTTGATTTATTATTGTCATGAGCATTATACAGTGCTTCTTGTGTGCTATACAAGGTATATCGGACATAGAGAAGGAAAGGAGTAAGTGCAGAATGTAGTGTTAGTCATAGCTAGGGAGTAGAGAAAGATCAACTTAATGCGAGGTAGGTCCATTTAAAAGTCTGATGGCAGCAGGGAAGCTGTTCTTGTGTCGGCTGATATGTGAACTCAGACTTCTGTACCTTTTTCCCTACGGAAGAAGATGGAAGAGACTATGCCCAGAGCATATGGGCAGCTTTGCACTGCAACTGACACATCTTTGGACTGTTACACAAAGTTTCTGCTCTATTTCAATTTATAAACCTGTAAATTATATAGCGGCGTTACCTCAGCAAGTCAGCTTTCAAATGTGCTGTGACAGTGTACGATGGCTCCAATTTACAGCAAGAAATCAATGAAGGAAATGGATTATTAAACCCCAAGTCGCTTTAATCATCTGCTCTGCTGTAGGTTTGGAGGAGACCTGACATCATGATACTTTTCCAAACCGAGAAATAGTACATGGCCCAAGCGGGGAGGGGGGTGGGGGGTTGCAGATGGAGACAAATGCCCCTGCACCTATTCAGTTGGCAAACACAGAACAAACTTTGCTGAGATTCTTCCTTCCATCAAACTTGCTGCCACTCAGACAAGTCAGAAGCTGCAATGGAATGTAATCAGAGTGAATACCAACACATGGGCAATCCCAGTAGTATTGCAAAACATAAGAAACTAAATTACACAACTTTTATTCCCAAGACTCCACAGTTCTTGCTGGAAAGTTGTCTCCCCTGGTTAACTAGGAAAACAACTGAGAGTTAACCCAATCCTCTGGGAATAAGCTGCTCTAGCGGTGAACAGCTACTTAACCAGCTTCCACCTAGATGCTTCATACAAACACACACATTGCCTTACCTGCTCGGTACACACAGTGGACCATGAGCAACGGATTCTCTGTTCCAAACACTGCATCTTGCCCGTGGCTCATACTCACAAGCCGTGCTCTTTCGTTCCCCACCCACTGCACTGCAACTTCACTTGTGAAAAAGTTTCTGTGAAAAGACTACCAGTGATGGTCACTGCTCAGCGTATGGACATGTTCTGGTGTGGGCCCCTCCTACTATTTGTTAGATGCAGCCAAGACACATGAGCTCACTGCCTCAACTGGGACAGCCTTGAATACACAAAAA
>JAGIQG010000034.1:3064801-3194801 GCA_024679065.1 Sphyrna mokarran
AAGCAGTGCCTACAAAGCAACTTTCAAATCTGGTAGCAACAATGCCATCCTTTCCAAGCCAACATGTCCAGCACTGAGCACCTGTCACACAAAACAGGTTCCACTGGCCAGGACATGTCACTTGTACACCTAATGCCAGATTCCCGCAACAACTGTTCTACTGCAAATCAGTTGCAAAATAGTGGAGAAGCCTTAAGAATGCTTTCAAAATGTCCGAGAGGTCAAACATCTCCACTGACTCATGGAAGCACCTGGCTTGCAACAAATCAAAATGGAGTCCGCACGGACCATCTGACAGAGCATCCCACTAGACCCTGTCCCGTAACCCCACATATTTACCCTGCTAATCCCCCTAAACTACACAGCTTCGGATACTGAGGGGAACACACAAACACCCAAATAACCCATCTACCCACTCTTCAAGCATCTCCTTCCCCACGTGTGGCAGAGTCTGCAGATCATGCTTTGAACTTTAATCAACCATCTCAACTCATCAAACTGCGATGGAACCAAGTCATCCTCAAACTCAAATGACTGCCTTGGAAGATAATCTAGTCTTCAAATACTAATTAGATTTACACAGGGCACCAAAGCAGGGCTGAGATCACACTGATGGCGAGAGAAGCTGACAAATAATAGATTGTTAGTAAAAATGAGAAAAATAAGCACTTTGGCAAATCGTTGCAGAAAATAGGTAAACAGGGAAGACAATTTAGCTTGTACTATAAATCACAGAATCCCTACAGTGCAGGAGGCGGCCATTTAGCCCAACGAGCATGCATCAACCACAATCCCACACAGGGCCCTTTTCCCATAAGCTTACTTATCCAGTTAACCCCCAATACTAAGGGACAATTTAGCACGGCCAATCCACCTAGCAAATCTTTCCGTCTGTGGGAGAAAACCCACGCAGACAGAAGGAGAACGTGCAATCTCAGGCAGTGACCCAAGCAGGGAATCAAAGCCCCCAGTTCTCCGGCACTGCATCGTGACACCGCACCACCCATAAGTATCTAGCAACAAAGGCAGTATGAGCGGAGAGGCAAGCTGAAAATGTTGTTTCTCTCTGCACAGATGCTATCTGGCCTACATGCCCAACATCTTTTGCTTTTTGTATTTGCAGCCTGAAGTATAATATATCTGAGCCAAACCAAACCGGGGTTTGGGAGGGGTGGGGTGCTGAGAGAGAGAGAAAAAAGAGAGAGAGAGAAAAGAGAGAGAGAGAAAAGAGAGAGAGAGAAAAAAGGAGAGAGAGAGAAAAAAGAGAGAGAGAGAAAAGAGAGAGAGAGAAAAAAGGAGAGAGAGAGAAAAAAGAGAGAGAAAAGAGAGAGAGAGAGAAAAGAGAGAGAGAGAAAAGAGAGAGAGAGAAAAAAGGAGAGAGAGAGAAAAAAGAGAGAGAGAGAAAAGAGAGAGAGAGAAAAAAGAGAGAGAGAGAAAAGAGAGAGAGAGAAAAAAGAGAGAGAGAGAAAAAAAAGGAGAGAGAGAAAAGGAGATATTTTAAGCAGTTTACACAATTTCATGTCACACACCACATCATCTCCAGGAAACAAGTTGTTTTATTAACATTGAAAACAGATGACCCATGGGGAATAATTTAATAATCTGCACGTTGATGCAGTTTACATCTTACTGTTACCTTTAAGTGATTATTTGGAACATCAAACTACCATCAGCTGTAAAGAAAAGATAATGGAACATAACCATTGGAGGCAGAGCCAACTCCGATAACTAATGATTTACAGTCACAGTGAAGTGTATCCCATAATCTGTGTATAGAATAGCTCACAATACTAACAGCTTTGAACCCGACCCCACAACCAGGCAGTGCAAAGGAAATAACATCGATACAGCTCCTTCAGGACATCCCAAAATGATTTAGTCAATTTAATACTCGTGAATTTTAACCATTTTTGTAATGTAGACAATGCAGTAAATAATCTGATATGCCAGCGTTGGACTGGTGTAAACACAGTAAGAAATCTCACAACACCAAGTTAAATTCCAACCAATTTATTTGATCGTAATCCCACAAGCTTTCGGAAATGGCGTTCCTTCGTCAGGTGCGTGTTTTTCTACCCCCCACCCCCCTCCGCCATCTCCCCCTCACCACCCCCCCATACCCTCTGCCATCTCCCTCTCACCACCCCACCTCCATCTCCCTCTGACCCCCCCCACCCTCCGCCATCTCCCTCTCATGCCCACCCCCCTCCGCCATCTCCCTCTCACCCCCCCCCCCCCAACAAATAAACTGGTTGGACTTTAACCTGGTGTTGTGAGACTTCTTATGCAGATTATCTGCAGAGGGCAAGTTCCCAGCAACAGCAGTGCCCTTCCAAGTCTCAGCACCCATTTTAGCACCATAAATTTTGGGATTAAATATTGGCCAATCCCGCAGGAATCTCCCCATTTCTTCAAACTAGTGCTTTAGAATTTTTTTTACATCCAACCAAGGGCAGAAGGGATCTCAGTTTAATGGCTCTTCCAAAAGATGTGAAATTTTCTCAGTACCACATCACAGAGTCAGCCTTTATTGTGTACTTGTGTCTACGAAGAGAATCGGCACCACAGCTATCTGATTTACGTGCAAGATTGACCAAATGGCGCTAACTCCTACAGGTTATGGTCCTATAGGAACCGTTCTATGTTTAAAAGGCATTGATAAAGTGAATGTAGACCTAATGTATCCTCTTATGGGGCAATCTCAAGTAAGAGGTCGCAGGTATAGGTTTGAGAGGTGGTAGATTCGAAACTGAGATGAGGATTTACTTCTCACAGAGGGTGGTAAATTTGCAAACTCGCTGCCCTGTAGCACGATAGGGTCTGAATCACTCAATGGTTTCAAGAGAGAGATAGATATATTTCTAATTTAAGAAAAGGGATAAGAGAAATGGGGAGATGGACAAGGAAGAGATCAGCCATGATCTGATCGAATGGCAGAGCAGGCTCGAAAGGCTGAATTTGCCTACTTCTGCTCCCAATTCCAATGTTCCTATGACACTGTCATCTGTATGGGCATTGTATCCAAAAGGCCATTCTGCACAGCAGACTAGATAAGCTTTTTGGCCACCTGAGGCATCACAGTTCCAGATTTAACTTTTCAACGGGAGGAAGACACTAGACAAACACAAGATCACAAAGTGCCGACAGGCAAGGCACTACCACAGCACCAAACACGCCAGGGAGGCACTCACCACTCTTCCTCCTGCTCAGCGGGGAAGCACCATTACCGGACTGCAGCGTGAGCTCCTGCAATTCATTCGTGACCGCTTCGCTCTGCGGACTGGGAGCGGAGCCATCGTCCTCACCTTCACCCACCCCCCCGCCATCTGAGCCATTCCCAGAGACGGCGGGGGGAAGGCTAATTTCATTCGGCAAATCCACTTTGGCTTGAATATTAACCTGTAGCAAAAACAAACAAAAAAGTATGAGGGGAAAACATGAAGGAAATAATTGCACAAAATTGCAGCATTAAAAAGGGTGACAGAGTAATGGATAAGCTGCATTTGATTTACATCAAGTTAGGAAAATGATTCTGTTTTCTGCGCAATATTACTGATGAACGGTCATGAATGCAGAGATCCTCTATCAACAGCTCCCACACAAGAGACCTATTACTTACTCCAAATTACTCATTTAAACCTCTTAGATTGTAACTCCAAACACATCCCAAGGATTTATTCACATTCCAAGGATTTATTCACATTCCAGTAAGTGAACCATTTTCTGATTTAGCACCCACTATTTAATGTTTCGTCAAGCATCTCTGAACATTTCTTCAGACTGAGATCAATATACATTATTCATGTAATTACGTAGAGAGCAGAAAGATATCCTCACAGTGCTTCATTAAAGCTTTCTTCTTAGTAGAAATACACATACAATTTTTTTTTTTTGGTGAAAAGATACCTAAATTTGAACTGGACGGACACACACAGATACACCTCAGAAGAAGCTGCAGCTTTCTGCTGGAATGGCTACCCCAAAAAGCAATTTCACCAACTGGGAACGGCCGTTTCCCAGGCCCACGCACCATACTGTTCCATTCTAGAAAAGCAAAGTCTGAGGACAAAGAACAGCTTTCAGCAAATGAGTCATCGTGCTCCACCCTGGGGCAAGGGGCAGAGTGATCCCAACCATAGAGAGGGAGGTAGCAACCCATTGCTCACCGAACCAACTGCTTCACACTCACCAAGTGCGTTCAAAACCTAATCACAAAGGGAGTAGGTCAGAATAGATTCTCTTTTGACCAAGGAGTTTGATAAGTGCACATTTCAGGGGTATCAGGGGAAGCCTCTATAAGGTGGAGTTTCTAAATGGAGCGCGCACACACTTTCAGGATAATTTTATACAAACGCTTCAAACCTAAAGCGCCAAAACAGGCCATTCAGCCCGACTAGTGTTTATGCCCCACACGAGCTGCTTCCCATCCCTTGCCATCTCAGCCTTCTATGCATTTCCCACTCACTAACTTATTAGCTTCTCCTCAAATGCATCCATACCATTTTCCGCATCTATTCATTGCAGTAATGAGTTCCATATTTGAACAGCACTCAGGGTAAAGATGTTTCTCCAAAATTCCACACTGGATTTATTTGTGATAAGTCTTTACCCATAGAATTCAGCAGCAAACTAGCAAGAGGCTGTCTAAGCCAAGTACGTATAGGAGTCCTGCTGGAGTTTAACTGGGGAACACACAGACTAATACGCAAATACAATTTAGGAAGAATTACTAATCGTAGAATCCTTACAGTGCAGGAGGCCATATTTGGACCATCGAGTCTGCACCCACATTAATCCCAACCAGGCCCTTTCCCACTTATTTTCCATGCATGGCCAATCCACCTAACCTCACACACTTTTGGAGCATGGGAGGAAACCAGAGCACCCAGAGGAAAATGCACACAGGCACGGGGAGAACGTGCAAATTCCACACAGAAAATAACCCAAGGCTGGAATTGTATGTGGGTCCCTGGAGTTAAGAGGCAACAGTGCTAACCACTGTGCCGGCCCTAAAACACATCTCAAGTAAGACTCATGTCAGTCCATGAGATGGTAGATATATCCTGCTTTAAAGAAAAGTGTTAATCAAGAAGCTGGAAGCAATCCTGAGTCCTAAATCATACCCAGGGTAGAGATAGAACGATAAAATCTATATCCACTGCTGCCAGATACCCTGGAATCTCACACAAACATACTAATTAGGGGTAGGCCACTCAGCCCCTTGAGCCTGCTCCATCCTCGGTAAAATCACGGCTGGTCAACGTTCTGGAGCAAAGAAGTGCAGGTTCTTCTCTTCTTCTCTACGTGTTTTCAGAGAGGAATTGTAATTGTACCAGGTGTGACAGATCCAATTTTTATAAGGCCATTATGCTGCATGAATATGGTGTCACCAGTCAGATTGCCATTGATGACGGGAGGATCACAGGAGTGCGGGTAGCTCAAGACAGACATATTGGGTGCACCATCTCTTTTCGTTCATAGTTTTATGTTCTTAGTTTTCTTCAAAAACTGTTTTAAACTTCCTGATGATATGTATTCTGTTATAAATATAATCTCGGTTCGATCATCTCTCACCCCTTGCTGATCAAGAACCTATCTAGCTCTGCCTTAAAAGTATTCAAAGGTCCTATTTTTGCTGTCTTTTGAGACGCAGTTCCAAAGGCTCACAATCCTCAAACGATTACTCAGCAGCTCTGTCATAAGCAAGCGATCCCATATTGTTAAAAAGTGACTCTCTCATTCTAGATTCTCCCATAAGAGGAAGCATCCTCTCCACATCCACTCTGCCAATACTCAAGATGCATCAAGTCATTTCTAAACTCCAGCAGATACAAGTAAACTTTCCTCAGAAGTCAATCCACCCGTTCCAGACGCTAGTCTCTCTGTACTGCTTCTAATGCACTTACATCCTTCCTTAAGTAAGGTCACCATTACTGTGCACAATACTTCAGATGTGGTCTCACCAATGTCCTGTTGAACTAAAACAGCACCTCCCTACTTTTGTAAATCAATTCTCTTCACAATAAGATTTTATTAACTTTCTTAATTACTTGCTGTCCTACACGTCAACCTTTTGTGATTCATACACCCAGATCCCTCTGCATCTGAGAGCTCGCCATCTCTCATCACTTAGATAACGTGCTGCTTTTTTATTCTTCCTGCCAAAATGGACAATTTCACATTTTCCCACATAATATTCCATTTGCCGGATCTCTGCCCACTCGCTCGACCTGTCTGTATCGCTCTGTAACCTCATGTCCTTTTCACAACTCAATTTCTTACCTACCTTTGCGTCATCAGCAAATTGAGCAAGCTTACCAGCAGCCCACTCATCCAAATCATTTATAGAAAATGCAAAATTGTAAATGGCAGTGTGTGTCATCAAGTGTATTTATATAGGAGCAAATGCTGGAGATCCAACATAAAAACAATAAGTGGGTGAAAAACCCAGCAGTCTGGCAGCTTCTATGGAAAAAAATGAAATATTTTGAATCCAGTATGATTCCCCCAAAGAGTCATATTGGAATTGAAATTTTAACTCTTTATTTCGAGTGCATTTATAGAACACTCATCGGAAAGTGTTCCAAAGTGCTTCACTATTTTTGCAATTGTTTGATATTGGGGCAGATGAACAAAGAGGTAGGCTTTACAAAGAATCTTATTGAGAAGAAATGTGAACACATTTAGGAAGGGGGCTTCTAGAACTAAGTGCCTAGCCAACTGAAGATACAGAGCACTAAAACTGGAGATAAGCAAGGCACTAAAAATTAGAAGAATGCAGAGATAGAATCATGGAAATCTCAGTGCAGGAGGAGGCATTCAACTCATCAAGCCCACACAGGCTCCACTTTCACAACATCACCCTGCCAGTCGCGGTCATGCAGACCGCCTCTCACCCCGTCCCCCCCACTCCCAACTTCAATTCAGTATGGTCAAACAACCCAAGATTAACTTTATTTACCAGTGTCACAAGTAGGCTTACATTAACACTGCAATGAAGTTACTGTGAAAACCCCCTAGCTGCCACATTCTAGCCCCTGTTCAGGGTCAATTTAGTCTGGCCAACGCATTTAACCCAGCACATCTTTCAGACCGAGGGAGGAATCCCACCATGGAGGGCTGTAAAGCTGGAGGAAATTTACAGATATTGGAAGGGATTACATCATGAGAGAACTGAAAACATGACAGAATTTGCAAAAAAGCTGGCCATTTAACTCTAAATGATCCCGGCCTGTGTTTGTGCTGTCAAGCCTTCTCCTTGCCCTGCATCTTACCCCATCAGCTTATCTGTCTATTCTTCTATTCCTTGTATTTAGCTGGTTTCCCCTAGAACATGTCTATACTATTTCACTTAACTAATCCATCGGAGCCAGTTCCACATTCTAACCACTCTCTGGATAAAGACGTTCTCCAGTTGGAGTTACTAGTGATTACCTTATACCCAGCGTTCTGATTTTAGTCTCCCTCTGCCACCAGAAACGCTACTTCCAGAGCCTTTTGTATCCCACCCTAATTTAACAGATCTTTTCAATTAAGGACAAGAGCTTTGAAAAGCTTTTTTTGAACGGAAGCATTGCAGTATCTGTGTTAGCTGCCAGTCAGCACAGGTGTAATAAGTGTGAGGGTGGCACTGTGGTTAGCATTGCTGTCTCTCAGCACCAGGGACCCCGGTTCAATTCACAGCTTGGGTCACTGTCTGTGTGGAGTCGGCACATTCTCTTCTTGTCTGCGTGGGTTTCCTCTGGATGCTCCAGTTTCCTCCTATTGTCTAAAGATGTGCAGGTTAATGGACCGGCCATGCTAGTGTCAGGAAGACCAGCCAGGGTAAATGCATGAGGTTAGAGGGATAGGGTCTGGGTGGGATTGTAATTGGTGCAGATTGGATGGGCCAAATGGCCTCCTTCTGCACCATAGGATTCTAGGAGTGAAGGAGTTCTGAAATAAGGTAGATGAGGGAGGCAGTCAGTCTGCCTGGGGCATTATTTCCTCCTCTCGACCTCCACTCCAGCTCAAGGAGCTGTTTAAATAGAAATGGGTTATGGAAGGTAAATTACTGATGCAGTTACAAGGCTGAAAACTATTGCAGCTTTTGCATTTCAGGCAGCTCTATTTTCTGCCAAATGCAACAACAAAAATCTGCCTTAATTTTCAAAGAAATCCCTTGGGGAAATACCACTTTGAAATCACGTCCACCCACTAATGGGAATGTTTTAAAAAAAAGGCCACTTGCTTCCAAACAACTGAGTAAACCAGCTGAATAATAAACCTTGACAATAAGCCAGTTATGGGTCAAGGCACTCATTGAACTTCATGCAATGAACGGCACTTACAACGATTATAAACAGACACCCCATTTTGACTTCACAATGTGGATTCCAACTTTCCACCACCGCCATGCTAGCACATTCATACAATCCAAAAGATGTGCTATTTAGATGCATTGACCATGCTAAATTCTTCCTCAGCATACCCAAACATACCGTGAGGTGGCACGGTAGCACAGCGGGTTAGCACTGCTGCTTCACAGCTCCAGGGACCTGGGTTCAATTCCTGGCTCTGGTCACTGTCTGTGTGGAATTTGCACATTCTCCTCATGTCTACGTGGGTTTCCTCCAGGTGCTCCAGTTTCCTTCTACGGTCCAAAGATGTGCGGGTTAGGTTGATAGGACACCAAGGGGCAATTTTAGCGTGGCCAAAGATGCTTAGGTTAGAGGGATTAGCTGGTAAAATATGTAGGGATATTGGAGTACGGCCTGGGTGGGATTGTGGTCGGTGCAGACTCAATGGGCCAAAGGGCCTCTTTCTGCACTGTACGGTACTATGATTCTATAAAACAGGTGCTGGAGGGTGGCAACGAGGGGATTTTCACAGTAACTTTATTGCAGCGTTAATGCAAACCTACGTTGAGACTAATAAACTTTAAACATGTGCATTGACATTCTACACCGCCTATTGGCATAACTGGACTGGACTGGTATTGGGCTGCAAACAAATATTTCATTCTGTTAAATTTTGGGCACAACTCCTCGTTTTTAATGCACTGTATGTTTACTTTTATTTGATGTGCACTCAGACTCACGTAGTTCAAGGTTAAACAGATAACTGACAGTAATCAGTCGCTTCATTATAACCCCCACACTAGCCGAGGAACTTGTGCTAAGACATGCAGACAACAGTCACCGCAGTTGGGCTGAGAGTATTTTACATTGCCTGGCACCCCACGAGTGATTTCCAGACTTAGTTTCGGAAGCAAGCCCCTATTTGTACCATTACGCGTATGGGAAGATGGGTTCCGATGACTTATGATGTTTTGACTTACAAAGTGGTTTTCAGGAACCAATTGTATTGTAAGCCCAAGGACTGCCTGTAAATACAACATAGGATTCTGTTCTACAATAACCTGACCAACTAAAGATTCTTAGTCAATGGCTAACACTCAAATCTCAGCACAAAAAGAAGAGTTACTTCAAAGTTTATTAAGATAATTAAAATCAAATATGCACACAAAACTTCCCAATGTGGGTCAGAATAGGAGAGGAAATAACCTTGTTTAAGAGCAGCAGAGTTATTTTAATAACTGATTTGAAATCAAAATGGAAAAACATAAGCATTTTATTGTCAGAAATATAATGTGACAGCTTCACAGCAGAGTGTCAGGAAAGCCATTGCTCATATTGACCTGGTATTTCTAAATGATACGGATACTGCACGAGGAACGGACATGGAGGCCCCCTGAGACAACAGTGACAGATTGGGTTTAATATGTCTTAAGATTCAGAAACATAGCTTTAGGCGTTAAATTTAAGACCACTGAAATGAGAAGAGCTAAAGCGATGGACTAAGGGGAATTGTTCAATGACACGACAGTAGTGGATAAGTGGAACATCTCTAAAGGCATAACATTCCTCATACAAAATAAATACATGTCGGGTATTAGCAATCTCAACCAAAATACTTGAGGCACAAAGTGGAGGAATGACCCCCATGATAGGTTTCACAAGGAAAGAGGGGATAAATGATACAGAAACACACAGGAGACTCAGAGGAATGAGGGACAAAACCTCAGTTAACCAGTAAGTAGATCAAAAGGACAAATGCCAAAGGTGCAAGAACAGAAGGTGAAAACGCTATGAAAATTCTGAATGTTTTTTTTTCCCTACATACTTAGCAGAAGTAAAACTTTCTCCTCAACCAGAAATAATCTCAGCAAAATTGGTGGCACAATGGTTAGCACTGCTGCCTCACAGCACCAGGGACTCGGGTTCCAATCCCAGCTTGAGTCACTGTCTGATCAGAGTCTACACGTTCTCTCCATGTGTGTGTGTGGATTTCCTCCAGTTTCCTCCCAAAGTCTGAAAGATGTGTTGGGTTAGGTGCATTGACCCAAATGGATGCCAAGGTGGAGACTAGAACAACTTCATCTGCATGTTAATGTAAGCCTTACTTGTGACGAATAAATAAACTTTAACTTGACTTTGTTAAAAAATGAGTTGGAAGGGCATGACAGGCTGAAAGTGTTCAAAAGTAGACAATCCTTAGGATATTTACCTTAAATGCTAGGGAAGAGATTGGACACTAACTATTAGTATTGGAGAACCATGCAGCCATATCCAAAAAGGGAAAGTAGACCATAGACAACATGCTCCTTGGGTCTATAAAGTAATGGAATTGATTATCTAAACACTCAAGGATTGCCTGCGTCATATTAATCTACTGAATAACAGTCATTATGAGAAAGATCCTGCCTGGTCAATTCAATTACAACTCAAGTAGACTGTTCAAATCCCCAAAGTGCACCCGGATTTCCAAAAGGGTATTCAACAAAGTTCCGCATAAAGGCAACAGAGATGAAGGGTGCCATGCACCCGGGAGCACCTTGGGGATGGATAAAAAGCTGACAGACGGTTAGAAAACAATGCAAACCTGAGAAAGGACTAAGCAGTGACAGACTGACTGTCACAAGGTGCCCTTGGGATTTGAAGCCATCAATCCCCTGGACAGATACCACTTATCTGAGAGGGGCTAGGGAAGAGATGGGAGACACGGAGCATTGGTATAAGAGAACCATGGAATAACAGTAATATACAAAGAACAAAACAGCACAGGAAACAGGCCCTTCGGCCCAACGATCCCACGCCGCCACCCCGATGTTTCCACCTGTACCCGCGCTCCCTGTCCATGTTTATAGATCTATGGATTAAAAACCAAATTTGAGACAATTTAGGGAGAATTTGTTTTGCAATTAGCCTAACAGCACATCTTTGGGATGTGGGAGGAACCAGAGCACCTGGAGAAAACCCACACAAGCACGGGGAGAACGCGCAAACTCCCACAGAGACAGGCCCAAATCCATGTATCTGCACAGCACAGCGATAGTCACTGAGCTGTCGTGTTGCCCATCAAATGGTCCAGGTCAAGCGTACACTAACGACGTGAAGCACTAGAATACTCTCAAAAAAAAAATCCAAGAGCAGCTCTCTCATAACCCATCGCGTGTATGCCCCTCATTAGACAACAAGGTGGACCAAAGCACCTGTAGGATAAAAACAAGTACATCAATATCATCATCTATTTACACTTCCCAGGTAGTACCCATATCCAAAAATGCTCTTAATTCTATCGTACATCTCTGGCCTAATGTGTCTCTAGTTCAGTCACCAAGTCATTGCACTCCACACTTGGTCTCCTAAACCTCTCCAGCCTTGGTGCTTACTTTCAGAAACCTCTGAAATTTATCTCGGATGGTGTCGGCAAACAGCTTTTGTTTTTAAATATAAGCAGAATATAAATGTAGTAAGGCCAAGTAAAATCTTCATCTCTACTGGACTCACAAATCAGTGTTTTCCAGACATGGGCTCCCACGGCAGATACTGAAAGGAATGTCGATTGTGGTAACAGAAAGCTCCATTTTAACGCAAGCTCGATAAACATTTGGATGGAGGCATTTTTCATTTAAAAATATACCAACGGCTACAGACAGAATAGTCAAAGCCATATATCTGCAATGCACAAACTACGGGACTGAAGAGTTGGAAGGGGGAAAATGACCTAGATTTAAAAGCTCTCTAAGCAAATAGAAGCAAGGAGAAATGTTAATGACTGCCAGAATCTGAACTTGCCCTATTTTGGTAACCACTTAAGCCAAGGGCTGCCACTGTTAGTGAAACAGCAAAGTAAAACCAAAGAACATCATGCAAATAAAATTACACACATACCAGCAATTGTACCTTGAGGCTACAAGCCAAATCTTTGCCCGTTTTTCTCCTACAGTGATGAACCGGCTCTCACGGCAGATCCACATGGTCCACCATAATACTTTGTCCAACACTCTACACACAACACTCATGCACCACCATTTCACACTTTCACACTGCAAGGCAATCCCCACGGAGAGAGCACGGGTCACAAACACAAAGGAGGACAATGCTAATTGCAACAACAGGAAGCATAACCTTTCATTTTAACTGAGTGGAGTAAGCGGCCAAGTCAGTCCCTGCACATTAGCTGCACACACAAACTTCCCAAACAAAGCTCAACACATGAGAACTTTAAATCAAAGTAAACAGTGAACTGTATAAACCAAGCATGACCTAGGCAAACAAACTCATGCCAACAAATCCATTTTCTGTTGGCTGGAGATGGCAAAATAGAACAGATTGCTAAATTACTGTTAAATTTCCAAGATGAAAGCACTGGCCCAAGTTCCTCTTCAGCCCAGAGAAACTTGCGCAATTGCATTTCTCCCCGGCTGGTGACTACGCACTGAAAGCTCCCCGGCTGGTGACTACGCACTGAAAGCTCCCCGGCTGGTGACTACGCACTGAAGGCCATGTAATCACTGATCAGCCAAAGATTTCTCAACAGAGGGTCAAAGTACAGACAACACCTCGCATAGACTGAATCAGGATCTAGGTTGCGAGGTTTGATCAGGCAGGGTCTACCTTAAGAGTTACACACAGCAGTGAACCTGCAGAATACTGAAGCTCTGGGGCCATGTCAAACAGATTTCGGTGCGGTGTTGCATCTGTAAGCCTTTGCGTCTCTCCAGTGGCCCAGGTAGAGTTCACAAAGGAGGTTTTGTTCTTAATCAACTAGCTGCAGGGGACATTCTGTAACGCAGCCATTAGTTACTGCAATGACGTAACCACTAATGAATGCTGGAGGTCACTGTTCAGTCACTGACCTGAAAAGCAAAGACCCCTTTAAATCATTTACCCAAAGCACTCAGCAGTAAGAAGCATTCTTAACTTGCACCTAAGATGAACACAGTCAACTGGGCAGCAACAATGCCAAAGGTAAACTCATGCTTGGTGTTGTGAATACTGGAATTGGAGACTTGCAAATCTTAGTTTCACAGCTGGTATAAGTTAGTCAACCACTCAAATCACTCCAGGGTAAACAGACAGTCAATGGCTCTAACCCACCAAAAAGGACCACCACACAGTCATGCAGCTGGGTTAGCAATGCGTAAATGAATGGCCTGGAATTCAAATCTCGCGGTGGGGAACTACAATTAGTTGGAGAAATCCGAAATACAAAGCTCGTAAAATGATGGCCATCTGGCTTGTTGTACAAATCCATCTGGCCCACTAACGCCTAGTAAGAAGTCTCACAACACCAGGTTAAAGTCCAACAGGTTTATTTGGCAGCAAAAGTCACTAGCTTTCGGACCGTTTGCTGTTCCTTCGTCAGCTAAGTGGGAGTTCTGTTCACAAGCTTGACTAATTCCCTTCAGGGAATGATATCTGCTCTTAACCAGTCTGACCTACATGCGATTTCGGATCCATGGACTGATATAGTTGACCCTTTGCAGAAACGTCCTGTTCACCTGCACTCAAAGACAATCGCCTCTCGCAAGCCGGTCAACATTGGCTTCACCTACAGCCTCCACGTCCCGTGACCAAAAACAAAGCAAACACTCCCACAGCCCCGAGCGAAATGCAACGCAAAACTGGTGGCATGACAGCAAGGGGTAGAAAAGTCAGTGCAGCTGGCTCACAACACGGATTCCACTGCTGGTGTGAGCAAGCCTACCCTGATTTCTATTCACAGAGAACCTTTTCCTGGTAAACCAGGAAGCCATCATGCCAATTCACACATCCCGCCCCGCTTACCCAGTAGCGCAAGCTCACAGGCGAACCAGAGTGAACTCGGAAATGGAGCTCATACTTCAAATGACATTCTCCATGTTAGAAACAAATGGCACCTTCTTAATTATTAACATAACCACTCATTAAACTATTTTTCATGTAGCAGAGGTAACTACTCCCACTCAAATGTTAAAACTCACAAATACCATTTTGCTCGTTATTAAAAATTGGATTGATCTCGTGTCTTTCTGCTCTTTTCTCTAGGCCAAAATGGGCGGCACGGTAGCACAGTGGGTTAGCACTGCTGCTTCACAGCTCCAGGGACCTGGGTTCATCTCCTGGCTCGGGTCACTGTCTGTGTGGAGTTTGCACATTCTTCTCGTGTCTGCGTGGGTTTCCTCCAGCTGCTCCAGTTTCCTCCCACAGTCCAAATACGTGTGGGTTAGATTGATTGGTCATGCTAAAAATGCCCCTTAATGTTCTGGGATGTATAGGTTAGAGGGATTAGTGGGTAAATGTGTAGGGATAGGGCCTGTTGGGATTGTACTCAGTGCAGACTCGATGGGCCAAAGGGCCTGTTTCTACACTATAGGGTTCTATGTTCAGATAAAGAATGACAGTAAATCAGCCTTCATCAAGAACTAGCCAGAGATTATTTCTGTATTTCAGATGCTACCCTGGTCGGTAGCATTTTTCATTGAAAATCTACTCCTCTCTGCCCCCCACCAGCTTCCATACTGCCTTTCCCCCCACCCATTTCGCAGCTTTACAGTAAAAGACAAGCTCACTCAATGTGAATCTGCCAGACTGTCCAAGCCCTACGCAGGATCCTGCATTACTGCTTGCCCTCTCCTAGCTTCGGCTCCCAGTCACCAACAGGTTCCCTCCATTCTCCACGCATGACAAGGTTCAAGCCTCCAACTTTCACCTTCTCAACTGCTTCAATATGGTCCCAATGCTATCCTCAGGAGGAACAGCTTGGAGAATGGGGAAAACTAACACCCCATTGCAAAAGGCACGTTAACACTACAATGAAGTGACTGTGAAAACCCCCTAGTCACCACACTCCACAGAGGGAGAATTTAGCATGGCCAACGCACCTCACTAGCAAGTCTTTTGGACCGTGGGGGGAAGCCAGAGCCCTCAGAGGAAACCCATGCATATACGGGGAGAACATGCAGACTCCACACAGTGATCCAAGCCGGGAATTGAACCCAGGTTCCTAGCACTATGAGATAGTAGTGCTAATCACTGTGTGCCCTATAAGAGAGTGAGGCTGTTAGAGCCCTGGACAACACCAGGGATGCAGAACAGCAATCAAGGGATAGTGAATGCAGGGAGTTACAGGAGTGATAGATAAGGTGATGATTGTGGATAACAGAAAGGCCAGTTTGTTCAGGGAGTCTCTCTGAAGCATAAGCCCAGCAAGATAATTTTAACCTCATTCAGAAGCAGAACTTTATCCTGAGACATGATAAACCAAAGAAATGCAACTAATTATACAGGAACCATCCCAAGCCCAGGGAGGCAATAACTACCACCTAGAGGGACAGAAGCTCTAGCCATGTCTCTGTTGACCAGGTCTCAGCTTCATATTAACTGCAACAAACTATTCTCACTGCCTATTACCAAGGACAAGGCACAGAGGGGTCTGGATATCCACATACTGCACCTTTTGGAGCATAACATTATCATAGGAGGCAGAACAGAAGCTTCACTCAGTCTTACTGCTTGGCACAATAGCAGCTCTCTGAGACTGCACCATATCTACAGACTCTTTACCCACTGATGGACTGTGAAGGATATATAGATAAATTATCCAGCCAGCTGGTGGCTCAAGTTTACAACGACATAGATACACCAAGAAAATAAATCCGGGCACAGTGGTTTTCACGGCTGCCTCTCAACACCAGTGGCCCGGGTTCAATTTCTAGCTTGGGTTACTGACTGTGTAGAGTCTGCACATTCTCCCCACGTTTGCAAGGGTTTCCTTCAAGTGTTCTGGTTTCCTCCCACATTCCAAACGTGTGTGGGTTAGGTGGATTGGCCGTGCTAAACTGCCGCTTAGTGTAGAAGGACTCACTAGGGTAAATACATGGGTTATGGGGGTAGGAGACTATGCGAGATTGTAGTCGGTGCAGACCCGATGGGCCAAATGGCCTCCTTCTGCAGTGTGTTGTGAAATGCTGCTGTTGCAATTTACAATGGTAAATGTTGACAGAAGAATATATAAAACCTCCAGCTTTTAATACAAAAATTGCAACACATTCAGTCACAGATTAGAGAACTTGGTCCTAAGCCATAACAACTTGACAAGCATCCAACATAACAGCGAGAAAACAGTGCAACCCTTATTGTGTTGCATGGAAAAGAAAACCTGATAGAGTGTTAAAGTTCATGAACAATCGCCTGTGTTCAAATGAAAAACGGAAGTTACCCTCAATTCCAGGAACTTTGTCTTGCTTGCAGTGCCCAAGGCGTGGGTATCACTGCAGAATTCACACCAACCGGCTCAATTACACCCAGGGAGCAGGCAAGATTCAAGCTTTAACCCACTCGCCAGCACTGCTGTGGCAACTGGTGTGTGCTGCAGTGTTTACATCGTAAATATAAACAATTCATCACGTGCAAGCACACAAACTGCATTGGGAGAACTCCAAATATTTCTCTGGAGTGCCTATCTTTCTGCTCCCCGAAACTGGACTCTCTCCCGCCATCGCCGCCCTCGTGCCCCAGCTCTGCTCTTCACAGGAGACACTGCAGTCCTCTCTCCCCATGCACATTAAACACCAGACCTCAAGTCTCCCAAAGCTCCTTCAGTTGACCTTGTCCTGCCCATTACTTTGGTAGATGCCAGGCCTGTGGACATCTGACCACTGGCACAACGTGAGGTACTTGCAGCAAATCAGAGGCACAGGAGATGGAGTGACTTCACGCACCCTTGCGTATGGCCAAAGAGACCAACTCAAGGGTGGCACGTTCTGCCACAAGTTCCACAGTCAAGCGGTTATCAGGTGCAGTGAGTTGTTGTTTTTAGTTTTGCAGCCCATCACTGAGCCACTGGTTGCCATGGCAATGAACCCCAACCCACAGACGGTGCCACTATTTTCCACGGTCATTGGCTAATGTTTCCCAGCTACAAGAATTATCCAACCAGCCACCTGATCCCAGATACTGAGATCCAGGTTTGATTCCGGCCTTGGGTCACTGTCTGTGTGGAGTCTGCACGTTCTCCTCGTGTCTGCGTGGGTTTCCTCCGGGTGCTCCGGATTCTCCCCTCAATCTAAACGTTGTGCTAGTTCAATGCCTGCTAAATTCTCTATGTACCCAAACAGGCGCTGGAGTATGGCATCTAGGGGGATTTTCTCAGTAACCTCATTGTGGTGTTAATATTAGCCTTACCTGTGACACTAATAAATACAATTTTTAATAATAATTTTGCATGCTGTTCTATTGTTTTTAAATTAATAACTTCAATGTATAATTTTGAACTGACTAATATGGAACACAAACACACCTGAGCTACAATGTAAACAAGCCCAGCCTTGATAGCTTTATCAACCTACCTGTAAACTTCTGTTAACAATTCACGTGTAAACATCCAGCGCTGTTCATCTAGTTATAGTCAATTAAACTTGCGTTTTTTTTTTAAATCACTCCCCAGCACAAAACCACGTCTTGTTTCTCCTTTATAGGCTCAATCTGCCGCTACCCCCCAGCTTCTCCCAAACCCTCCGCTTCCCAGGCAACAAACTCATGGAAATTCACCAGCTTGGCAACAGTCCAGCTTCAGACTGCAGCCGAGCCTACAATTCAAACTCAGTTCCCACAATGGGAGTGGATAAGTGCCAGGATATGCCCATCAATAAACCTCAACCCAGTTACAATGCGTCATGGTAAGAAGGGTTTTTTTCCCCCCCCCCCACCTAGCATTTGTATGCAATGTCCTTGGGTGTCTTTCTGCATGTACACCCTCTTACGCTGAAACGCACCAAGTGCAAAACAATGGAATTCCTGTGCTGATATATTCTTCCATACACAATCTATCAAGTGTGCCCAAACACTTCACATTTCCTTCCCAGGCCGCTGGCTCACTTCCATTGCAAATGTTTGGAGTTCAAGGCTGCCAACTAACGCATAAACCTTTGTTTAAATGTATTCTTCCAAAGTGAGGAATATTAAAAGAATCAATACTCCTTACATTTTTGTTAACTAATAGGTAAACAGTTCCCAGGTCTGGTCGAACATAGAGTGAAGTCTCTCTAATCTAGCCCAACAAATATTCCCTCAGAGGGCGGGGAAGCATTGGCATTAGTCACTGGATTAGCAATCCAATCATTCAGGTTACTGCTCTAGGGACATTGGTTCAAATCCTAGCCGTAGCTGGCAGAATTTAAATTTAATAGGTCTGGAGTTTAAGAAAAGCTAGTTTGAGTAATGGTCAACTGTTGTAAAAACCCATCTGGATCACTTTGGGGAAGGAAATCTGCCATGCTTACCCAGTCTGGCCCAAATGCGACGTCAGAGCCCCAGCAATGTGGGGTGACTCTCAAGTGCTCTTAGCACTTATTTACAACCCATAACTTCAGTGCACAGCACATCCATTACTCTCCCACCACCAGCAAGCCAGGGGATCAACACAGTTCGATGAAGAGTTCAGGAGGGATGCCAAGAGCTGCATTAGTATAGCAAAAAAAACGAGGCAATGTGGAGAACACAAGAACACAATAGAAGCAGGAGTCGGCCCCAGGCCTGCCCCTTATTCAGTACAATCATGGCAGCTTCCGCTCCTATCCCGTGCATTTTCCCCACTGCCCTCTATCCCTCGATCAAATAGTTATCCACCTCCAGTTTAAATACTTCTAATGATACAGCCTCCACCACTCCTTGGGGCAGAGAATTCCAGAGATTCACCACCCTCAGAGAAGAAATTTCTCCCACCTGCATTTTAAATGACCAGCCCTGTGTCTTGTATCTGTGTCCCTTTGTTCTAGACTTTCTGACCAGCGAAAACATTCAACTACCTGGTCAAGTGCTCTCAGGATCTGACATGTTTAAATAAGGTCATCCCTCTCTCCTAAACTCCAAGGAATACAGAGCCAGACTATTTAGTCTCTCTTGATGGGACAACCCTCTCATCCCAAGAATTACCCTAGAGAATCTCCTCTGGTCTGCCTGCAAAGGGTGAAGATATTACAAAGGACTATTTGCAGGCCAAGCAGTCGAAGCAGCAACCGAGAGAGAGAGAGAGAGAGAGAGCGAGCGCTAAGCGATCTCACAAACAATAAATCAGATCCCAGGGTCTGCAATCCTGCCACTTCCAGCCATGAATGGTGATGAACAATTAAATAATTCACTGGAGGAACAGGCTCTACAAATATCCCCATTCTTAACTTTAGGGAAATTCAGCACATCAACGCAGAAGACAAGGCTGAAACATTTGCAGCAATCTTCAGCCAAAAGTGCAGGATGGATGACCCATTTTGACTTCTTCCAGAGGTATCCAGCATCACAGATGTCTGTCTTCAGCCAATTTGATTCACTCTATTGGATATTAAGGCATGGAATGCTGCAAAGACAATGGCCCCTGATAACATTCCAGCAACAGTATTGATGACTTGTCCTCCTGAACTTGCTGCACTCTGGGCCAAGCTGTTCCAGTGCAGCTACAATACCTGGAAAATTGCCCAGATATGTCCTGTACACAAGCAGCAGAGCAAATCCAACCCCGCTAATCCCAGCGGTGAGGAGACAGTGACTGCCCTCAACATCAAGACAGCAGGAGGAGCCCTAGCAAAAAAACTGGAGTCAACGGGCTCTAGTTTCGACCTGGGCTCCAAAGATGTGCAAGTTTGGTAGATTGGCCATATAAATTATCCAAGTGTTAGGGGGACTGGCTGAGATTTTGGTCAGTGCAAACCCAATGGGCTGAATGGCCTCCTTCTGCACCATAAGATTCTATGATAAGGTCAGAAATGGGGATGTTCCCTGATGACTGCACAATGTTCAGTATTTGTGACTCCTCAGACACTGAAGCGGTCCATGTCCAAATGCAGCAAGACCAGGACAATATTCAGGCTTCAACTAATAAGTGGCAAGTAACATCTGCGCCACACACATGGTGGGCAATGACTATTTCCAACGAGAGGGAATCTAACCGCTCTCTCTTGATATTCAATGCCATTACCGTCACAGAGTTCCCCCTTTACTTACCATTGACTAGAAACTCAATTTGTCCAGCCATACCAATACCATGGCTACCAGAGGCTGGGAATCCTGCAATGAGTAACTCACCTCTAACTCCCTAAAGTTCATCCATCAGCCACACGGCATATGCAATTATCCTCTAATTGTGGGGTCCTTACATCCCTTGAAGGTGCAAAAGTAAGATATTTAGTTAACTCCAAACATCACAGAATGCAAGTCATCAACAGATACTTTCAACCCTCAAGCCACACCAGAGGCAGAAGCACCAACGTCCTGTTGCATTTGTACAGACACAGATCAGGATCAGTAGATGCAATTCTTTGCAACCTGCAAGTAATCAGTTTCCTTCATTCACCAGTTGCAATACGTGACAGGTTGGTGAATCCGACTATTGCACTGAATGTCGATTGCTTATTCCAGCTTTAATGCAGCAGCGAGTCCCTAAACCCAATCCAGCTAAATCAAACTACCAAAGAACTACTTCCCATACGTACCCACTCTAAATAGGGCAAGACAATGCCAGAGGTTAGGAAAACTGAACCTGATCCACGTTAGGCGTTTTCAGCAGTGTGCAAACTCCTCTCCCTTAAAAACCATTCCAGGTTTTGTTCCAAGTGACCGGCATATTTTCCCCAAACAAGTTTAACCAGATCAACAACTGGTCAACTTACAGGAGTGGCGAGGGATGCAGGCACCTCAATCATAAGAGCTGAAAACGTTCTCGCACAAACCAGACACAAATTAACACTCCTACTTCAAACGTAATCCTCTTCAGAACAGATTTGAGGTTACGTATCAAAAAAAGGAGCTTGCCAAATTGGACTGGAGAGTTTATATCATTAACTTTTCATTCACCAGGAACTTAGTGAAATTCACATCAGAGGGTGATGCATTTTTGTTGACTATTTGTAATTCCCTCAAAGGCCGTTTTTAAAATTAATTTACAGAGTGTGAACATCACTGGCCAGCATTTATAGAAATCATGCAAACCCTACAGTACAGAAAGAGGCCATTCAGCCCATCGAATCTGCACCAACCACAACCCCACCAGGCCTTACCCCCACATCCATACATATTTTACCCACTATTCCTCTAACCTACGCATCTACGATCAATTTAGCACAGCCAATCAACCTAACGCACACATCTTTGGACCATGGGAGGAAATCAGAGCACCCGGAGGAAACCCATGCAGACACGAGGAGAATGTGCAAACTCCACACTGACAGTGACCCAAGCCAGGAACTGAACCCAGATCACTGGAGCTGTAAAGCAGCAGTGCCACCCGATAAATATTCGCTATTTATTCGCCCGAGGTGGTGGTGGTGAGCTGCCTTCTGGAACCACTACAGTGGGTGTTGGTACACCCACAATGTTGTTAAGGAGGGAGTTCCAGGGTTTTGATGCATTGTTGCATCTGTGTTTACTATATACAAGATACGCTTATATACACACGCATTGCTGTTAGGGGGCTCCAGGATTTTAACCCAGTGACAGTAAAGGAACAGCAATATATATTTCCATGTCAGGATGGTGAACGACTTGGAAGGGAACATCTAGGAGTTGGTGTCCCATGCATCTGCTGCCCTTGTCCTCCTGAACATTAATGGTCATGAGTTTGGAAAGTGCTGTGTATGGAACCTTGGTGTATTCCTGCTGTGTATGTTGTAGATGGTGCACACGGCTGCCATTGTTCACTAGCAATGGAGGTATTGAATGTTTGTGGAAGGGGTAGCAATCAAGTGGGTTGCTTCACTGTGGATGGTGTCAAGCTTCGAGCATTGTTGGAGCTGAACGCATCCATCACGCGCCTGACTTGTTGATGGTGGACAGGATTTGGGGAGTCGGAAGTTGAGCATTGATAGGACGAATCTAGTTAGTTGCTGGTCAAATGGATATTGATAGTGAGTGACTGAGTGATGGTAATATCATTGACTGCCAAGGGGAAACACTCTCTTCTTGGAGATGGTCACTACCTGGGCACTTACAAGGCGCAAACATTATTTGGACCTGGATATTGTCCAGGTCTTGCTGCATTTGGACCTGGACTGCTTCAATATCTGAGGCATTGCAAACAGTGCTGAACATTGTCAGACATCAGCAAACATCTCCACTTCTGATCTTATGATGGAAGGAAGGTTACTGATGAAGCAGCTGAAGATGGTTGGGCCATCTAGGGAGCTGGGTTCAGTTGCAACCTGGGATGACTGTCCATGGGGAGTTCACTCGCTCTCCCTGTGTCTGCGTGGGTTTCCTCTGGGTGCTCTGTTTCCTCCCAGTCCAAAGGTGTGCAGGTTAGGTGAAATGGCCACGATAAATTGCCCTTTAGTGTCCCAAGTTAGATGGATTATCCATGGTAAATATGTGGGATTACAGGGATAGGGCCTTGGTAAAATAGTCTGTCAGAGTTGGTGCCAACTCGATGAGCCAGATAGCCTCTTTTGCACGATAGGGATCCTATGATTCTATTCTATGATTAATGTAGATGATAAATAGTTGAAGTCAGCCTTAATCCCTGCAGCACTCCTTGTTCCAATTCGCCAACCAGACAGCAACCCACTTATTCCAACTCCGCTTCCTGTCAGTTAGCCAACCCCTCTCATCGTCAAAATCTGAACTTTATATGTGGCACCCTGTCAAAGTCTTTTAGAAATTCAAATGCAGTGCACATACAGTCCCTCTTTGCTGATCATATCCTCAAAGACTTCTCTTCAAATTGTCAAACATAATTTCCCTTTCACATAACTATGACAACATGTTCTATTGGTTTATGATTCTCTATATGTCTACTACTTCATCAATAATAGATTCTTGCATATTTCAGTGACTGATGTTAGACTAAGCTGCCTATAGTTTCTTGCTGTGTCTCTCCTTTCTGGTACAAAGGTGTTATATTTGTGATTTCCCAATGCATCAGGACCTCTCAGAATTGAGGGAATTTTGGAAGCTTCTAATCAATGCTTATTAGTTTATAATTCCCTCGATTCTGAGGAAGTCCTGGTACATTGGAAAAATCACAAATACAACATCTCTGTTCAAGAAAGAACATTTGGGGCAGTATGGCAGCACGGTGGTTAGCACTGCTGCCTCACAACTCCAAGGATCCGCGTTTGATTTCTGGTTTGGATCACTGTCTGTATAGAGTTTGCACATTCTTGTGTCTGCATAGTATTCCTCCGGATACTCGGGTTTCCTCCCACAGTCCAAAGATGCAGGGGGGTAGGTTCATTGGCCATGCTAAAATTGCCTTTAGTGTCCTAAGATGCATAGAGTAGAGGGATTAGTGGGTAAATCTGTACAGGTGTGGGGGTGGGGGTCTGGGTGGGATTGTGGTCAGTGCAGATTCAATGGGCCGGATGGTCTTTCTATATTGTAGGGATTCTATTCTATTCCTGCAACCACTTCTTTCAAATCCCAGGATATAAGCCATTAGCCTTTAACCCCATAACTTTTCCCTACACTTTTTCTTGAGATGATTGTCCTAAGTTCCTCATTTTATCCACTTCTTTTCTACTACCCAAGAAGATTGACACCATCCAGAATGAAACAACCCACCTGATTGTTACCCCTCTACGATACCCTTTCTTCAATACCTCCACTGCCAATGAACAATGACAATCATGTGCACCATCTACAAGATGCACAGCAGGAATTCACCAAGATTCCTTAGGCAGCACTTTCCAAACTCATGACCTTTACCATTTAGAAGGACAAGGGCTGTAGACACATGGGAACACCACCATTTGGATGTTCCCCTCCCAGCCGTTCACCATCCTGACACGGAAATATGTTGCTGGTTCTTCATTGTCGCTGGGTCAAAGTCCCAGAACTCCGTAACAGTAGTGTGTATATATATCTTGTACATGGTACACATAGATGCAACTGGGAGCTATGAAGGGAGTGAATGTTTAAATGGTGGATGGGGCGATCAAGGGACTGCTTTATCCCAACACTGTTGAGGTTCGAGTGCTGTTAGGGCTGCACTCGTCTAGACAAGTAGCAAGTATTCCACATACTCTTCACACTTGTGCCTCGTAGATGCTTGGTGCTGTTCCTCGGCTCTTCATTGAGCTAGGACTGATCCATTGGCTTGATGGTAGCGGTAGAATGGGAGACATGCAGATCAAGGAGATTACAGATTGTGGTGGAGTAAATTCTGTTGCTGCTGATGGCCCACAGTGCTTCACGAATGCCCTGTTTTCAGCTGCTAGATTGGTTCTGAATCTAACCCATTTAGCACAGCAGTGGCACCACACAATATGATGGATGTTAGCTTTAGCATGGAGAGGACTCAGTTGCAACAAAGAGTGTCTGTGACTGTTATAATGACAGACGTGTATGATTGAGGGCGAGGTTGAGTGTTTTTTTGTCCCTCTTATTTCTCTCATCAGCTTTTGCAGGTACATCCTTCAGAAATCAGTCAGTGGTGTAGCTATATTGAGACAATCTTGGCAATGGACAGTGAAGATGCCCCACCATGTGTATACTTTGTGCCCTTGCTACCCTCAGTGCTTCTTTGGTAGTGCTCGATGTGGAGCTATATTGCCCCATTCACTAAGGAAAGAAAGATAGGTGGCAATCAGCTCACTTTTGATCTGATGCCATGAGACTGGAGTCAACGTTGAGAACTCCCAGGCTAACACCACTGTATACAGTGGTGTACAACCTTCAACATATATCACTGTGCCACCACTTCTGGTGGGTCTGTTGTGCTGGTGAGATAGAATAGAGCCAAGAAAAACGATGGAGGTATCTGGGACATTAGCTTTTAACGCAGCTGAGAAAAATGAGACTTCCCCAAAACACTGCAACCAGGATCACTGAGGAAATTGTCTCTCCAGCATTTACTACTCTGGCACAGAATACCTGAGAGCAGAAACATGTGGTGGAACTATTCCTTCCCACTGAGCTACATTTTGAACATGTACAAGGCTCACTTCAGGACATTCAGGTATCAATGTTGTGATTCCCACCTTCCTGAGCTGCCAGAATTCATGGCCACTCTCCCAGAAACAAGAAAGGTCAAAAGGAGTATTTAAATATTTTTCTTAACCTCATTTTCCTGAGCATGTTCAATCTATTAGTGATAAAAATGTCAGAGATGGGAAAGAGGCTGTTTGACTGACAGTCAGGATTGTCACATCAAGGTCGTAAGGATGAATGAAAACACGTTCAGTGACAAATGGTGAGAATGGAAGGGTAGCTTGGTTGGCAACGGGTCCCATGATGAAACCACAGAGAATACGTTCAACTAGAGTCAACAACCCAGCCAACATCCTCATGCACTTAGGGCAGCAAAGTGCTTAGCACTGTTGCCTCAGTGCCAAGGACCCCAGGTCAATTCCCAGCTTGGGTCACTATCTGTGCAGAGTCTGCATGTTCTCCCTGTGTCTGCGTGGGTTTCCTCCCACAATCTGAAAAGTGCTCTGATTAGGTGCATTGGCCGTGCTAAATTCACCCTCAGTGTACCCGAACAGGCACCAGAGTGCAGCAACTATGGGATTTTCACAGTAACTTCAGTATCTTGCAATGTTAACGTAAGCCTACTTGTGACTAATAAATAAACTTTCAACTTTTAAATCAATTTATGACATGTCTACTCTGGTTTCATGGTTTTTCTCTTTGAACACTGACACTCTTAATATTGAAACCAATGATGACCCTCACTCAGCCTGCTTTCAATGGAGAATGTTGTTTTAGCTGGGGGCAGGCTGGCTGGAATAGTTATCAGATTGCCTTTCCTCTGAAAGGAATTCTTTTGATGTCAGATTCAGGGTCACATAGAAGATACGGAACACTACAAGTCCCAGGAGAGCACCATCAGATTATAGTCAAGGAGGGAGGATAAGTGTCATCTGACTTGTTCATTCTTTATTAAAACTCGTACGGCACTCCATTTGTAGAATCCTCTGCCACACGTCCCAAGTTATTACAACCAGCAAAGTCCTCATATTGGATCAGTATGAATTGTGTATCGATTTCTGCGGATTTCGCTATACCTGATACAGTTTAGAATTATTGAATCATACAGTGCAGAAGGCTATTCAGCCCATCAAGTCCACGCTGACCACAATCCCACCCAGATCCTCTCTCCATAACGCCATTTACCCAAGCTAGTCTGTACATAAACTGAGCCAGGTTCCTGTGGGCGCAGAAGTGAAGCCAATTCCTCTCCTGCAGATTCATTCCAGTTTTCCCTCCTGCAATCACCTCTGTGAATCAGAGTGCCTGTGGACAGGGGGAGAAATGTCACAAGAGAGGAAGAAAGGAAAAAAGGTAAAGGAAAAACAAGGGCAATTCCTTGTGACATTTTAAAGGTAGAAGTTATGAAACCAACCACTCAATGGCAACATCAATTTTGTGCTAATAATGTAAATAGTCAGAGGTGAATGAAAAGTGGTTTTAAAGAAGGCAAGTCCAGCCATGTTACACCTTTACCTTAGGGTATATATTTCAGACTCCTGGCCGCTATCTGAACAGCTTTAAGAAGTCAGTGTCAGGTGGCATCGCCTTGAGCAGCAGCCAAACCAAACACTTGCAACTGTGAATTACAGCAAAGACACAAAGGATGTGAGTGACACTTCATTCTCAGCCTAATAACCACCCTGTGCAGCTTTCAAAATCTCCAATGAATGATAACCTTAGAAAGCTTTTAACATTCTTCAGATCTTTATGAACAAGTGATCGTTTTATTCCCAGCTGAAAAGATCCAAGTCGGTTTGCTTGCAATTCTGTCAGCTCACAGCTACACCAGAATTCCTACAGTGCAGGAGGCGGCCATTTGGCCCATCGAATCTGCACAGATTCTCCGAAAGAGCATCTTACCTAGGCTCACACCCCCACCCTATCCCCATAAACCCATGCATTTACCATGACTAAACCACTTAACCTACATATCAGTCAGAGTTACACATGGAAACAGGCCCTTCAGTCCAACTCATTCATACCGACCAGCCTTCCTAAACCAAACAAGCCCCATATCCCTCTAAACTTTTCCTCTCTATGTACCTGTCCAAATGTATTTTAAATGTTGTAATGTTGTATAGTGCCTGCTTCTACCATCTCTTCTGGCACCTCACTCCATACACCCACCACCCTGTGTGTGAAAAAAGTGCCTCTCATGTCCCCTTTAAATCTTTCCTATCTCACCTTAAACCTGTGCCCTCTAGATTTAGGCTCCCTTCTATCTTGTGCGTGTGTGCGTGCGTGCGTATGTGAGATAGAGAGAGAGAGAGAGAGAGAGAGAGAGAGAGAGAGAGAGAGAACCTTGGCTTTTCATCTATGATTTGGACATCTTTGGACTCAAGGTCAATTCATGATTAAAAAGCATGAAACTTAAACCAAGTAAAAACCACTGGCACAGCGTGCTGCTGTCTAACGTGCCACAATGACTGACAGGCTACATAGTCCCTAATTCAAGAAGGCAGTGGACCAGAGACAGAATGGAGATTGAACCCATACTGATCCACACACGAGTCCATGAGTAGCATTCGCAAGGCAGTGAAACTCCCTTCCTAAAGTACTGTGGGTGTGCCTAAACCAGATAGTCAGTGGTACAGTTCAAAAAGGGCAATTACTCATCATCTCAGGGTCAACTGGGGATGGATAACGAACTCTGGTCTTGTTAGTGATGATGTAAAGATGCCGGCGTTGGATTGGGGTGGTAAGAACTCAGTAAGAATTTAGCAACACCAATTTTTAATCCAACCGATTTATTTGATAGTAAAATTGCGAGCTTTCAACACACTGTCTCTTCCTCAGGCAAATGCAGTGTTCTGGACACTGCATTTGCCTGAGGAAGAGACAGTGTTGAAAGCTCGCAATTTTACTATCAAATAAATCGGTTGGATTAAAAATTGGTGTTGCTAAATTCTCACTGAGTTCTTGCTGGTGATGCCCACAATGCGTGAATTTGCAAAAATGCAGTAGTCCCACAATCAATAGATTAACACAGTAATGCAACATCAAATTACCAGAGGGTGACCTATCAGCGAACAGAACCAGGCCTGTAAACAGTCTCGTACTGAAGCACTGTGGAGCCCAGCACCAAGGAGTGAGAGGAGGCTAAAGTGTTTATAGGGTCAGAAAGTGTCAAGCAGATAATCCTATCCCTCAAAGATCGCCTTAACAGTGCCCAGCTAATAACTGGGACAACTGCAAACCTGTCACAACAGGGGCTCCAGCTGATTTTTAAAAAAGAATACAGCCAACAATTAGAATAGACGACTACTTAGTTAGGATGATGTCAGAACAGGCCTCAGTAATTTCCAAGAAATTTGAAACATTGGTAAATCATTTAAATGTGTGTTTTGTGATCATTTTAAAGCACCAAAAACTAACAGATTGACTTTCATACAGCCACAACGTACAGAAAGAACAACATTACATTCCACTAAATCACTCAAATCTCCGGATAGACAATCGGTATGCCAACTCATATGGCCAATTATACCATTACTTGCCTGACAGCACAAGACATTCTATGGAATCACGTGGAATGCCTACCTCCCAGAGAAGATGCAGTGTGGTCAAGTCTGCCCCAGTACGGAACACAATAAGTCGTCTTACAACACCAGGTTAAAGTCCAGCAGGTTTATTTGGTAGCTTTTGGAGTCCGAAAGCTTGTGCTACCAAATAAACCTGTTGGACTTTAACCTGGTGTAGTGAGACTTCTTATTGCGTTTACCCCAGTTCAACGCCAGCATCTCCACATCACGGTGCACAGTACTATTAGTCAATCGGCTGTCAGAGTCCCAGATCACTGTGTGAATGGTCAACTGCTGGGACAATGGCAAGATGATACAACAGATAAACAAGGCCCTGGAAAACACACCAATGATGTACATCTCCATTTATAAATTATACTTTTCAAACGGGCGAACAAATGAGCACACTGTTCAGTGAAAACTATTTCTGTACTTCCTGCACTGAATATGTACTTGAGGACAAAAGGGCTCAATGTAAATGTAACTTCCAGTAAGGTTGCACATTAGTTGTCCCTGGGTTTGATTCCCAGATTGGGTCACTGTCGAGTTTGCATGTTACCTCCTTGTTTGCATGGCTTTCTTCCCAAAGTCCAAAGATGTACTGGTTAGACACATTGCCACACTGAGGGAAAGTTTAGTGTGGCCAACTAGTGAATTTTCACAGTAACTTCATTGTTCAGTTTACTTCTGACTAATAAATGAACATAGAACATTACAGCGCAGAACAGGCCGACCAACTGAGAAAAAACAATGACCCTCTAACCTAAACCATTCCCTTTTCATCCATAAACCTATCCACAGACCTCTTAAACGCCCCCAAACTTGGCGCATCTACAACTGCAGCAGGCAGGGCATTCCATACCCTTACCACCCTCTGGGTAAAGATAACCATTTAACATAGAACATTACAGCGCAGAACAGGCCCTTCGGTCTTCGATGTTGCGCTGACCAATTAAGAAAAAGCAATGACCCTCTAACCTAAACCATTCCCTTTTCGTCCATAAACTTATCTACTAACCTCTTAAACGCCACCAAACTTGGCGCATCTACAACTGCAGCAGGCAGGGCATTCCATACCCTTACCACTCTCTGGGTAAAGAACCTACCTCTGACATCCGTCCTATAACTACCACCCCTTAATTTAAAGCTATGTCCCCTCGTGCTAGCTTTCTCCATCCTAGGAAAAAGGCTATCACTGTCCACCCTATCTAAACCTCTAATCATCTTATATGTTTCAATAAGGTCTCCTCTTAGTCGCCTTCTTTCTAACGAAAACAACCTCAAATCCCTCAGCCTCTCTTCATAAGACCTGCCCTCCATACCAGGCAACATCCTGGTAAACCTCCTCTGTACCCTCTCCAATGCCTCCACATCTTTCTCATAATGTGGGGACCAGAACTGCACACAATACTCCAAGTGCGGCCGCACTAGAGTTTTGTACAGTTGCAACATGATGTTGCGGCTCCGAAATTCAATCCCCCTACCAATAAAAGCTAAGAGTTAAGTTCTTTTTGATAGCACCCACTCGACTCCAGACACCACAAGCCATGGGGAGATTAAGAAAGCAGAAACTGGGCTTTTCCCTTCATACCCCTTCTTCCCTAAAAAGCAGCAGGTCCGAGTCATTTCTCTTATCAGTGTTTGGCACCGAACATCAGATCGCCCCACAAGAAAACATCACAACTTAGAACAAAAAAACAAGCTGGCTTTTTGAGAATCAGAATCTCTACAGTGCAGAAGGGGGCCATTTGATCCATCAGGTCTGCACCAGCTTTCCAACAGAGCATCCCACTCAAGCCCCATCTCCCACATATTTACTCTGCTCATCCCCCAACCTATGTTACTTTGGACTGAAAGGGGCAATTTATCATGTCCAATCCACCTAACCTGCACATCTTTGGACTGTGGGAGGAAACCCACACAGACATGGGGAGAACATGTGGACTCCGCACAGACAGTGACCCAACTTGGGTCCCTGGTGCTGTGAGGCAGCAGTGCTAACCACTGTGCCAGCATGCTGCCTACACAGTCATCTTCTGGCACCTGGTCACCAGCCAATAATCTCTGCTAGGAAGAATATGCAGGTTACTATACCCCAGGAGGAAACAGTCACATTCACAATCAAGGGAGCAAAAAGGGTGGGCAAGGTAACAGAGTGATGGAATGTGTTAGAGTAACACCCAAATACAATTGCTGAAGAGAGAGAGAGAGAGAGAGAGAGAGAGAGAGTATAGATTTTATTTTACTAAACAGAAGCAGCTGGAGGTTCCCAGACAAAACTCAACATCCATACTAGATTGGTATCAAGGATAAAGAAAAAAATTAATCCAGAATTTAGGTGGTAGGGTGGCACAGTAATTATCAGGGACTTGGGTTCAGTTCCAGCCTCAGGTCAGTGTGTGGAGTTTGCACATTCGCCTGTGACTATGAGAGTTTCTTCTGGGTGCTCCGGTTTCCTTCCACAGTCCAAAGATGTTGGGGCTAGGCTGATTGGCCATGCTAAATTGTCCCTTAGCATCAGGGGCATTAGAGGGTAAATACGTGAGGTTACGGGAAAAGGGCCTGGGTGGAATTGCGGTTGGCGTAGACTCAATGGGCCGAACGGCCTCCTTCTGCACTGTCAGTTCTATGAGAGTTATGCTTGGGACAGGAAACCGACGCCAGAAAGACTGGGCTGAGATTCAATGCACTGCATCCTGGTCCGAATGTGGAATTCCATCTAAGCAAAAAGATTAGATTATCAGCCTAACAGAAAAACAAAAATATTGAATACATGCATTACTATGCCAGAAGTAAGGCTGAACCGAAGATGAACAGAAGCGTGTGCTTCCAAACGTAGCCTTGTTGCTGGAATTTAACTTTGCTCAGGGCCTCCATGACTCAGCTCCACATCAATCACTAGCTTTAGGCAGGTGAATCATACCACTGCAATCTGGGGCAATTAATCATCCTTGCTGCAAGACTGGTATAGGCAAACTCCCAAAGCACCCCCAGGTTAAGGAAAAAAAGAGGAAAAGAAAAGATTGAAAATGAAATGAGTTCTGAATCATTAAGCTTCTGCGGGCTATCAATTGAGAACTGTGCAATCCTGCAAATGTAGAGCTTCCAGGCTAATACTTAAACAAAAAGACACTTGGACAGAGGACTGGAATGAGAAAAGTTAACTAGAAAAACAACAACTTCACCCAATTAATATATCTGATTTGCAAACTTTTAGTAAAAAAAAAAATTATTAATAGGCAATAGCTGAAAATTGTGAATAAATAATCTAGTTATTTGCATACTGATATGCAATGAGTAAGGCCACGCAGTGACAATGTCAAATTCTGCATTTCTATCTACTTTCAACTTTCATAAAAAAACCCAATCACCTTTTCAACGTTGCTTCGTAACACCAACTTTTTAACCCCAGATCTAATTCACCGTTCCAATGGACTGCGTCCCCTTCCCGCTCCCCTCTTCCCCAATCACACGTATCCCGTATTCCCAGATATACAACTAGCCCAGATTATTTCCAAAAGTACCTTTCAGGAAACTGCAGCTCCCGACTAACCAAAGGCACTTTTAGAGACTAGCATCGACAGCATCCTTTACTGGAGGGTCCAAGATAACCAACAGGGGTTTCACATCATCTGCTGTCCCATTCTATAATTCATGTACCTATTTATTATACTCGCAAAGCAAGTTGCTTTCAACTGCAGTCATTACTGTACCTCAATGGACAGGCAGATCCCTAGTCCGCTTTGTGTGATATAAAATGCTAACATACATCAGTAAAGACCAAGGTGGTGCAGTTACAGGTATGAGCATCTGCAGGGAAACATTTCAAACATTCCAACAGCTAACCACTCAAGGGCGTCATGGAGATAAAAGAAAAACAAAACTTGTATTTATGTAGAGCCACCAGATATCTCAATGAAGTATTTTCAAAGTGCTGTCATTGCTGTAATGTAGGAAACACAGCAGTCCACATAATTTTTTTTTATTGATTTGCATCGCTGGCCGGCCAACATTTATTGCCCATCCCTAGTTCCCGAGAGCAGTTGAGAGTCAACCACGCTGCTGTGGTTCTGGAGTCACATGTAGGCCAGACCAGGTAAGGATGGCAGATTTCCTTCCCTAAAGGATGGGATTTGATTTATTATTGCTGGATGTATTAGTATACAGTGAAAAGTATTGTTACGCAATACAAAGCACGCCGTTCTTAGAGAAGGACAGAGTGCAGAATGTAGTGTTAAGTCACAGCTAGGGTGTAGAGAAAGATCTACTTAATGAACCAAATGGGTTTTTTCCAACAATGGTTTCACGGTAATCAGTAGATCCTGAATTCCACTTGTTAAAAAATGTAATTCAAATTCCACCATCTGTCATGGTGGGATTTGAACACAGTTCCCTAGAATATTAGCTGAATTGCTGGATTAATAGTCTATTGATACCACTAAGCCATCGCTAATGAGAGGCAAATATTGGCCAAGACACCAGGTTAACTCCTCTGCTCTTACTCAAAATAGTGCCTAGGATTTTTTTTTAACATCCTCTCAAGCAGACAGATGGGTTTAACCTCCCATCCAAACGATGGCAATTCTGGCAGTACAGCACTCTGCTTAGTAACGCAATAGAGTGGCAAGCTTGGTTTCTATATGGGCGTCACTAGCTGGATCAGCGTTTATTGCCCATCCTTAATGGCTCTCTTTGGTGACAGTGGAACTACTACAGTCCATAAAACTAGGTACACCCACAGTGCTGTTAGGAAGGGCATTCCAGGATTTTGACTCAGCGACAGTGAAGGAACGGTGATATATCCCTAAGTCAAAATGGCGAGTGGCTAGGAAGGGGACTTTCAGGTGGTGATGTACCCAGGTATCTGCTGTCCTTGTCCTTCTAGATTGTAGAGGTCGTGGGTTTTCAAAGGAACCTTGATGAGTTCCTGCAGTGCATCTTGTAGATGGTACACACTGCCACCACTATTCAATGGTGAGGAAAACTGAATGATTCTGGAAGGCATAGCAATCAAGAAGACTGCTTTCTCCTAATGGTGTTGAGCTTCGAGTGATGTTGAAGCTTATCCAGACAAGGAAAAGCGCATACCACCACATCCCGATTAGTGTTTTGTAGATGGCGGACAGGCTTTGGGGAGTCAGGAAGTGAGTTACTCTTCTCATGATTCCTAGCATTTGACCTACTCTGTACCTACATGACTAGTACAGTTCAGTTTATGGTCAATGGTGAGCATCTGGATGTTGATTCAGCAATGATAATGCCGCTGAATGTCAAAGAATGATGTTAAATCCTCCCTTGGAAATGGTCATTGCATGGCACTTGTGGGGCACAAATGTTATTTACCATTGTCTAGGTCTTGTCGCGTTTGGACATGGATGCCTTCAGTACCTGAGGAATTGCGAATGGTGAACAACGTTCAGCCATCATCAAAACATCCCCATTTCCGACTTTATGAGGGAAGAAAGATGAAGCAGTCAATGGGAATGAGGAAAAATCATCCGCTGGTTGGAGCAAAGCCTGGTAAAAAGGATGATGATATGGTAGTTGGAGGTCAATCATTTCAGCTCCAGGACACCACTGCAGTCAGGGTAGTGCCCTCGGCCCAACCATCTTCAACTGTTTCATCATAAGCTAACAAGGAAGAGTTGGCAGTGTCAGTATAGCTTGCTATTGTTGTGCCAAGGTGGATGCGGGATGGTTGATTCATTTCCATTCACTGGGGTTGAATACAACCAAGTGCTGCTAGACCATTTACAATTCAAGAGATATTGCACTGTGTCTGTAAGCCAGACTGGGTAAGGACAGTAGATTTCCTTCCCTAAAGGACATTAGTGAACCAGATGGGTTTTTACAACAATTGACAGTGGCTTCACAGTTATCATTAAACTTCTAATTCCAGGTATGTGAGTTGTTAAATTTGACCATCTGCCCTGGTGGGATTCGAACTCGGTTCCCAGAGCATTACCCTGGGTCTCTGGATTGCTAGTCAAGTGATAATATGAATGTGCCACTGTGTCCTTGCATGAAGACAGGATACCCTCAGCTGTAGTAGGCAAGATACTGGAGCAAAAGATAAAGGAAAATTAACAGAGGCAGCTGCACATATCTTGGATGCAAAGAAATTCATGAGCTCCTCGCATTTGATGTTCGAGGCAAGGATGGTGTAGAAGGATGCGAGGTGGCAGCTGCTGCTGGAAGGAAGAAGCTCAGAGTTGTCCCTGACCTCCAAGGTGATCCTGGTGCCACCAGTAGTTTTGTTGTGAAACATCAGGTTTTACCTAGAAACAAATCTACAAGAGCAGAAACAAACAGCAAGGGTAGCAGACAGGTAAGAAATCTCCATATACACAGCACTCCCCCAGGATCAATGAATAGAAAGCTAGCAAAGAAGCTCAAAGGAAGGACTATAAGCAATAGTTCCATCTTCCAGGCAGACATAACGTAATCATATTAGCTTTTGTGAAAGTTTCCTCTATCATAAAGGTTGCAATCAAATTGACACTGCACAGAAATGCACATTTGTCACTGCATTACTGTCTGCTCTCAGATGGGAGACAAAAAACAACAAAAATTACAGCACAGGAACGGACCCTTCGACCCTCTAAGCCTGTAACGACCATGTTGCCTGACTTAACTAAAACTCCCTACCCTTTTGGGGATTAAAAGAAAATTAGAGCACAGGACAAGGCCAAAGTCAACAAAACCAGTAACTTGTTGAAGTCATAACAGCTTACTATTTACTTTCCTTGCTTCATAGAATCCCCACAGTGGCATTTAGCCCAATAAGCCTGCAGCAAGAATCCCACCCAGACCCTATCCCTGTAATCACATGCATTTGCCCTGCTAATCCCCCTGAGACTAACAGTGATTTAGCATGGCCAATCAACCTAACCTGCACATCTTTGGACAGAGAGGAAACCGGAGCACCTGGAGGAAACACACATGGACTCAGAGAATGTGCAAACTGCACACAGACAGTGACCCGAGCCAGGAATTAAACCTGAGTCGCTGGCACTGTGAGGCAGCAGTGCTAACCACTGTGGCAAAATGATCAGTATCTTAAAACATAGTAAAATAAATTCCAGGTCATTAACCACACATGAGAGCAATCAAACTAAATGGCTGAGACCGGACCACACGAGATATTAGGAAAGACAGGTGATCAAGAGCTTTGTCAAAGAGGGAGGTTTTAAATACTGTAGCAATTTAAAAACAACACATCTGGAAAGATTTCAGGAGAAAATTTAGTATTGTTGGCCTCTGGCAGGATGGATTTAAAGCTTTCTGGATCAAGTGCACATCCACATAAAACAAAATGGAACGGAGCAATTACTTTTTCTTACTGATTGCCATAATCTTATCGAATGGTGGAGAAGGCCTGATGGGCCGAATGACCTATGACTACTCCCAGTTCTTCTGTAACAATAGAGTGAGGCACTGATACACCTCCAACACCCACAGAACTACCCCTCAGTCAAATGGATGAAGGGAGCACCAGAGAACATGGTTCCTCCACAATACATGCATTCATTCCCTACAGTGTAATCATTAACAGTGAGGAGGAACCATCAATAACAGTCTGGCAGTAGATGAACTCTCAAGAACCAATGGCTACTCTCTCGATGAACCTGTCTGCTTCGTTGAAAAAAGTATCTTCTGCAGATTCAGAGAAGAGCAGTCCGTGAAGCTACGTCTGTGCCAAAAAAGTAAAGTTGTTTTCCTAGCGCTTACAGGATGGGGAGGAAAACACTGGCTTGCGTGTCCTGTGACAGGCTGCTGTCAGTAGGAGACCTAGTGCATAGTTTAACTATTGTTCTGCACAAATAAACTATGAATCAGCTGTGAGAGGCAGGATCCTTCTCACTCTACAATCAACTTTAAACTGCACGTCACTTCTCCTGCTCCTTCATACAAAAATCAGGAAAAGTAATCGCACCATCCCTTTTTGTTTTACGTGGACGTACCCTTGATCTGGAAAGCTTTTATCCTATGTTGCAAGCAGCACAGAAATAAACCCAACATCACCTAAACAAAATCAGACATGTCAACAAAATCAGAGACAGTCCAAAGATGTACACATTAGGTGGATTGGCACTGGTAAATTGCCCTGCATCCTCCAAGTTGCATAGGTGAGATGGATTAGCCAGGGAATTATGGCAGGTTACAGGGATAGGGCCTCTAAGACACTCTGTCAGAAAGTCAGTGCAAGCTCTTAAGAACATAACTAGGAGCAGGAGTGAGCCATCTGGCCCTCGAGCCTGCTCCACCATTCAGTAAGATAATGGTTGATCTTCTTGTAACTCAGCTCCACTTATCCATCCACTCACCATAACCCTTAATTCCTTTACTGTTCAAAAATTTACATATCCTTGCCATAAAAACATTCAATGAGGTAGCACTGCTTCACTGGGCAGGGAATTCCACAGATTCACCACTCTTTGTGAAGAAGTTCTTCCTCAACTCTGTCCCCAAGTCTGTTTCCCCTTATTTTGAGACAATGCCCCCACCAGTGGAAACAACTTCCCTGCTTCTATCTATCTATTCCCTTCATAATCTTATGTTTCTACAAGATCACCCCTTGTTCTTCTGAATTCCAATGAGTGTAGCCCCAGTCTTCTCAGCCTTTCCTCATAATCCAACCCCTCTCAACTCAAGAATCAACCAAGGTCCAGATTTGGACATGATGGGCCAAATGGCCTTTTCTACACTGTAGAGATCCTAAGGTTCTTTGTAGAATCATTCTTATTTAGAGTTATAGAAGTGTACAGAAATGTAGCAACCTTCCTGCCCCCTGGGGCTGAAGCAGCTGTTTGCTCCAAATTGTACATGCAGCAACCAAGAGACAGGACCTACTCCCATGACAATTCTTGGCACATGGATTTATTAATATACCATTGTAATTTCATTCTGGCAGTACCAATACTTTCTTCCACCTTCTTCTGTCAGGATAAATATACAAAAGTCTGAGATCACGTACCAAGAACAGCTTCTTCCCTGCTGCCATCAGACTTTTGAATGGACCTATCTTATATTAAGCTGATCTTTCCCTACACCCTAGTTATGACTGTAGAGCTATATTCTTCAACCTTTCTTCTCCCCTATGTACTCTATGAACAGTGTGCTTTGTTTTTATATTGCAAGAAACAAAACTTTTCACTATACCCCAATATATAAAGTAAACTCATTTAGGCTCAAAACATTAGCTCTTCTCTCCTTATAGAAGCTGCCAGACCTGCTGAAATTTTCCAGCATTTTCTCTTTCGGTTTCAGATTCCAGCATCTGTAGCGATTTGCTTTCATAAAGCAAACTTCATTTACTGGTCACAAGTAGGTTTACATTAATACTGTAATGAAGTTACTATGAAAACCCCCTAGTCGCCACGTTCTGGTGCCTGTTTGGGTACACTAAGGGAGAACTCAGCATGGCCAATTTACCTAATCTGCACATCTTTGGACGTGGAAGGAAACCGGAGCACCAGGAGGAAACCTATACAGACACAGAATGTGAAGATCAGACAGTGACCCAAGCTGGGAATTGAACCTTGGTCCCTGGCGCTGTGAGGAAGCAGTGTTAACCGCTGTGCCATCACCTGACAATAAATCAATTCAAAAATCACAGCCAGCCCATCAAGAGGAAGCTTAGATGACACGCTGCCCCTGAAAAGGGGAAACAAAACATAAGAACGTCTGCCAGTTCTTACCATCCAATGGCCATTTTCAAAAGGGGTAGAATAATACAAAGCAAAATAGCAATTTTTTTTTTAAAAAATTCAGCATTAAGATGGTCTTTAAAAATTGCAATTAGTGTTAACAGCTTTCTCCAATTACTATTTACCTATATAAAAGACGTATCACAGTTTATGTAGACTTCAATCAGATATAGTTCTACGCCTGCACACATCAATAACTTCATCAGATCACAATCAACATTGCCACCACCTCAGGAGAAACAAAACTGGAACAAAAACGGTTGCTAAAACAAACTATGGGTTTGATTTTTGAAAAGGTGTTCCCTTCCCAAAACCCAGACACACAGTGTCCGTTTCTCGGCCTATCCAAACCATAACCAGCCAAAAGGCAGGAGAGGAATAAAACCTGTAACATTCTGCGATCCTCAATTTTAACTGGACTCTTAAATAAACGTCTTCCAACATTACAGCAGCTTCCCCAAAGATGACACACCTTGTTTAGGTCTCTGGATTCCTCTTTCCCCAGCTCTGTTCCATTCTTAAGAGGTGACTCCTTCGGATGCAAGCCTGCTAAACAAAAAGAACCAAGAAAATCACCTTTAGTGGCTTGGGTGCAACTGTCTAGATCGAAATAATCAAGTCTCACAACACCAGGTTAAAGTCCAGCAGGTTTATTTGGTATCACAAACTTTCAGAGCGCTGCTCCTTCATCAGGTGAGTGGTGAGTAAAAGCTCATGATTCCAAATAAACCTGTTGGACTTTAACCCTGGTGTTAGGAGACTTCTTACCCAACCCAGTCCAAAAATCAGCATCTCCACATCATGAAATAATCAAATGTGGGCAAAACGAGCAATAATAAACATACTGCCAACAATGCCAAAGCCCAGAAAATCAAAGGCCTTGCAATTATGTGAAAATTAGGTGACAAATATTTAACATAAAAACAGGAATACCAGAAACACTCAATAGATCAAGCATCATCTGCAGGGTGACAGTCAACATTTCCAATCATTGGCATTGTACAAATGATTACAAGGATGTTACCGGGACTGGAAGGTTCGAATCAGAGAGAGGCTGGAGAGGTTAGGACTTTTCTCCCTTGAGCATAGGAGGATGAGGGGCAACTTTATAGGAGGTTTATAAAATCACAAGGGGCATAAATAAGGTTAACAGCCAAGGTCTTTTCCCCAGGATAAGGGAGTCATAGAATCAATGAATCCCTACGTTGCAAAGAGAGGCCCATTGAGCCTGTACCAACAACAATTCCACCCAGGCCATTTCCTTGTAACCCCTACTTGTTCCACTAACACCACGGGGCAACTTACCATGGCCAATCCACCTAACTTATGCATTTTTGGAGTGTGGAAAAAAACCGGAGCACCCAGAGGAAACCCACAAAGACACAAGGAGAACATGCAGCCGCTACACAACCGCCCGAGGCCTGAATTGAACTCTGGCACTGAGAGACAGCAGGACTAATCACTGTGCCACCCGCAAAACAAGAGAAAGTAGGTGTTCAATGAGGGAGGGATTTAAGAGACCTGAAAGGCAATATTTCCAAGCAGAGGGCAATGCGTACACATAGAGTTGCCAGAGGAGGTGGTAGAGGCGGGATACAATTACATTTAAAAAAATATTTGAACAGGTACATGGATGGGAAAGGTTTAGAGGGATATGGGCCTAACGCAGCAAATGGGGCTAGTTCAGTTTAGGAAGCCTAGTTGGCATGGATGAATTGGGCCAAAGGGTCTGTTTCTACGCTGCATGTCTCTGACTCAAACTGGTTAATAATTTTGAATAAAATTCCTACATTAATGCATTAAAATGCTGCACAAAGCAGCATGTAATTGTTTCAACAATTACATTACACTTGAGCAGCAACTACAGCAAAAGCAGTGAAAAAAGAGTGGAGTCCAGTTCGTGTAAACCCAGTTGTGGGGGAAGCTTCAGTCTGGATCCTTTAAACCTTGCCACAATTATGGGATCGCCTTGCTCGAATCAGAACCTCAGGATACCTGAAAGTGGCAGATATCCCCAATGGCTGGGCTTCTTTCAAAGTGGATGTGGAGAGGGCATTTCCACTAGTGGGAGAGACCAGAACCTGAGGGCACAGCCTCAGAGTGAAGGAAGAGCTCCTCTAAAACAGAGGAGAGGGGGAATTTCTTCAGCCAGAGTGGTGAATGTGTGGAACTTTTGCCACAGAAGGCCGTGGTCATTGAGTGCCTCTGAAACAGAGATAGACAGGCTCTTGATCAACAAAGGAACTCAAGGGTTATGGGGAGAATGGAGATGAGGAAAAATATCAGCCACCAATTGAATGACGGAGCAGAGTCAATGGCCAAATGACCTAATGCTGCTCTCATATCTTATGGTCTTCCCACTTCAACAGAATCCTGACCATTTCTGCATCAAGGTACTGCCACATTATTCTTAAGGGGGTGGACATTGATTTCTTTGCACACTGCAACATTTTTCACTGTAATGATAATCTTGTTTAAGTGTGTACACCTGCCCCACCTAACACATTTGCAAAGGGTGGGGGACAGTGTCCCCTTAGCAGCATGACAACATGGCGAGGGAGTCATCCCAAAGGAAGAAGTTTGAAAACCACAGGACTAATTGGTGAAAATTCCAATGCAGTGAGCCACTTACTAAGTTAGCCAAGTGGTTAAGTTGATCTTTGGGACTTCCCATCATGTACAGAAAAGCAAGTTTCAAAAACTTAATCCTGTGAGATGCACTTTCTATTCTGATATGACACTGCTTCTTCAGAGATGCCCAGGAGCTCAAGAACAGAAGGAATTCATTATATTGAAAAACATTTTCCTTCTCAAGTTTATCCTGACTCATACTTACGCATTCCTAACATCCCCCTGGCCAGTGGCCAACAACTCAGCAAACTGCCTGCTTCTCATGTATGAGCTCACAGTTTATGTCAGCAGGCGTTTCGTCTTTTAAAAACATTTCTGCTCGAGATGTCAATAAGCCTGGAAAGGCCACATTTACAGCACATCCCTCGTTACCAAGACGCCTGTGGTGGGTCTTCCTCTGTACTGATGGATTTTAATGCAGGATTGCTGAGGACAGGGAGAGTTCAGAAGCAGCACAGGAACACAGCACTCAATGTCAATGTTTACCTGCCCCACAAGCCACATCTAGCACCGTTGTGTGGCTTCTGGGGCACATAAACATGCCCCATGTTCTTTCCTGCTCCTGTATGAGGCCAGATTTGGTGGTGGTGGTGGTGCGGGGGAGAGGGGGGGGTGTGTGTGTGTGTGTGTGAGTGAGTGGGTGTGCACGCACTTGCAGGCAGAGGAGGGGGCAGCACAGTGGTTTGCGTTTCTACATCACAGAGCCAAAGACCTGGGTTCAATTCTGGCTTGGGTCACTGTGTGGAGTATGCATGTTCTCCTCGTGTCTGCATGGGTTTCCTCCAGGTGCTCTCACAATCCAAAACTGTGCAGATTAGGTTGATTGGCCATGCTAAATTGCCCCTTAGTCTCCAAACTCATGCAGATTAGGGGCGTAAATATATGGGGTTACTGGGATCGGACATGGGTGGGATACTCTGTCGGAGAGCTGCTGTATAATCAATGGGCCGAATGGCCTCCTTGCGCACTGTAGTGATTGTATAATTAGGGAGCATATTCCAAATATTAGTTAGGACTGAAGTTAGCAAACAATCCTATATGCCAAAGGTGGCAGAAGTTCCACACGCTCGCAGAAACGACACTTCCACAAATGGCAACTGATTCAAAGTCTAAATCAGAGTCATGGATTTTTATTAATGCCACAAGACTCTGCACTTTTGTTTCTGCTCAGACTCTGGAGCAGGTATGTTAAATGTTTAAGCTGTTGAACAAATACAAGTTACTCGCACGCACACAAATGCAGAATTATACACTCAGGGAGCAAATATGGAAGATTGAATGCCGAATTAGTGACCCATCGGGTTCTTGATGCATTTTAGGACATTAACATAATTAAAAATCATGACATTCCTTCCAAATGCAACAATCTTCCCTATATATTGCACTAATTATAAGCAGCCATCATTCCCCCTGCCCACCAAACTGCTGCCCATTGAGACAACACCATCAGACCTCATTCAGAAATTCTTCTTCCTGTCACAGGATATACAGCAGCATAAACCTTGATAACTGCAGATTAACATTCAGGAAGACCAGCAGACCACATTGGAAACAGTCAAGTGCGTGAAACGGCATTTATCAATACATGAAACTGTACGTCTTTCCCCCTTCTCTCCTAAAGATACATTTTGATACTGGTTGAAAATATTCATGCCATACAAATGTCAGCCAGTGACAATTTCCAACATCTAACCATCTCCCTTGATATTTAACAGCATTCCCACCATTGAATCACCCCATCCTGACCTCCACTATCAACATCCTAAGGGTTACCACGAGGCAGAAATTGAATTGGAATAATCGATAGGTTGAGAGAGCTCAGTCTCTTCTCCCTGGAGAGATGAAGGTTGAGAGGCGACCTGATAGAGGTTTATAAAATGTTGGATTCTCAGAGGGAGCTCTCAGACCAGAGCTGAAATGGTCGCTACGAGAGGACACAGGTTTGAGGTGCTGGGCAACAAATACAAGAGGAGATTTTAGGCGTAGGTTTTTCACTCAGAGGGTGGTGGGTGAGTGGAATCGGCTGCCGTTGGTGGTGGTGGAGGCGAACTCGCTGGGCTCTTTTAAAAGACTTCTGGATGAGTACATGGGATTTAATGGGATTGGGAGTGACAGATAGTTCTATGGCCTAGTAGGTATATGTATGGTCGGCACAACTTGTGGGCCGAAGGGCCTGTTTGTGCTGTAGCGTTCGATGTTCTATACCCATAGTGTGGCTACAGGAGCAGGTCAGGAGCTGGGAATCCTGTGGCGAGTAATACCCTGCCTGACTCCGCAAAGCCTTTCCACCATCTACAAAATACAAGTGAGGAGTCTGATGAAAGACTCCCTATTTTATTTCTGTCTTTGCTCAGAGTGCAGTTGTCAGTTGCCAAATCTTGTTTCACCTCAGTCGTCATTGGCACCTTCACTTTTTGCTAATTTCTCTCTCCAGTTTTTGGGCTACAAAAACACCCCCTCCCTCTCCACTTACTCTGCTGTTTATTTTATTTCAGTGAACAATTTGCCTTGAAAACTTTCAGTTCTCCTTTTCGTCTTCACCCAACCTTTTCCTCCCCCTCTCGCCAGCTTTCAAAAAAAAATTTCCTAAACTATCCATCCCCCTCCCCGTCCCAATTGAAAACTTTCCTTTCAAAGCACATGACCCTCCAGGCACCAATCCTCCTTGGTTCAATGGGACCAAGATGATTAGAGGTTTAGATAGGGTGGACAGTGATAGCCTTTTTCCTAGGATGGAGAAAGCTAGCACGAGGGGACACAGCTTTAAATTAAGGGGTGGTGGTCATAGGACGGATGTCAGAGGTAGGTTCTTTACCCAGAGGGTGGTAAGAGTATGGAATGCCCTGCCTGCAGCAGTTGTAGATGCGCCAAGTTTGGTGGCGTTTAAGAGGTTAGTAGATAAGTTTATGGACAAAAAGGGAATGGTTTAGGTTAGAGGGTCATTGCTTTTTCCTAATTGGTCGGCGCAACATCGAGGGCTGAAGGGCCTGTTCTGCGCTGTAATGTTCTATTTGCCTGGATGGGTGCAGCTCCAAAAACACTCAAGAATCTCAACACCATCCAGGACAAGGCACCCCTGTTTAATAGGCACCTCGTACACCCTAAACATTCATTCCTTCTGCCACCGGCACACAGCAATAGAGTGTGTATTATACACACAGTGTACCTCACCAAGCAATTCAGCAACAATCCTTTGACAAAACCTTCCAATCCCACCACTTCCATCATCTACAAGGACAAGGGCAGCAGGTACAGTGATTTGCCACACAGCACCAGGAATCCAGGTTCAATTCCCAGCTTGGATCACTGTCTGTGCGGAATCTGCACGTTCACCCCGTGTCTGCATGCATTTCCTCCGGGCCCTCCAGTTTCCTCTCAGTCTGAAAGATGTGCTGGTTAGGTGCTAAATTCTCCTTCAGTGTAGTCAAACTAGGTTTTTTCACAGTAACTTAATTGCAGTGTTAATATAAGCCTGCTTGTGACAATAAACAAACTTATAAACCTGGAAATACCTCCACCTGGAAGTTCCCTTCCAAGTCATTCACCAGCCTGACTTGGAAATCTATTGCCATTCCTTCACTGTCGCTGGGTAAAAAAATCCTGGAACTCTCTCCCTAACAGCACTGTGGGCTGCAGTGGTTCAAAATGACAGCTCTCCACCACCTTCTCAAGGCTGGGGAATAAATGCTGGCCTAGCCTGCAACACCAACATCCCAGAAACAAACGGATACAGCGTTTGCGTACTTTTCCAACTTGTCATTATCCATGACCATGTGGCGTGAGGGGGGAGAAAAGCATCCAATCCTATCCTGGCCTAGTTTGCAGACACAGGATAGTTACGAGAAGAATTCAGAGCTTCACTATCTTCCCCCCACCAACTCTCAGTCAAATGTAAGAACCCCACCAACAATCTGGATTAGACAGTTTCCTCAGAAGAGATTAAATGCTAAAACTAGTTAGCTGGTGCTTCGTATCACAAAGATATAACAAGGGGGCAGCATTCACATTGTATTAATTTTCAACTTTCCCTTGAAGGTTGTAGATCATCGTACGAAATCTATCAGAACAGAAGACAAAAACTTTAAGGTCACCGACCTGAAACATTAACTCCATTTCTCTCCACAGATACTGCTGAGCTTTTCCAGTAGATTTTGTTTTTATTTCAAAGTTTCAGCATCTGCGCTATTTAACTATTATATAAAATCTATAGTGTTCATTCTTGGCATTCACTTATCCTTGATGTGCAATTAAAAAGCAGTTCTACAACAGCAAATTCACAACATCCGCTCAAACTGACTCCATTTCCTTTCAGAAAATTACCAGTAGGCTTAACTAGGACAGGAAACAATGCTTTCAATCTTCAAACACATCTCTCTCAAAACCATGCAGTAACAAGCGTCAGCTTAACAAAGAGCTTGCACGGAGTTTGGGTTGACGATGGGTGAGTGGAGGGGGTGGGATTCTGCCTGTATGATTTTATAAATGGCCCTTGATACCTAAATCAACACCAGAACTGCCAGGGCCGTAGATTCTGGATTTGATTTATTACTGTCACATGCATTAGTATACAGTGAAAAATATTGCTTCTTGCGTGCTATACAGACAAAGCATATCATTCAGAGAGAAGGAAAGGAGGAAGTGCAGAATGTTATAGGTAGAATGTAAAGGAAGCTGGCAGATAGAAGACAGAGGGTGGTGGTTGATGGGAGATATTCATCGTGGAGTTCGGTGACGAGTGGTGTGCCTCAGGGGTCTGTTTTGGGGCCCCTGCTGTTTGTAATTTTATAAATGATCTGGATGAGGGTATTGAGGGATGGATCAGTAAATTTGCAGATGATACTAAAGTTGGTGGTGTGGTAGATAGTGAAGAGGGGTGTTTTAGTTTACAGAGTGAATTGGACAAGTTGCAGAGCTGGGCCGAGAGGTGGCAAATGGAGTTTAATGTGGAAAAGTGTGAGGTAATGCACTTTGGCAGGAACAATAAATGTGTAGAGTATCGGGCTAATGGTAGGGCTCTTAATAGTGTTGAGGAACAGAAGGATCTTGGTGTATGTGTCAATAGATCCCTGAAAGTAGGCAGTAAAGTGGATAAAGTTGTTAAGAAGGCATATGGAGTCTTAGCTTTTATTGGTAGGGGGATTGAATTTCGGAGCCGCAACGTCATGTTGCAACTGTACCAAACTCTAGTGCGGCCGCACTTGGAGTATTGTGTGCAGTTCTGGTAGCCACATTATAAGAAAGATGTGGAGGCATTGGAGAGGGTACAGAGGAGGTTTACCAGGATGTTGCCTGGTATGGAGGGCAGATCTTATGAAGAGAGGCTGAGGGATTTGAGGTGGTTTTCGTTAGAAAGGAGGCGGCTAAGAGGGGACCTAATCGAAACATATAAGATGATTAGAGGTGTAGATAGGGTGGACAGTGATAGCCTTTTTCCTAGGATGGAGAAAGCTAGCACGAGGGGACACAGCTTTAAATTAAGGGGTATGAGTTATAGGACGGATATCAGAGGTAGGTTCTTTAATCAAAGAGTGATTAGGGAGTGGAATGCCCTGCCTGCACCTGTTGTAGATGCGCCAAGTTTGGTGACGTTTAAGAGGTTAATTGATAAGTATATGGAAGAGAAGGGAATGGTTTAGTTTGGAGGGGCATTGCTTTTTATTTCGGTCGGCACAACATCGAAGGCCGAAGGGCCTGTTCTGTGCTGTATTGTTCTATGTTCTATGAAGGTCAATCTCAAGTCAAAGCTGAGAAGTCGGCTTTGGGTGGCACTGTGGTTAGCACTGATGCCTCACCGTGCTGGGGACTCCGGTTCAATTCCCAGCTTGAGTCACTGTCTGTGTGGAGTCTACACTTCCTCCCCCATCTGCATGCAATTCTTTCATGTCTTTTGGACTGAGGGAGGAAACCAGAACACATGCTATTTAGGTTGATTGGCCATGCTAAATTGCGCCTCAGTGTCAGGGCGAGTAGCTAGGGTAAATACTGAGGCATACAAGGATAGGGCCTGAGTGGGATTGTCATCGGTGCAGGCTCGGTGGGCTGAATGGCCTCCTTCTGCACTGTGGGGATTCTATGATCCTAAGTCAAGTGGGCCAACAGCAAACTAACTGAAAATATAAAGCTCTATGCTCCAACTCGATTTTCAAGTTTGCTGATGACACCACAGTAGTGGGTCAGATCTCAAAACAATGACAAGACAGAGTACAGGAATGAGATAGAGAATCTGGGGAACTGGTGAAGCAACAATAATGTCTCCCTTGATGTCAACAAAACCAAGGAAATTGTCATTGATTTCAGGAAGTTTAGTGGAGGACGTGCCCTGTCTACATCAACGGGGACAGAGTAGAAATGACCGAGAGCTTCAGGTTTTACATGTCAAGATCATTAACCTGTCTTGGTCCCTCCACACGGACGTTATAGTTAAGAAAGCCCACCAATACCTTTAGTTACTCAGAATACTAAAGAAATTTGACATGTCTGCAAACGACTCCCACCAATTTTTACAGATGCATCATAGAAAACATTCTTTCTGGTTGGATCACAGCTTGGTATGATTCCTGCTCTGCCAAAGATCAGAAGAAATGATAAAGGATCGAAGCTCAGTCCATCACACAAACCAGCCTCCCATCCATTGACTCTGTCTACACTTCCTGCTATCTCTGCAAAGCAGCCAGCATAATTAAGGACCCCCCCCACACATTCTCTCTTTCATCTTCTTCTGTCAGAATAAAGAGGACACATGCCAACTGACTCAAGAATCACTTTTTCCCTGCTGCCATCAGACTTTTGAATGGACCTACCTTGCATTAAGTTGATCTTTCTCGATACCCTAGCTATGACTGTAACATTACATCCTGCAAGCTCTCTTTTCCTTCTCAGTGAATGATATATTTGGTTTGTATAGCGCACAAGAAACAATACTTCTCACAGTATACCAATACATTACAATAATAAAATTAAATCAAATCATGAGTACCAGGCTTGTATTCTCAGCAACCCCCCCTCCCCCTTTACAGAAGAGAGATATGAACAATTTATGCAAGCAATGAGAAGCAGCTGAACAGTTTCCACTTCCAGTGCCTTAAACATCTCCTGGCAAGATTAAAAAACCTTGTATTGAAGTTCACGCAGGGATCCCTAGCACATTTTCCCTCAAGTGAATGGCGACTCCATTAGCTTGGTCACATAAGCCAAACAGCAGCCCCAAAGTCATGTTTTATGACGGACTTGCCATCGCTAGAGACCAACAATTAAAGTTTATTAGTCACAAGTAAGGGTTACATTAATACTACAATGAAGTTACTGTGAAATTCCCCTAGCTGCCACAGTCCAGGTCAATGCACCTAATCAGCACATCTTTCAGAGTGTGGAGGAAACCACAGCACCTGGAGGAAACCCACAATGACATGGGGAGGACGTGCAAACTCCACATAGGCAGTGATCCAAGCCAGGAATCAAACCCAGATCCCTGGGGCTGTGAAGCAGCAATGCTAACCACTTACTGTCGTGCTGCCCCTAATAGATCACCCTCATCTATGACACAAGGATTCCGTAAGCAAGACTTCAATTTGACCATAATCTGAATCAATGTAGGAGACAGATATCCTCACCGTCAGTCAGTGTGCCTGGAGACGGAAGGGACACGGAAAAACTTCAGGGCAAAAGAAATGCCCAGATGGCAAAAGGAAAGACCAGCGGAGGAAAAATACATCAGTCAACCTCAGCCAAACACTACTGGGGCTTCCACACAAACAACCTCAAAATCCACAACAGACAATATTCAGTACAGAAGAGGTGTATACCCTCGATGCAAGTCCATTATCTCCTGAGACAAAGGAATGCCATTAAGATACCAACCTTGAAATATGGTATTATCCAAGTCCAATATTTGTGAAGGTAAATGGAACAGAGGGGTCCTATAGTTACACTGAGATTGCATGTCCAAACTGCATAAACTACACTTTTTGTTTGACCAAGGCCTGTCTCACACACCTTGTCAAGCCCACAGCCTAGTGAGGAACTGGAATCTAGAAAAAATACAGTAAGAAGTCTGACAACACCAGGTTCAAGTCCAACCATTTTATTTGACAGTAAACTCAAGCTTTCGAGGCTGTCCTCTTTGTCAGGTGAATGAGGTGTTCTGGTCTCAAACAGCACATGTAACAGCACAGTAGTCTGTGACTTTACTATCAAATAAAACAGTTGGACTTAAACCTGGTGTTGTCAGACTTCTTACTGTGTTTACCCCAGTCCAACACGAGCATCTCTACATCTGGAAAAATACCAGCTTTCCCCTTGATCTGTGCCAAATTAGCTGGCTTTAGTCAGATAGGCACAAGGTACCTCAGCACTATGGCACTAGTGAGCAGGTTTTATGAAAATCAGCCAGAGTTCATTCCCTTGACAAGCCTCTCTATAAGAGAGTCTGGCTGTGGGTTATCCCATCTGATTTGAGCTATTCCACTGCAGGCAGCACTAAGCTGAAGCAGGGACGGAAAGCCGCATGATCTTCCTCCTGGAAAGCTGCTTTTCACTAGGTAGGATTGAATCTTGGACCTTCCTGGTTCATTCCATTCAGCCGTATCCAGTGGAAAAACCCCACTGCAGGAGCGCTAAAGGAAACTTAGATAAAACGCTGTGTGCACTCAGTGTATGGAAGGATTGGAAAAACACCGTATAGGAATCGAGTCCCAGCTGCTCCTTTGCATCTTGTTAGCAGCTTGTTTAGCAGAGCCGGTCCTCTCAGCTGGGAAATCCTGCTCACGGCACTTGGGAAATGTAAAAAAAGAGAAAAACAAAAAAAAAATGGGGAGAGCTGGAGCCACTGGACAGAGTCCAGCAAGGTTGAATGTGGGCCAAATGACAGACATGTGGATGCCACTGAACTCGCATGACACTGTGCCCTTCACATGCACTTGCTTACCCAAGCATTCTCAAACACATTTTGGGTACAGCTCCTTGGTGCTCTAGCATCATTCAGTGCATGATATGGAGATGCCGGTGTTGGACAGAGCTAAGTACAGTAAGAAGTCTTTCAACACAAATTCAAAGGTTTATACGGTAGAGCAAGCTTTCAGCGCGTCACTCCTTCAGGTGAAGGAGGACTGACACTCCGAAAGCTTGTGCTACCAAATAAACCTGTTGGGACTTTAACCTGGTGTTGTGAGACTTCTTACTGTGATTATCCAGTAGAGCCATAGCCCACTAAAACTAGGAGATGGTGGGTTTGATTCCCCCTTGGTGTCCAAGGTCCACAGTGGCAATTAGAATGTTGCAATTAATCCTGGGGGAGAAGCTGGAAAAATCAACTCAAGCTCCCACTCTTGATCATTATTCGGGCAGGGGAGGATATTTCTGAACAATAACAGGCTTGGAAAATGCCCCACAGTAGGATCAGTTTGCCCACACTAAGATCAAATTCTCGTTCTTTTGAGCTGAGACATAATGTCACTCAATGAAGGTCAGTATATCCAGTACACTGAAGGACAATTGAAATAATAGTCTACAACAATTTTCCTTTGGTTTAAAAGCAAAATTACTGCAGATGCTGGAATCTGAAACCAAAAGAGAAAACGTGCTTGAAAATCTCAGCAGGTCTGACAACATCTGCGGGGAGAGAATAGAGCCATCTAGATTTGAAACGTTGATTCTATGTTCTCTCCCCACAGATACTGTCAGACCTGCTGAGAGTTTCCAGCATTTTCTGTCTTTATAACTCTACGGCTGACCCCCTGGTTGTGACGTGGCCTGGTCCAGCACTAAGTCTGCTCTAGCCCAGGAAGCTGTCGGAGGGGATTCTTAGGGATAGGATGTATAGGCACTTAGAACGTTGCAATCCGATTAGGGATACGCAACATGGATTTGTTAAGGGAAGGTCGTGCCTTACAAATCTGGTAGAATTTTGAGAAGGTGACAAAAATGGTGGACGAAGGGCGAGCCGTTGATGTCGTCTATATGGATTTCAATAAGGCGACTGACAAAGTCCCTCGAGAGGTTAGTTGAGAAGGTCAAGGCTCATGGGATACAAGGACAGGTAGCTAGATGGATAAGTAACTGGCTTGGTAATAGGAGACAAAGTAATAGTGGAAGGGTGTTTCTCTAGCTGGAGGTCAGTCACTAGTGGTATGCCACAGGGCTCGGTACTAGGACCTCTTCTATTTGTAATATACATAAATGACTTGGAAGAGGGAGTAAGTGGAGTGACCAGCAAGTTTGCAGATGATACAAAGATGCTGGACTTGCGGATAGTGAGGAGCATTGTCAGGCGATGCAGCAGGACATAGATAGGCTGGTAGCTTGGGCAGACAGATGGCAGATGGAATTCAATCCTGATAAATGTAAGGTGATGCATTTCAGGGGAAAGAATGTAGGGGGGAGGTATATGATAAAGGGTAGACCTATTAAGAGTATAGAAACGCAGAAGGACCTGGGGGTGCAGGTGAACAAGTCTCTGAAGGTGGCAGAGCAAGTGGAGAAGGTTGTGAAGAAAGCATATAGTATGCTAGCTTTTATAGGAAGGGGTATAGAGTACAAGAGCTGGCCTTTAATGTTGCAGTTGTATAAAACGTTGGTTAGACCTCATTTGGAATACTGCGTCCAGTTCTGGTCGCCTTACTACCGGAAGGACGTGGAGACTCTGAAGAGAGTGCAGAAGAGGTTTACCAGGATGCTGTCTGGTATGGAAGTCTGAGTTACGAGCAGAGATTAGGCAAATTGGGACTGTTTTCCTTAGAAAGACATAGACTTAGAGAAGATCTAATAGAGGTGTACAAGATTATGAAGGGGATGGATAGATAGAGTAAACAGGGTTAAGTTTTTTCCTAGGATGAACTCAAATAGCACGAGGGGTCACGGGCTTAGGGTGAGGGGGGTAAAGTATAATTTGGATGCTCGAGGGAGTTTTTTCACACGGAGGGTGGTGGGGGTATGGAATGTGCTGCCAAGTAAAGTGGTGGAGGCAGGTACTCTGGAGTTATTTAAGAAATACTTAGATAGGCACATGAACAGAATGGGATTGGAGGGGTATAGAAAACTGATTTAAAATAGGGATCATGATCCTTTGGAGTCCCTGGGAAGTGTGTAAATAGATGATGATATTGATGTACTTGTTTTTATCCTACAGGTGCTTTGGTCCACCTTGTTGTCTAACGAGGGGCATACACGCGATGGGTTGAGAGGGCTGCTCTTGGATTTTTTGAAGAGTATCCTAGTGCTTCATGTCGTTAGTGTACGCTTGACCTGGACCATTTGATGGGCAACACGACAGCTCAGTGACTATCGCTGTGCTGTGCAGATACATGGATTTGGGCCTGCGTCTGTGGGAGTTTGTGCATTCTCCCCGTGCTTGCGTGGGTTTTCTCCGGGTGCTCCAGTTTCCTCCCACATCCCAAAGATGTGCGCTTAGGCTAATTGGCAAAACAAATTCTCCCTAAATTGTCTCAAATTTGGTTTTTAATCCATAGATCTATAAACATAGACACGGATCACGGGTAGAGGTGGGAACATCGGGCTGGCGGCGCAGGCTCGTTAGGCCAAAGGGCCTGTTTCCCATGCTGTTTTGTTCTTTGACTGTTCACTATGTTATTAGCTGTCAACAATCTGAAAATCCAGATGCGGAAAACTGCATCGCTAAGTAATGAACAAAACACAAGTAATCAGTGAACAAACAGGCATTACTGGCAACATCCATAGAGCAAGTAACAGTTTACACTGAGTCCATATGACTCTTTGACAGACATGGAACATTTACTCTGCTCCTCGCTCCACAGATCCTGCCAGAATTGCTAAGTTTTTCCAGTGCTTTTTGATTTATTTCAGTTTTCCAGCTTCTGCAATGTTTAATAACATGCATTACTGACAGGCATTATCATTTGGACATTTGATCTCAAAATACATTTGTACAGTGAATGCATGTGAACTTCAGCCTTTTCGTGTATTTGTTGATAAAATAAGTGTGCCAAGTTCTTTTTTTGATCAGGAAGTCCTTTAATTCAAATTCAAAGGCAAAATAGTGCAGATTCCTGAAACCGAAAGAACAGAAAACACTGGAAAATCTCACCGGGTCTGACAGCATCTGTGGAGACAGAATAGAACCAATGTTTGGAGTCTGGATGACCCTTCAGAGTGCTTTAATTCCTTGGATTCTAAACAGTGAAAAGTATTTATTCAGCAAGCAGAGTATATTTAGCTGCATTGTGAAAGAACTTCTATTAAAGTTACTATTAAATGGTGTCACCGTAGTGCGTTTAGTCGATGATTTCTATTAGACATCAACCAAAAGGAGAACGTCCAAAAGCAAGTCATCAACACCTCCCGAATCAAAAAAACACAACTGCTCCAAAATGACAGACTGGTTCAGACAGCCAACAATGGTCCCCTGGCAATCTGCCCTTATCCACAATCAGTTACTTTAAAGAAAGCTCCCATTCCAAGAGTCAGTCAGTTCAGGAAAACCTCATCTGGATTTGTGAGTCATTCTTCCAACCTCAACCAAGCAAAGCTCACCACTGACAAGAGTGGGACAACAGCTGAACTCAGGAATTTTCTGAAGACTGGGAAGAAACCAGTGCGGAACTTTACCTTCCCCTGACTTTACGGAAACATTGAGCTTTGGCAAACCAACTAAACCAAATTAATAAAACTGCGGGACTAAGCTTGCCTGAAGCTAGTGGTTACTCACACTCGACAGCTCATTAACATTTCAACAGGTGTGGTGAAAAGGAGGTAGAAAACAAATTAATACTGCTCACATTCCCATGCATCCACTCAAACCTGCCCATGTACTTTATCCTGTCCACCCACAGCACAGCTCCAGCAGGGGAGCTGCAGAAGAGAGTAACTCATTTCCTGACTCACCATCTACAAGAAATGTGATGGAATACTCCCCATTTTCCTGGATGGGTGCAACTCCAATGCTCAAGCAGCCCACTTGATTGGCACCCATCCACCACCTTCAACATTCACTCCCTCCTCCATCGAAGCACAGTGGCAGCAGTGTCCATATGCAAGGATGGCACAGTGGTTAGCACTGCTGCCCCACAGCACCAGAAGCCCAGATTCAATTCCTGCCTTGGGTGACTGCGTGGAGTTTGCATGTTGTCCCTGTGACTGTGTGCAGTTACTCTGCAAGCTCTGGTTTCCCCTCAGTCAAGATGCCCAGGTTAGGTAGATTGGCCATGGTCAATGCGCAGGTTTACAGGGATAGGACAAGGGAGTGGGCCTAGGTATACAGTCAGTGGAGACTCGATGGGCCAAGTGGCCTCCTTTTGCATTGTAGAGATTCTATGGATGCACTGCAGTAACTTGCCAAGGCCTTTCAATGCACCTTCCAAACCCACAGTGGCCTCTACCAACAGAAGGCCAAGGGAAGTAGGCACATGGTTACAACCACCTGTAAATTCCCCTCCAGATCATCCAAATGAGATATATATATCTCGCTGGAAATATATCTCTGCTCATTCACTGTCGCTGGGTCAAAATCCTGGAATAAATTTCCCTCTCTAACTTCACTGTGGATGTACCTACATCACAGATCGCAGAGGTTCAAGGAGGCAGCTCACTACCACCTCCTCAAAGGGCAGTTAGGGATCAGTAATAAATTCTGGTCTTCTTTCACTGAAGCAACACTCTCATCCAATAGAGCATTGGAATGAAGGCAAGATAAAAGCAAATTACTGCAAATGCTGGAATATACAAAAAAAGCAAAATGCTGGAAAATGCTCAGTAGATCTGGCAGCATCTGTAGAGAGAGAAAATAGAATTAACATTTTGAGTCCATATGACAGTGATATGGATTCAAAACATTAACTGTTTTTCTCTCTCCACAGATGCTGCCAGGCCTGCAGAGTTCTGCCAGCATTTTCTGTTTTTGTCACTGGGATCAATCCAATCTGAATATTTGCGGGTTATTGTCACAGCATTACTGGAAGATGATCACAGTCACAGGAAAGTAGGTGGCAGCCATTCAGCCCATCAAGCTTTTAGCGACAACAATCTCATCCAGGCCCCATCCCTACACATTTACCTTGCTAGATCCGCTGATACTCAGGAGCAATTTAGCACAGCCCACAAAACTGTGGAGTGTGGGCGGAAATCGGAGCACCCAGAGGAAACCCATGCAGAAATGGGGAGAATGTGCAACCTCCACACTCTGGTGCTCAGTGAGCTCAACAATAATGTGAATCGAGTGGACAATGAGGAAAATAATTATAGGAATGGGGCCTTTTTTGAGGGAGTGCATATTTTGCGGCGGGCATCATGAAATCACAATAAGCAGAAATGTCAGTTGTCGAAGGAATCATCCATCCCAGGAAAACACCAAACCCATTAGAACGATGCCCATGTCAAGCCAAAAGTTAGCAGTGGTAAGGCCAGATTTGCCAAACCAGCTGTGTGACCATGCTAACCAAAGCAGCCATAGTCCACAGAAACACAAAATCATGCAACACTAAGCATTTTTCAACAAAAAGTTCCAGCCTCATTTCTACTGCGCGAAAAGAGGCCCTTCAGCCCATCATGCCTACATCAGCCATCAAACACCTGTATATTCTCACTGTGTTTTCCAGTACTTGGTCCATGGCTACGGTGTTTCAAGTGCTCTTCTAAACGCTGCTTATGTTGTGAGTGTTCCTGCCTCTACCACCCTTTCATGCAGCGACTTCCAGCTTCCCACCACCCTCTGGCTGGAAAAGCCTTTCCTCAAATCCCCTTGAAATCCCCTTCCCCTTACCTTAAATTTGTGCTCTGACCTCTCAAGGTCATACCATTGTTAGACTTGAATAAAGACATTTTTCCACACATTTACTGATCTATCATGTCTTCAGACAACATTTGAAGCTGGTTTTTGTTGTGATCCACACCAGATTACACAAAGACCCGCTTCATGTGGGAATCCAGTTTCCTCAGCTCTCTGAAAATTTTGTTCAACACAAACTAGTTGGTAGATTGCCTAGGATTCGACTCTGAGTCTTTACTGCAGGACTATCACAAAATTTATTTTTGTGTGAAGCAAACGCGATAATTCTAACCAAATTTTCTGAAACACCATACACCCCAGGCGTACACGTCCCTGCTGATTAGAACTACACTAACTTGTAAAACAGAAAAATGTCCCCAAGGAGCTCTTAAACAAGAGCATGGTTTGAAACAGAAAATAGAAGCAAAAATAGGCCATTACTGCCTGCACTACCATTCATTTTGATCAAATTCAATATCCTGATCCCAGCTTTCCCCCATACCCATAGATTCTTTTAGCCCCAAGAGCTACATATAATTTCTTCTTGGAAAATCACACTTTTTGCCTATTTTCTGTGGTAGTGAATGTCACAGATTCACCACTCACTGGGCAAAGAAGTTTCTCATCTCAGTCCTAAAAGATTTATCCTTATCCTCAAGCTATATCCCCCAGTTGTAAACTCCCCCATCATCAGGAACATTCTTTCTGAATCTACCCTGTCTAACCCTGTTAGAATTTTATAAGTTTTACAAAGATCCCCAAGCAGATACGTTTTAATGGAAGGATCCTGAAGGAGCCACCAGTAAGTTGGGAAAAGGTGATTGGAGTGTCCTGCCCATACCAGAAGTGACAGAAAACTATTTAGCTTTGCTCGCCCTAAATCGAGGCAAAGAAGAACCAAGTCTTCACGAGAGCTGCTCTTTGCTGTTGCTGCACTAACAGTCCTCAATGAGGGACATTGTCAGGGCAAATGGGCTGATTCTCTCTCACCTGTAATGGTTTGAACATCATTAGGAAGACTAACGTCCTAGTCCAGCAAGACAATGTGACACTGGAGATTATCAATAGCCTGAAATTTCCAAGCTCCACAATCACCTGCAATCTGCCACTTGACGCTGAGCACTACACACACAGACAGACATATAAAAGCTGCAGCTGACTTGTCAAGTTCAGTAAGTGTGGAACAACAGCAATCTGACCAGAGAACTCCAAACTGTGAATTATCAAGCTTGCATCATCAGCACGTTTCTCTACAGATGGCGAGAGACCAACAGACAAAGGCCAGAAGGAAAGGCCTTAGAGTTTTACACCTTCACCGTCTCAAACATCTCCTGGCAGGACAAGGTCGATATCATAGAGGTGCTGGAGGGTGCTAACGTCATCAGCATACACTCATTGCCAAGGCAACAACATCTGGGTTGGTTCAGCCTTTTTCATCCAATGGATAATGGCCAAAAAGCCAAAGACCTTCTGGTGAACCAGCCACTGGGTAACAGCCACGTGGTATGAAGATGATGGATATCGGCTTTGACAAACGGGAGACAATCGCTGCTGGCCCATCGCCTCTGGACACTCACTGTTTGGAAGAGACGAGCAGAAACAAAAGGGTCATCTGGCTGAGGGGAGATCCCAGAGGAAAGAGTAGAGAATCGTGCTCTTTCTCAGCCCACGGTCCTCCCCCGCAGTAAATCCAGCTGAGGCGGCCACTGGCGAAGTGGGACACCCAAGTTCCACCAGGGGATGCTTCACACGGCAGTGATGGCACAAACTGTACAGGGTGCAAATGCTGTTCATTCTATAAGCAATGCTGGATTGAGGTATCAACAGCCCTGGGGTGATAAAGCAGTGATCTATCACTCATACCATACTCCACCCTCACTCCAGGCAACAGTTCCCATCTCCTGTGCTGATGAGCCGCACCACACAGAATGGCTTTTGTCACTTGATATTAAGCAGCACTTTGGGGAGTGGAAGGTTACTAACCGGAATCAACAAACCCAATCTTGCAGACTAACAGGCATGCATATACAAGCTGCTTTTAAACAACTTTTGTTTCTGGTGCCACAGGTCTTCCGCAGTAGCACCCACACTGAATAATCTGACATGGAGATGCTGGCACAGTAAGATGTCTCACAACACCAGGTTAAAGTCCACCAGGTTTATTTGGTACACTGAGCTTTTGGAGTACTTTAATCTGGTGTTGTGAGACTACTGACAGAGTAATCTGTGGGGAAAACCTGAATATTATTGCACTGTGATGATCATTTTAAAATGTCTGCAATGTCCTTTCAGACACCTTGTGAATAAGGTATATTTTTTGCAACAAAAAGTATTTCAGAGCAATCCACAAAAGGCAGTAGCTGAGAAAGCAGGTCATTTCACTTTGATTCTGCAGAATGAACGCAGAAAGCACGAGCTCCCCTCTGACCAATGTCATAACCTCCCGTAAAGCAAAACATTGACTTGTCACAGGAACATTCTCAGACAGTGACATCAAGCCTCACAAGCGATACTAGGTCAGAAGACAAAAAGCCAGCTCACAGAAACTAGGAATGGATATAGGCCATTCGGCTCTAGAAGTCCTCCGCCAATGAATTATGTTACTCATTCAAGGTCATGGGCATCACTGGCTGGCCAGCATTTATTGTCCATCCCTAGTTGCCCTTATTCAGAGTGCAGTTGAGAGTCAACCACATTGCTGTGGCTCTGGAGTCACATCTCATTCATGCTGTCCACTCCAATCACTCCCTTGTCTGGAACTATTCCCTTACAGAAATGTGGCTGAACTTAACAATGGAAAAGAACGCTCTCTGCCACCATTAATCTCCCAACTTCATCTTTACCTTTTCCAGATTTTTTTTATACAGTCATGGGACACAAGCATTGCTGGCTGGGCCAGAGTTTATTGCCCATCCCTGGTTGCCCTTGCTCAAAAGGCAGTTGAGAATCCTACATGTGGCTCTGGAGTCACACGTAGGCCAGACCAGGTAAGGACAGCAGATTTCCCTCTCTAAAGGACATTAGTGAACGAGATCACTAATCAGTAAATTTGATTAGTAAATGGATCAGTAAACTTGCAGATGATACTAAAGTTGGTGGTGTGGTAGATAGTGAAGAGGGGTGTTTTAGTTTACAGAGTGACTTGGACAAGTTGCAGAGCTGGGCCGAGAGGTGGCAAATGGAGTTTAATGTGGAAAAGGGTGAGGTAATGCACTTTGGCAGGCACAATAAATGTGTAGAGTATAGGGCTAATGGTAGGGCTCTTAATAGTGTTGAGGAACAGAAGGATCTTGGTGTATGTGTCAATAGATCCCTGAAAGTAGGCAGTCAAGTGGATAAAGTTGTAAGAAGGCTTATGGAGTCTTAGCTTTTATTGGTAGGGGGATTGAATTTAGGAGCCGCAGCATCATGTTGCAGGTGTACAAAACTCTAGTGCGGCCGCACTTGGAGTATTGTGTGCAGTTCTGGTCGCCACAGTATAAGAAAGATGTGGAGGGATTGGAGAGGGTACAGAGGAGGTTTACTAGGATGTTGCCTGGTATGGAGGGCAGGTCCTATGAAGAGAGGTTGAAGGATTTGAGGTTGTTTTCGTTAGAAAGGAGGCGGATAAGGGGGGATCTTATTGAAGCATATAAGATAATTAGAGGTTTGGATAGGGTGGACAGTGATAGCCTTTTTCCTAGGATGGAGAAAGCTAGCACGAGGGGACACAGCTTTAAATTAAGGGGTATGAGTTATAGGACGGATATCAGAGGTAGGTTCTTTACTCAAGAGTGATTAGGGAGTGGAATGCCCTGCCTGCAGCTGTTGTAGATGCGCCAAGTTTGGTGGCGTTTAAGAGGTTAATTGATAAGTATATGGAAGAGAAGGAATGGTTTAGTTTGGAGGGGCATTGCTTTTTATTTTGGTCGGCACAACATCGAAGGCCGAAGGGCCTGTTCTGTGCTGTATTGTTCTATGTTCTATGAGATGGGATTTTCTGACAATCGACAATAGTTTCATGGTCATCAATAGATTAATTGCAGATTTTATTTTATTGAATGCAAATTCCACCACCTGCCATGGTAGGATTTGAACCTGGGTCCTCACAACATTAGCTGAAATTCTGAATGAATAGACTAGCAATCGTACCACTGGGCCATCATCTCATATAACCAAGGCTGCTCCCTATCTCAACACCACACTCCCGCTCTCCTCCCAAAACTCCTGACATTTTGAATCTAGAAATCTGTTTCTTTTTTAAATACATTCAGTGACTTGGCCCCACCGCTTTCAGTGGGAGAAGAATTCCACATGTTCATCACAATCCTAAATAGGATCTTCAGACTGTGACCCCTTGCTCTACAGCTCCTCCCCAGCCAAAGAGTTAGAGGATAGTTTTAAAAAGTGTTATAAAAATAGGAAATGGTGAGTTTGAGGGGAAATTCCAATGCAATTAGTAATTCCGGAGTCAAGCAGCTGTAGGTAAGGACACTGAAGGCAGAGTGATGAAAATCAGGACTGCAGGAGACAGGAGCCAGGATGTTCACAGGCCTGGAGAAAACAGTAAAAATTCAGAGCTGCTGTGTAGCAAGAAAGCAGAATCAGAACACAATTCCACTAAGACATAGATAAATATAGATTACAGATGCTGAAAACGTGAGTTACTTCATTCACTGCACGTGAAAAATCGCTGGCAAGGCCAGCAGTTACCGCCTATGGCTCACTCACTCCCCTCAGGAACCCATTACTGAAGAAAAAAACTGCAGATTATTGGTCACAGCAAAATACTGTGAATACTGAGAAATGACCCCTATCTAAATCTTTCCTCTTGCACTCTCTGATGGACCAACTATAGAACTGTAGTATTTTACAAACATATACGCAGTTTTAACTTCCATTTAACATACAGCATTGGGAAGGATCAGGAACCACGTACAACCTGTGTGTTCATCTTCAGTTCTGCCACAGAGAAGAGCAAAATGATTCATAAGAACATAAATAGGAGCAGGAGTAGGCCATCCAGCCCGCCCCGCCATTCAATAAGATCATGGCTGATATGAAGTGGATCAGTTCCACTTTCCCGCTTTCTCCCCATAACCCTTAATTGCTTCGTGTATTAGAAATCTATCTACTTAAATATATTCAGCGAGGTAGCCTCCACCACTTCAATGGGCAGAGAATTCCAGAGATTCACCACCCTTTGAATGAAGAAGTTCCTCCTCAACTCTGATCTAAACTGCCCCCCCTTCCCTTATTTTGAGGCTGTACCCTCTAGCCCTGCTACCCTTTAAGCGGGAAGAATCTCTCTACCTCTATCCTACCCATCCCCTTCATTATCTTATGTCTCTATAAGATCCCCCCTCAGCTCCAACAAGTACAAACGTAGTCTACTCAATCTCTCCTCATGGGCTAACCCCCTCATCTCTGGTATCAGCCTAGTGAACCTTCTCTGCACTCCTTCCAAGACCAATATATCCTTCCGCAAATGCGACAACCAAAACTGCACAGTGTACTCCAGCTGTGGCCTCACCAGCACCCTGTACTGTTGCAACAAGACTTCCCTACTTTTATATTCTATCCCCCTAGCTATAAAGATTCAGAACAGTTCCTTTGGTGATGAACATGTACTTTGCCTGTGAGAAAGATGTGGAGATGCCGCTGGGGTAAACTCTCAAGGAGTCTGACAACACCAGGTTAAAGTCCTGCTGGGCTTGAACCTGGCGCTCTGAGAAAGAATCCCTACTGTGCAGAAGGAGGCCGTTCGGCCCAAGTCTGCACTGACCACAACCCTACCCAGACCCCACGGTCAATTGCTAATCGGCAATTTAGCACGGCCAACCCACCTAACCTGCACATCTGTGGAAACCCATGCAGACGCAGACAAAACACGTGAACTCCACACAGATAGTGACCCGAAGTCAGAACTGAACCCAGGTCCGGCTCAGACCTAGTGATAAAACAAAGGTAGCAGCGACTGCTGTATATTCTCAATTTTATATTCTCAGTTGTCAAGTGAAGGGCAGCAAATGCAGCCTCAGGTGACACACATGGGATCTACTACCTCAAACAAGCAGCACGAGAGATATCCCCAGATGCCTGGCCGATCTCTCAACCAGCATCGCAAACAGATTTGCTCCCAATGTCATCTCCTCTGCACTGAGTAGACTAAAAACAGATTATGGAACACCTTCACTCAGTCCACGAGGCATGACCCCAACCTTCCCGTCACTGTCATTTTAACTCAGCTTTCATGCCCATCTGTATGGCTTTTGTATGTCCTCCCCATGTCTGCGTGGGTTTCCTCTGGATGCTCCAGTTTCCTCCCATGATTCAAAGATGCGTAGGCTAGGTGAATTGGCCATGCTAAGTTACCCCTTAGTGTCCAAAGATGTGTAGGTTGGGGGGGATTAGTGGAGTAAAATACAGAGGGACAGGTGGGCCTGGGTAAGATGCTCTTTCAGAATGTTCATACAGGCGCAATGGGCTGAATGAAAGAGCAACATCTTCCAATTAGGCATGTTACAGCTCTCAGGACTCAACGTTGGGTTTAACAGCTTTAGACTGTAACCTTTTTCCTCCATCTTAATCCCTTTTGCTTAAATCCCATATATTTTTTGTCTCAGTCCAAACTTGCATTGAGACAATTCCCCTCACCAGGTCACCTGTTCTCACGTTTTCCACATTTTTGAAGCAGTTTCTCCCAGCCACACTTGACCATCCAAAAGATTTGCCGTTTCTTTAGTTCCAAAGAATCAGACTCAAAATGTTAATTCTTGTTTTCTTCCCCTGCAAATGCTGTCAGACCTGCTGAGCTTTTCCAGCATTCTCTGCTGTGTGTCTGGCCACTGCCACCCTGGACTACGTGGGGGCTTTCTGTGGGTAAATTGGCTGCTGTGCTCCCTACAAAAGTGCCTTTATTTCAAAAAGTATTTCATTGGCCGCAAATCATTTTGGTTATGTTCTGAGATTGTGGAAGGTGTTTTAGGACTGCAATCTCTCTCTTTCAACCCTGATTACAGCGACGGGGAATGCATGCTGTGCTGGCAGTGAAACTTCAGTCACACTCTTGCAATTCAATGGCAAACATGCTTAAAATGTACTGGGTAGAAGACCTGGAAGTGCAGACACGTCTATCACTACAGGTAGCAAGGAGAATCAATAAACCACAGAGCGTCGAAACAAAGCACTGGGGGGTTGATTCATAGAAGGAAAAAAATGTTTATCAAGAACCTTGGTTAGACCACATGTGGAGTACTGTATGCAGTTCTGATCTTCACATTAAAACAGTGGCCACTGAACCAATGGCAAAGATGCAAAAAAGGTTTACAGAAGCATTAGCAAAACTGAGAGAATGAGACTACCAAGAAAGGTTGACAAGATGAAGCAAATCCAGCTTTGACGAAGGATCATCTAGACTCGAAATACAAGCTTCCTCTCCTTACAGAGACTGCCAGAACCAGAGGTTTTCAGCTTTTCTCTTTTGTTTGACAAGATGGAGAATGCTCCCTCAAAAAGTTTCTCAGAGAAGACCTGAAAAAAGCTCTTTAAAATTATGAAGGAGCAAAACAGGGAAGGCAATTGTTTAGTGATATTATCCAGAAACTCAGCTAATGTTCTGGGGACGTGAGTTCGATCCCATCAGAGCAGATGGTGAAATTTGAATGCAATATAAAAAACATCTGGAATCAAGAATCTACCGATAACCATAAAACTGTTGATTGTCGAAACCAATCTGGTTCACCAATGTCCTTTAGGGAAGGAAATCTGCCATCCTTACCTGGTCTGGCCTACATGTGACTCCAGAGCCACAGTAATGTGGTTCACTCAACTGCTCTCTGAAATGGCTTATCAAGCTACTCAGTTCAAGGGTAATAGGAATGGGCAATAAATGCTGGCCTGCTAGCAATGCCCATATCACATGAATAAATAAAACAGGATGGACATGGAGAGATTGTTTTCACTTGCTAATAAATCCAAGCAAAACTGGAATACTAGATTGTTACGAATATCTTGTACAGTGGTGGAAGAAGGTTTGATGCATACATAAAAGGGGAGAAGGGAACAGAACAACACAGTAGGTTGTTATCAGAATAGGAAGAGACTCATGGAGCATAGATGTTGATAGAGGCAGACAAAAGGACTTAGTTTCGTGGCACAGCAGTTAATTGTGAGTCACTCTGAACAGTTCCAGTGGAAAGCATGGCTCACGTTCCAAATTCTGGGATGACATCCAGCAACTAGATCCACGTTTTTTCATCCTGCACCTTTAATCTACTATAAAGTCCCAAAGTGCCTCTCAGGATCATTATCAAATCCAATTTGACAACACCATTGCAGAAGGCGATATCAGCCAACAATCAAAAGCTTGGTCAACAAAGCAGATCTTAAAGCAAGAGAAAGTGCAACTGAGTGGTGTGCACAGGCAATTCCTGAGCTCAGGGACAAGACAACACGACTAAGATCAAAGACACACAAGGGACCAGAATTGGAGCGCAGAAATCTCGAGGGTCGTGGAGCTGAAGGAGATTACAGAGGCGAGGCAGCAAGGCCAACTAGGTCTCCCTCTCGTACAGATCCTGGGTATCCACGCAATAGTCCTGCCGTGAGACTAACAATTCTGACAGTCACGCAGGCAACATCGGGACAGCACAGTGTCCAGCACCGCTGACCAGGGTTCAATCCCCGGTTTGTGGAATTTGCACATTCTTCCCATGTCTGTGTGGGTTTCCTTCTATAGTCCATAGATGTGCAGGTTAGATGGACTGGCCATACTAACTTGCCCCTCAGTGTCAGGGGGACTAGCTGGGATAAATGCATGGGGGTTAGGGTGCAATTATGGTTGATGCAGACTTGATGGGCCAAATGGCCTCCCTCTGCACTGTAGGATATGGTTCATTCATCTCACAGCCTGTCAAGCATTCAGCCTGTAGACTCAGCTACACCATTCTCCAAATTCTAAAAATACAGTACAGACCAGATGGGCTGAACGGCCTGTTTTACGACTTCATGCTGATTTCATCAAATGTTCATGATATCTGGTAGGTTTTTTTTGTGTAACTGCGTGGGTACAAATGAATCACAATCTAGCTAAGAGGATGTACACAGCCCCCTCATGCTTGCTACCCTAGACAGCAAGAACATCTAATCACCACAAAATCCTCTTCAAAACGCAAGTAATGTTTTTATAACATTTATACAAGATTCCCCGACATTAAAGCCTGATACCTTATCCAATGGCTCCTGCTTAAATTTGATTATTTTAATTTCAGATAAGACTCTCAATAAAACCAACAAGTAAACATGCCTTCGACATGTATAGCGCAGTTACTCAGGCATAAAGCCAAGGGACATTTATGGAGATTTAACCTAATGTTCAGAAAGATGCTAAGAGGAATACCAAACAGAACACTAGCCAATGTCGCGCACGGTAGCAGCACGTTTCCTGAATGGGGCCATGACCCAAGATTGGGCAAGGTGCTGGGGAGGAAAGGGGTTTCTGAATGGGAATTTAATCCAAAATGGGCAATGTTCCCATAGATTCAACAATTAGCAACCCAACTCAACATTCCTTTGACAGGACAATAATTCAGCATGAACTGGAAAGCAGGGAGGGCGGAATGCATGCAGCTAACCCCAACACCTCCCCTCCCACTGCATGTCCCATTCTTCCCTCACCCTCCGCTGCACTCAACCCCCCACAACCTTACATACCCTCACTGCACCCCAATTGCAACCCCACCCCCCAACATTCCTCACCCACTCAACCCTGTCCCCCTCCCCCTGCCACCCCCTCCGCCATCACCACTCCGACCCTCCTCGACCGCATCCCGCCCCCCCTCCACCGACCACATCCCACCCCCCACCTCTCCCCCACCGCATCCCGCCCCACCCCCTCCACCCCCACCAACCACATCCTGCCCTCCACCCCCACCCCTCCACTTTGACCTCAACCCCCCCCTCCTCCACCCCTCTGCCTCCCACCTCCCCTCCTCCCCCCCCCACCACCCCTCCCCCACCCCCTCCACCCCTCCCCCCTCCACTACTCCCCCACCCCTCCCTCCACCACTCCCCCATCCCCCCCCCCCCCTCCCCACCCCCTCCACCACCCCCACCCCCTCCACCACTCCCCCTCCCCCCCCCACCACCCCCCCCTCCCCCCCCCCCCTCCCCCACCCTCCCCCTCCACCCCTCCCCACCCCTCCCCCCCTCCCCCTCCCCCCCCCCCCCCCCCCCCTCCCCCTCCCCCCCCACCCCTCCCCCCCCCCCATCCCCCTCCACCACCCCCACCCCTCCCCCTCCCCACACCCTCCCCCTCCACCACTCCCCACCCTCCCCCTCCACCACCCCTCCTCCACCACTCCCTCCCCTCCAACCCTCCCCCTCCACCACTCCCCCACCCCTCCCCCTCCACCACTCCCCACCCTCCCCCTCCACCACCCCTCCCCTCCTCTCTCCCCCCTATACCCCCTCCCCCCCCTATACCCCCTCCCCTCTCCCTATACCCCCCTCCCCCCCTCCCCCCCCCTCCCCCTCCTCCCCTATACCCCCCCCCCATACCCCCTCTCCCCTATACCCCTCCATACCCCCTATATACCCACTCCCCCCCCCTCCTCCCCTATACCACCTCCCCCCCCTCCTCCCCTATACCACCTCCCCCTTCCTCCACCCCCCTCCCCCACCCACCCCTCCCCCCACCCCCTCGCCCCCCACCCCCCTCACCCCCTCCTCCCTCACCCCTCCACCCCGTCCTCCTCTCCTCCCCCCGTCCTCCTCTCCTCCACCCTCCTCCTCTCCCTCCTCCATCCCCCCCTCCCCCCTCCTGCCCACATTTGCACCTTGCACCCTGCACCCCTCCCCGGACCCGGGCTGACTCCGCTCCCGCTCACCGGACACCACCGCCGCCGCCACCTCCCGCTCAGACCGGAAACCACCAACCGGAACCTGCCGCCCCCTTCCGATGATTGACAGCGCAACCGACCAATCAACTTCATTCCTGATCGACCCGCCCCCTTGTTGCAATATTCAGCCAATGACCGCCACTGACGTCTTGATTGACAGTGAAATGTCCAATCAACAGGAGAGCCGTATCTGTCTTCACGTTCCATTGGCCAAGGTATTAACCAATGGAACTGTGTCTCCTGCCTGACTGGCAGCTGCCTTACCCAATCAGCGAATGGAAAGGGGACGTCCAAACAGCAACAGCCAATAGAAATTAAGTAGGGCGCGTCATCTGTCAGAATAGTCCAATCAGAGCGAATCATTCCTTTCCCCTGTCTTTGCATTGGCCGTTCAACAACCAATGAGAGCCCAGTGATGGCTCAGCAGTCTGAAAGCTGCCGGACAGCGCCCCCCGCAGGCTGGGAGGATGTGTTACACGGGGAATAGGAGTTAGACTGCTGGTTGTGAGCGCTCTGCTCCAGGACTCACTCTGAACTAACCAACTAAACACACGAGAGGGACAAAGATAGCATTGACAAAAAAGTCACCGGCGCAAATCACAGAATTGTTAGGGTGCAGAAGAAAGCCATTCAGCCCATCGGCTCTGTGCTGTCCCTCCAAATAAGCAAGTCACCCAGTGCCATTCCCCACTGGAGAAGAATTACTGCTCTCCTGAAAATCCTTCCTCTCTTGTGTGGAGTTTGCATGTTCTCCCCGTGTCTGCGTGGCTTTCCTCTGGGTGCTCCGGTGTTCACCCACAGTACAAAGATGTGCAGGTCAGGTGGATTGGCCATGACAAACCATGCCCGTCCCCTCCCAGATTCAAAAATAACATCACAGGACTTTTTTATATTTATCTGAGGCAACTAGCAGGCTCTTGGTTTAAGATTATGTCTCAAAGGCAGCACAACGTTGGCAGAGTTAGTTTGTGTTTCAAAGCACTGAATTGGAACTTGAACCATGGGTTATGACTGAGAATTCCTCAAGTCTTTGAAAGTTAGGGTTGAGGACATTTGAGAGTCAACCACATTGCTGTGGATCTGGAGTCGCTTGAAGGCCAGGCTGGGTCAGATGGCAGATTTCCTTCTATGGTAGCAAGAGGTAACAGATCAAGAGAGTCTTAAATCAAAAAGGAGATTTATTGTAGTTAAAACTACGCACAGACAAGCTCAGTACAGATACAGGTCTAGTCCCACCAACTCCCAGGCTCAAACTACCAGGACCCGCGTCCTTATGCCTGGTCGTCACCTGATGAAAGAGCAGTGCTCCAAATTTCAAATAAACCTGTTGGACTGTAACTCCAGTCACCTCCACATCAATGCTCAATTGCCTGAGGTTCATTCATCATTCTAATAGATCCTGGAAGGGTGGAGTGACCCACAAACAATCACTCCCTTAAACGGGTCCACACTACCACATCTCTCCTCAAGGACATTCAGGAACTAGATGGGTTTTTACAGCAATCATCAAAGGCCACCATTCCTGAGACAAATTTCCTATTTCCAGACCTATGAATTGAATTTAAATTCCACCTGCTGCCTTGGCAGATTTGAACACATGGAATAAGAAAAAAAGTAAAAGTCAACCATATTCATTAGTCACAAGTAGGCTTACATTCACAGTGCAATGAAGTCACTGTGAAAATCCCCTATTCGCCACACTCTGGTGCCCGTTCGGGTTACACTGAGAGTAAACTTAGCACGGCCAATGCACCTTAACCAACACGTCTTTTAGACGGTGGGAGGAAACCAGAGCACCCAGAGGAAATCCACGCAGACACGGGGAGAATGTGCAGACTCCACATGTGACCCGAGGCTGGAATTGAACCTGGGTCCCTAGCACAATGAGGCAGCAGTGCAAGTGAGCGAGGAAGAAAGCAAAGCGAATACAGCAAGGCAAGGAGAAAAGTAGAGGGGAGGATATTTGTTTCTGCGAATTAAACAGTGGCGTGCAACAGTTCAGTCGGAGAGTCCAAGTTGCTACAACTTCCCATGCGTGTTACAGTCGGGAGCAACGATCATGACGGTAGAGGCTCCAACATTCTTTCCATCTCACAAACAATAAGTGAATACAAATGTTAAAATCATTTCAGTAAAGTACACCAACATCTCCTATCCAATACTTCATCATTCCTGGCTGTCGCCTCCGCTTGGTGCAAGTGTTTTGTGAATCTCACTGCCTTTCCCACGCTTGCCTGCACCAACTCGCCATTCCCATGTTCCTGACATGCTTTTTGTATAAACTATTTCCATCATCAATTTGTTTGTGCACACTTATAATGGAAACTGTCATTGTGAACCTCTCAGGCAATAATTGCAGCTTTCTAATCATGCAGTGGAACAGCAGATATCAAACAGGATATATGACATTAAAATGGAGCTCAAATTACAGCTTTAGTGCAATTATCCTCTAACCCAAGTTTGCTTGAAGACCACAAAGAATCACAGAATGCCCACAGTGAGAAGGGAGGCCATTCAGCTCATGTTGTCTGCACTGACCCTCTGACAGGGCATCTTATCCAGGCTTTCTTCCCCTAACCCCACATATTTCGGCACAACTTGTGGGCTGAAGGGCCTGTTTAACAAAGGACAAAGAACAGTACAGCACAGGAAACAGGCCCTTCGGCCCTCCAAGCCTGCACTGCTCATTGGTCCAACGAGACCATTCTTCTGTATCCCTCCATTCCCAGTCTGCTCATGTGACTATCTAGATAACTCTTAAATGATCCCAGCATGTCTGCCTCCACCACCCTGCTTGACAATGCATTCCAGGCCCCCACCACTATACTATACTATACTATACTATAGTTTTTCTATGTTTCTGTATTTACCCTGCTAATTCTACAAATATATATCTTGGGACACTAAGAGAGTCAATTATCAGCAATGGCCTTGTGGTATTATCGCTCAGCTATTAATCCAGAAACCCAGATAATGTTCTGGGGGACTGAGTTCAAATCCCGTCACGGCAAGAGGTGGAATTTGAATTCAGTGAAAAATATCTGGACTTAAGAATCTACTGGTGACCATGAAACCATTGTCAATTGTCACAAAAACTCATCTGGTTTCACTAATGTCCTTTAGGGAAGAGAATCTGCCACCCTTACCCAGTCTGGCCTACAGAGCCACAGCAATTCTGGGTCAACCCATACAACATGGACTGCAGCGATTCACGAAGGCAGCTTACCATCACCTTCTCAAGGGAAATGAGGAATGGGCAATAAATGATGGCCCAGCCAGCAATGCCCAAATCCCAAAAAGTCCTACAATTAAAAAGAAGTAGCTTGGCCAACCCACCGAATCCATACATCTTTGAATACTGGAGTGCTTTGTTCCACCTTGTGGTGGACTAAATTTGAGACAATTTAGGGAGAATTTGTTCTGCCAATTAGCCTAAGAGCACATCTTTGGGATGTGGGAGGAAACCGGAGCTCCCGGAGAAAACCCACACAAGCATGGGGAGAATGCGCAAACTCCTGCAGACACAGGCCCAAATCCATGTATCTGCACAGCATGGCAATAGTCACTGAGCTGTCATGTTGCCTATCAAATGGTCCAGGTCAAGCGTACACTAATGACATGAAGCACTAGGATACTCTCGAAAAACATCCAAGAGCAGTCCTCTCACGACCCATCGTGTGTATGCCCCTTGTTAGACAACAAGTGGACCAAATCACCTCTAGGATAAAAACAAGTACATCAATATCATCATCTATTTACACATTTCCCAGGGACTCCCAAGGCTCATGATTCCTATTTTAAATCAGTTTTCTATACCCCTCCATTCCCATTCTGTTCATGTGCCCATCTAAGTATTTCTTAAATAACTCCAGAGTACCTGCCTCCACCACTTTACTTGGCAGCGCATTCCATACCCCCACCACCCTCTGTGTGAAAAAACTCCCTCTAGCATCCAAATTATACCTTACCCCCTCACCCTAAGCCCGTGACCCCTCGTGCTATTCGAGTCCATCCTAGGAAAAAGCTTAACCCTGTTTACTCTATCTATACTGCTTCACATCGTTAGTGTACACTTGACCTGGACCATCTGATGGGCAACACGACAGCTCAGTGACTATCGCTGTGCTGTGCAGATACATGGATTTGAGCCTGTGTCTGTGGGAGTTTGCGCATTCTCCCCATGCTTGCGTGGGTTTTCTCCGGGAGCTCCGTTTTCCTCCCACATCCCAAAGATGTGCTCTTAGGCTAATTGGCAAAACAAATTCTCCCTAAATTGTCTCAAATTTGGTTTTTAATTCATAGATCTATAAACATGGACAGGGATCGCGGGTAGAGATGGGAACATCGGGGTGGCGGCGTGGGCTCATTGGGCCGAAGGGCCTGTTTCCTGTGCTGTTTTTGTTCTTTGTTCTTTGTTCTTTGATCTATACCCCTCATAATCTTGTACACCTCTATCAGATCTCCTCTAAGTCTACGTCTTTCTATGAAAACCAGTCCCAATTTGCCTAACCTCTCCTCGTAACTCAGACCTTCCATACCAGGCAGCATCCTGGTAAACCTCCTCTGCACTCTCTCTAGAGTCTCTATGTCCTTCCGGTAGTAAGGCGACCAGAACTGGACATTGATGAGTCTCTTTCTGCACTGTAGGGTTCTATGATTCTATGAATGGCACGCAGAATTGCATCCCCAAGGCATTGTTCAAAATCCTGGAATACCAGGGATTAAAACAGGAATTGGGCTGTGAGTCAGTCAAAATGATCTCCTTCATAACATTCCCATTATTATCGCCTGCACATCCTATAACCCAGCACTGCTGACAGCACAGACTGGCATATGATAACCTTTCTCAAATCTCCGTGCTTTCTGCAATTTTAGATTAATATATAACAATATACCACAACGCCAGTCTATATTACTTTATAATATGCAGTATCAATTTTGAATATTATTTTTTTCCAAACACATGCATATTATATATTTAATATCAGTTAGTGTATGCATTATATCGTACAAGATTGACCTCTCTGCCTTGCCACAGCATATGCTGCATAACATCATAGAATCCCAAGAAGTTATCGCACAGGAAGCCATTCAGCCCATTATGTCCCTGTGCTAGTTCTTGCCAAGAGCAACTCAGCTAATTCTGTTCCAAAGCGCAGATTGCCTGGATCCACTACAGTTCACCCAGCACTGCAACAGGTTCACAGTAGACACCATCTCCTTGGCCCTGCCCTCAAACCGGCAACACCTAGTTAACAAGGACACTGTGTCAAACTTCTATTTATCGATTACAGCTCAGCCTTCAACACTATTAAAACTCCGTTCAAAATCTGTGGCCTGGACCTCGGCACCTCCCTTTGCAACTGGATTCTAAACTTCCTAACTCACAGACCATGATAAGTAAGGACAGGCAACAACACCTCCTCTACAATTATTTTCAACACTGGTGCTCCACAGCTGTGTTCTCAGCCTCTTACCATACTTCTTATACACCTACAAACTGTGTGGCCAAATTCCCCTCCAACTCAATTTTCAAGTTGCAGACAACACCACTATACTGGGTCGGATCTCAAACAATGACAAGACAGAGTACAGGAATGAGACAGACAATCTGGTGAACTGGTGCAGCGACAATAATCTCTCCCTCAATGTCAACGAAATGACATTGTTTCCTGCGCAGTACACAGACAAAGTATAAAAATGAAAACTAGAGAGTGCAGAATGTAGTGTTACAGTCATAACTAGGGTGTAGAGAAAGATCAACTTAATATGAGGTAGGTCCATTCAAAGGTCTGATGGCAGCAGGGAAGAAGCTGTTCTCGAGTCGGTTGCAAGGTGATCTCAAGCTTTTGTTTCTTTTCCTGACAGAAGAAGGTGGAAGAGAGAATGTCCGGGGTGTGTGGGTTCCTTAATTACGCTGGCTGCTTTGCCGAGACAGCGGGAAATGCAGACAGATTCAGTGGATGGGAGGTTGGTTTGTCTGATGGATTGGGCCAAGTTCACGACTCTTTATAGTTTCTTGCAGTCTTGGATAGAGCGGGAGCCCACGCCAAGCTGTGATACAACTGGAAAGGATGCTTTCTGCGGTACATCCGTAAAAGTTGGTGAGTCATAGTAGATGTGCCAAATTTCTTCGGCTTCCTGAGGAAGTAGCGGCTTTGGTGGGCTTTCTTAACAATAGATTCGGCATGGAGGGACCAGGAGAGGTTGTTGGTGATCTGAATACCTGGAAACTTGAAGTTCTCGATCATTTGCACTTCATCCCCGTAGATAGGGGAGGATTTGGTTATGTTTGTAGCTCAACTATCGGCCATTAGATGGTGTCAGAGAGCCATCTTCTCAAGTCTCTCCACTCCATTGTCACCTTGTGTGAACAATCCAAGTTCATCCACTTCATATGACGCTATGATTAATTTCTTTGTATATTATAAAAATAATCATAGCCTTATAATCTCTCTGCTTTGCCCCAGATTTATGAACTGTCAGGGAAATCAAGGGATCTGGAGATAGGACAGAAGAGTGGACTTGATGTGTAAAGTCAGACATAGAATCATAGAACACTACAGTGCAGAGAGAGGCCCTTCAGCCCATCGAGACTGCACCAAACACAATCCCACGCAGGGCCTACCCCCATATCCCTGCAAATTTACCCACTAATCCCTCTAACCAGGGCACTAAGGGGCAATTTTAGCATGGCCAATCAACCCAACACACATATCTTTGGACTGTGGGAGGAAACCAGAACACCCGGAGGAAACCCACTCAGACACGAGGAGAATGCGCAAACTCCACACAGACAGTGACCTGAGTCAGGAATCGAACCCAGGCCCCTGGAGCTGTGAAGCAGCACTGCTAATCAACGTGTTACCATGCCACCCAAGAGGCTGAGCAAACACGAGAGGCCTTATCGAACACTGCAGCTCCTCCTGCTTAATGATCTTACACCCTATATAATAATCTTTATACGAAGCAAAAACCTGTCTCCCATCTGTCAACTAGTCCCTGTCTACATCAATGGGAACAAAGTAGAAAGGGTCAAGAGCTTCAAGTTTATAGGTGTCCAGATCAGCAAACAACCTGCCTTGGTCCCTCCCATGCCAACACTATAGTTAAGAAAGCCTATCAACACCTCTACTTTCTCAGAAGACTAAGGAAAGAGGTTTACCAGGATGCTGCCTGGCATGGAAGGTCTGAGTTACGAGGAGAGGTTAGGCAAATTGGGACTATTTTCCTTAGAAAGATGTAGACTTAGAGGAGATCTAATAGAGGTGTACAAGATTATGAGGGGTATAGATAGAGTAAACAGGGTTAAGCTTTTTCCTAGGATGGACTCAAATAGCACGAGGGGTCATGGGCTTAGGGTGAGGGGGTAAGGTATAATTTGAATGCCAGAGGGAGTTTTTTCACACAGAGGGTGGTGGGGGTATGGAATGCGCTGCCAAGTAAAGTGGTGGAGGCAGGTACTCTGAGTTATTTAAGAAATACTTAGATGGGCACATGAACAGAATGGGAATGGAGGGGTATAGAAAACTGATTTAAAATAGGGATCATGAGCCTTGGGAGTCCTGGGAAGTGTGTAAATAGATGATGATATTGATGTACTTGTTTTTAATCCTACAGGTGCTTTGGTCCACCTTGTTGTCTAACAAGGGGCATACACGCAATGGGTTGTGAGAGGGCTGCTCTTGGATTTTTTTTTGAGAGTATCCTAGTGCTTCACGTCGTTAGTGTACGCTTGACCTGGACCATTTGATGGGCAACACGACAGCTCAGTGACTATTGCTGTGCTGTGCAGATACATGGTTTTGGGCCTGTGTCTGTGGGAGTTTGCGCATTCTCCCCGTGCTTGCGTGGGTTTTCTCCGGGTGCTCCGGTTTCCTCCCACATCCCAAAGATGTGCTCTTAGGCTAATTGGCAAAACAAATTCTCTCTAAATTGTCTCAAATTTGGTTTTTAATCCATAGATCTATAAACATAGACAGAGATCACGGGTAGAGGTGGGAACATCGGGGTGGCGGCGCAGGGTCATTGGGCCAAAGGGCCTGTTTCCCGTGCTGTTTTGTTCTTTGTTCTTTGAAATTTGACATGTCTGCTACAACTCTCACCAACCTTTACAGATACACCATAGAAAACATGCTTCCTGGTTGCATCGAGCTTGTTATGGCTCCCATCTCTTTCTTTTGCCCACATACTGTTACATAACCCACCAATGGTATCTATGAGAGTTCCAACCTAAAACATTGGCTTTGCATGGTGTATTTTTCTCTAGATATTATTGAGAAAACATTTGCAGAAACTCTTTCATTATACAAACAACATAAAAGTATTGATGGAAGAAAAATACTAAAACACTGCGAAGAACAATCTTAGACTCCGGCAAATTAATAGCGTTTAATTTGTGATCAGCACTTAGTCTCATAAAGACTGAAAACCCACAAGGTTCTGTTTTTTGCTCTCCCCTTCCCCCCACCCTGTACCCAAACCCTGCTGAGACCCCACTTCCCAAGCATAAACTCTATTGATCAAATCTAGCCAATGATTACCACACTGTACAGCTTAAGCGACCAGGACTCGGGAATGAGAAATGAAGCCTGCTTCACAAACTGCTTGCCTTTAGCATTCCATCTCTAGCTGAGCTGTGTGCTGAAAATGGCTACATCTGTCTCTTTAACATCTCTTTTGTGTCTCAACCACTTCCTGATTCACAGTGCTCAGGGCTACCAATTATTATCAGTTGCCAAGAACACACTGTTCCCTTTTCCTTCTTTCCTTTGAGGTGCTGCCCAGACATGGTTTACAAAAAAAAAAGTCAGTTTGATTTTACTTGTGCAAAACATCTATTTTAATAATATCTAAAGATGTGCAGGTTCGGTGGATTGGCTATACTAAATTCCCTTTTAGTGTCAGAGGGACTGGCAGGGTAAATATGTGGGATTATGCAGATTGGGTCTGGGTGGGACTGTTGTCAGCGCAAGCTCGTAGGGCCAAATGGCCTCCTTCTGTACTCTAAGGACTCCATCAGTTGGAGGGAAATATTGAATGTGATTTCTTATAATCATTTCTTAAGGCAAATAGTGAGTTCGGATCTCTATAAAGGTTAAATGTCTCATCACAAGAGACTAGGAAATCGATGTAAAATCATTAGAAAGTTTAAAAATTTAAAAAGAAAGGTGAAAAATTACAACATGCTACTGTGCAGAGGGACCTGGGGGTCCTTGTGCACGAATTGCAAAAACTCAGTCTGCAGGTGCAGCAGGTGATCAAGAAGGTGAATGGTATGTTGGCCTTTATCACGAGGGAGATAGAATATAAAAGCAGGGATTTCCTGTTGCAACTGTACAGGGCACTGGGGAGGCCACAACTAGAGTATTGTGTGCAATTTTTGTTCCCCTATTTGCAAAAGGATATATTGGCCTTGGAGGGAGTACAGAGAAGGTTCACCAGGCTGATACCGGAGATGAGGGGGTTAGCTTATGAGGAGAGATTGAGTAGATTGGGCCTGTACTTGTTGGGGTTCAGAAGGCTGAGGGGGTTCTTATAGACATATATAAGATAGTGAAGGGGCTAGATAGGGTAGAGGTAGAAAGATTCTTCCCGCTTAGAAAGGAAACCAGAACTAAAGGGCACAGCCTCAAAATAAGGAGGGGGACAGTTTAGAACAGAGTTGAAGAGGAATCTCTGGAATTCTCTGCCCATTGAAGTGGTGGAGGCTACCTCATTAAATATGCATAAGTCACAGGTATATAGATTTCTGATAGATAGGGGAATTAGAGGTTATGGGGAGCAGCTGGGTAAGTGGAACTGCTCCACTTTAGATCAACCATGATCTTATTAAATGGTGGGGCAGGCTCGAGGGGCTAAATGGCCTACTCCTGCTCCTATTTCTTATGTTCTTTAAGTAAAATTTCACAATATAGGGAAAGGAACATGTTAATACTAAAAAAGACTGTGCGTGAACATCTAGCTGCTATGCCTAGTGACCTCTGTAATACTTAGATGGCCTGAATTAGCAGAGAGAGCGAGCAACACAAGTTTGGGTCTGGTAGCAGGTTGCAAGAAGCCAAAGACAGATAAGAAAGACAGGCAGTGCTTGGGTTGGTAGACAAGGGTCGTGCCTTGTGAACATCCAAAACCAGACAGTGTTGAAATGTAAATGATGCCTTGCCTGTGTGACTTACAAAGTGTAAATATTGTAATAGTCAGCTAGAGAGAGTCTGCTTCAGAGAAATTTCTCTGATGTTGTCCCCTCCCAATGTGTTGGCTGATAAATGACCCCCCTGTACTAGGTCCCTGAGATTATTCACGCCATTTAGAGACAATAGCCACTGGGACCCTACCTACCACCCCAGAGAATGGACATGGTCATCACAGGGATTGGAGCAGCCAGCAGTCTAACTCTCATCCCACGTCACCCTTCCTCACAGCCTGCTGGCGGCGCTGTTTACAGCTTTTACTCAGCTGAACAGTCACTCAACTCCCATTGGTTACTCAACGGCCAATGAAGAGAGAGCTGAATAAACGCCGGTTCTGATTGGCTACATTGAGACCCGTCGACCGACGGACGTTCCACACTCCATTCCTATTGGCTAGTGATGACGTCTTCGCGTTCCGATTGGATAAGATGGCCGCCGGTCAAACATAACCTGGCCAGCTATTGGGTGATATCCTGCCCAATGAAGTAAAAGGAGAAGCGGGCTGATTGGGGCCGGGAAGGCGGTGACGCTATTGGGGGCGGGGCCAGACTCTATGTAATTCGATGGGGGGCGGGGCCGGGGAGTAAGAGGGGCGAGGCGGGGCCGAGCTGTGTATGACGCCACGGGGAGGCGGGTCTATGAGAAGTGGGCGGGCAGTGTGACGTTTTGGGGGTGGGGCCGGCGTTATTGGACAGTGCGCAGGGCCGGGGGGCGGCGCGGGGGGAGGGGGGCGGCAGGGGCGGGGCTGGGCTGTGAATGACGCTCTGAGAGGGGCGGAGCTGAGCTGTGAGCGTATGACGCTATGGGGGCGGGACGGCGCAGTTTGCGATTCTATGGAGGCGGGGCCGAGCGGTGTATGACGCTATTGGGGGCGGGGCCAAGAGGTGGGTGACGTTTTGGGGGCGGGGCACGGCCGTGCTGTGTGTGACGCTAAGGGGCGGAGCTGGGCAGTGTGTGACTCTATTGGGGCGGGGCGGGGCGGGGCCGGGCAATGTGTGACGCCACGGGGGGGGTGGTGGTGCCGGGCGGTGTGTTACGCTATGGAGGCGGGGCCGAGCAGTGTGTGACGCTACGAGGGGCCGGGCGGGGGCCAGGCAACGTGTGACGCTATTGGGGCGGGGCCAAGCTGTGGGTGACGTTACGGGGGCGGGGCACGTCCGTGCAGTGTGTGACGCTAAGGGGCAGAGCTGGGCAGCGTGTGATGTTACGGGGGCGGGGCGGGGCCGGGCAATGTGTGATGCCATAGAGGGGCGGGGCCTGGCGGGATGATACGCTATGGAGGCGGGGCCGGGCGATTGGTGACGGTGCGGGGGCGGGGCCGGGGCCGGGCCGCGCAGTGTTTGTCACACTACGGGGCGGAGCTGGTTAGTGGATGACGCTGTGGGGGCGGGGCTGGAGGCGGGGCCGGGGCCGGGCCGCGCAGTGTTTGTCACACTACGGGGCGGAGCTGGTTAGTGGATGACGCTGTGGGGGCGGGGCTGGAGGCGGGGCCTGTGGGCCGCTGTCCGCACGCGCCTCACTCGGCGGCAGCGCTGTGAGGTGAGTGGGTCGATGCTGGAGGATTCGCGGTGAGCGGCCGCTCAGAGTGAAGCCGAAAGGGCATCGAAGGACTGAGGGAGCCCGCTGCCATGGAGACGCCGCCTCACCCCGTCAAACTCTATGTGTATGATCTTTCCCGGGGACTGGCGCGCCAGTTCAGCCCTCTCATGCTCGGTGAGTGAAGCAGAAACTCCCCGGGGGAGGTGTGGGGGGCAGGCGGCAGGTGCCGCAACTCGAGACCGGGGATTGGGTACCTGGACTAGGCCGCAACCATCTAATTTTTTTTAAAAAAAACTAAATATTGCGTTCCTGTTTAATAATTTTAAATATTTGGGCTGACTGTTAAGTTTAGCGTTAAACTTACTTTAGGATTATTGGAAGAAGTGGTGGGTAAAAGATGAGTTGACAGAATCTGAAATGAATCTTTTCTTAATATTGTTTTAAATTAAATCTGAGGTCTTATTAATTGCAGTGTTTTTGTCTTTGAAAGTTGTTTCCATAACAGATGTCAGTGTCTGGTGCTGAATAATAGAACATAGAACATTACAGCACAGAACAGGCCCTTCGGCCTTCGATGTTGTGCCGACCAAAATAAAAAGCAATGCCCCTCCAACTAAACCATTCCCTTCTCTTCCATATACTTATCAATTAACCTCTTAAACGCCACCAAACTTGGCGCATCTACAACAGAATGAATACATCTCTGTACTGGGATGGAGATGGAATGTATCCCCCCTTCCTTCCCCTCTCCTCAACCTCCAACATCTGATTCCCTCCACATCAACAGGAGCAAAAAGGTTATCCAACAACAATCATTTAATTCTTCCTGGCTGCTGAGAGGCTGAAATGGGACACCTGCTTCTGAAAATGAGAAAGTCAGATAAATATCTTGAGTAAAGACTCTTAATTGGGGCTCTTACATAGAAACTGGAAGTAGAAGGAGGCCATTCAGCGCTTCAAGTCTGCTCTGCCATTCATTATGATTGTGGCTGATCATCCAATTCAATACACTGATTCCCCCCCTTACCCTCATATTCCTTGATCTGTTTAGTCCTAAGAGCAATATTTAATTTCTTCTTGAAATCAGGCAATGTTTTGGCCTCAACTACTTTCTTTGGGAGTGAATTCCACACATGCACCATCCTCTGGGTGAAGAGATTTCTCCTCACCTCAGTCCCAAAATGTTTACCCCCATTATAAAAATATGGTTCTGGACTCCCCCAGTGAGAAGTCTCACCTGACAAAGGGGCAAACCCCAAAGGCTTGTGGTTTTAATAGCAAATAAACTGGTTAGACTTTAACCTGGTGTTGTGAGGCTTCTTATGTGTTTACCTCAGCCTGCATCTCCACATCTGGACTCCCCCACCATTGGGAACATTCTTTCTGAATCTACCTTGTCTAACTCTGTTGGAATTTTATAAGTTTCTGTTAGAGCCTCTCTTCTTCTAAAGTCCAGTGAATATAAGAACAAAGAAAATGCAACACGGGAACAGGCTCTTCCATAATGCACTGACCATAATGCCCGAATGTACCAAAACCCCCCTACCCTTCTCGAGACCACTCACTCCTGGCAGTGAGCTCCAGGCACAGGAGTCTCGGAAGGTGGCAGAGCAAGTGGAGAAGGTTGTGAAGAAAGTATATGGTATGCTAGCCTTTATAGGAAGGGGTATAGAGTACAGGAACTGGCCTTTAATGTTGCAGTTGTATAAAACGTTGGTTAGACCTCATTTGGAATACTGCGTCCAGTTCTGGTCACCTTACTACCGGAAGGATGTGGAGATTCTGGAGAGAGTGCAGAGGAGGTTTACCAGGATGCTGCCTGGTATGGAAGGTCTGAGTTATGAGGAGAGGTTAGGCAATTTGGGACTGTTTTCCTTAGAAGGATGTAGACTTAGAGGAGATCTAATAGAGGTGTACAAGATTATGAAGGGTGTAGATAGAGTAAACAGGGTTAAGCTTTTTCCTAGGATGGACTCGAATAGCACGAGGGGTCACGGGCTTAGGGTGAGGGGGGTAAGGTATAATTTGGAAGCTAGAGGGAGTTTTTTCACACAGAGTGGTGGGGGTACGGAATACACTGCCAAGTAAAGTGGTGGAGGCAGGCACTCTGAAGTTATTTAAGAGATACTTAGATGGACACATGAACAGAATGGGAATGGAGGGGTATAGAAAACTGATTTAAAATAGGGATCATGAGCCTTGGGAGTCCCTGGGAAGTGTGTAAATAGATGATGATATTGATGTACTTGTTTTTATCCTACAGGTGCTTTGGTCCACCTTGTTGTCTAACAAGGGGCATACACATGATGGGTCGTGAGAGGGCTGCTCTTGGATTTTTTTCGAGAGTATCCTAGTGCTTCACGTCGTTAGTGTACGCTTGACCTGGACCACAGCTCAGTGACTATCGCTGTGCTGTGCAGATACATGGATTTGGGCCTGTGTCTGTGGGAGTTTGCACATTCTCCCCGTGCTTGCGTGGGTTTCTCCGGGTGCTCCGGTTTCCTCCCACATCCCAAAGATGTGCTCTTAGGCTAATTGGCAAAACAAATTCTCCCTAAATTGTCTCAAATTTGGTTTTTAATCCATAGATCTATAAACATAGACAGGGATCACGGGGTAGAGGTGGGAACGTTGGGGTGGCAGCGTGGGCTTGTTGGGCCGAAGGGCCTGTTTTCCATGCTGTTTTGTTCTTTGAGGAGGCAGTGGAAGCAGATATGATAGTTTTAAAGAGCATCTGGACAAATACATGAATAGGATGGGAATAGATGGATATGGTCCCTGGAAGAGGAGGGGGTTTCAGTTCAATCAGGCAGCATGGTTGGTGCGGGCTTGGAGGGCTGTCCCTGTGCTATAATTTTCTTTGTTACTACTTTCACTGGAGATTAGAAGAGTGAGAGAGGATCTCGTAGAAACTTATAAACAAAATATAATCCTAGTCGATTTAGCTGACTATTGGAATTTTCAGCTTTTATATCGGAATTCCAGATCAAACCTCTAGCCTAATTGACCTTTCTTTTGTAAAGCTGTACATAAGGGTGCAAAATCCTCCCCAGCTTGATCCCAAATTCCAGTGTCATGGTGCTTATTGGGCTGAAAGTGAAAGGCAGGTTTGGAGGAAGTATGGTGCTGGAATCCTGAGGCTATTCCAGGTGGGAAGGTGACTCATTTTGCAATCCTGCCACCTGAAAGTGAGCAGCTGGCCTGTATTTACAAAATAGACAATGTGTTCAGTAACAACACGAGAAAGAAGAGCTGTGTTTGCCCTGTCCAACGATCCCCCCACCCCCCTTCATAAACCGTCAAAAGCAACTTAATGGGTCATTCATCTCTCTTCTGCCTGTGGGATGAAGTTGTGTTTGGAATTGTTATTGTCTAACAGTCTCTGTGCTTCGAAGCACATTGTCTGTAAAGTACTTTCACTTGGAATCTCTCTGTTGAGCCTGCCTGATAACAATCCCACCCAGGCCTATCCCCACAATCCCATATATTTACCCTGCTAATCTCCCTGACGCTAACAGGCAATTTATCATGGCCAATCATCCTAACCTGCACATCTTTGGAGATGTTTATGGAAGCTATAATGAGACAATAAGCAGAATGAAAACAGAAAATGCTGGAAAATCTCAGCAGGTTTTGACAGCATCAGTGGGGAGAGAATTAAACCAACATTTCAAGTCTAGGTGACCCTTCGTTAGAGCAATCAGTGTTCTAATTGTGTTCCTGAAGCATTTAAATCTTAATCTCTTCCTGCATTCCTCTGAAAGTTAGGCCCTCGAGTTACTGACTCATCAGCCAGAGGCCTTTTCTACTCCTTTGTTCTTTGCCCCTCAAAGGTCCTGACTAGCATCATGATTGGTAAGCTCATTCTTGGTTTGTATGCTAACTGGAACTTTCTCACTGTGGCAAAGACCATTGTGTATTTTCCCTGTTTCTCCCACTGGCCTGGGGCCAGGAAGGCAGGGATTCAGTAATAAAGGATCATCAGTTCAGTGCAATGAGATCCTAATCTCCCCATTGCAAACCAGTTAAACAACTGAAAGAAATGGGAAGGTACGCATTATATCTGCTTCATTACAGTTTGTGGTGTTCCCACCTACATCTCCTGCCATTTCCCAGGTGTAGTGGGACAGTAAGCAGGTGATCATTGATTCCAGCCAGGTCTATGTACAAGGCTCACTGATCAGAAACTCCAGTTTGGCAGCATTGTGCATTTATCAAGCAATTTGCACATCCCATAGTATGTTCGCAACAACTCTGTTAGACAAAGTTTAACACTGCACCACATGCAATCTCACTGTCATCTTCCTGCTCCATCCTCATCTTTAACATTGGGACACAGCTATCAAACATAGTGACTAAACCTCCACAACTGAGTGAGGGAATTCCTCTCATCTCAATCCTAAATAGCTGTTATACTGAAATTGTGCCCCTACCTGGTTCTAGACCTCCAGTCCAGGTAGGGAGATTCCTGGCCCAGCAACTCGAGATTTAAAAAGTCTCTTGCACATTTTCTGATCCCTCCCTTTCCCTGTAATCTCCTGTAGTCATCTGTGCTCTTCTAACTCTGGCCTCAAGTGCATTCTTCCTTCAGCTGCCGGAGTCCAGAGTTCTGGAAATCCCTTCCCAAAGCTCTCCTCTCAACCTCACTCTTCTCCTTTAAGACACTCCATAAAATCTGAGACCAAGCATTTGGTCATCTGACCTAATATCACTTAATGTAACTCAATATCACGCTTTATTTTATAATGTAAAGTGCTTTGATTGTGTTAAAGACATTACATTGATATAAATTGTTGCACATCAAACTGTCTGTGTGTACCTTGATGGTCCTGAAACATTAGATCTAGGATGAAGAGAAAACAGTATCTTTAAAGAGTGTTCTCAGCCACAATCCCCACGTGACTGCTGTATAATATGATTAATTCAGGCTAATCACTTGGCTTGTTTATCATGGTGATGGAGATAATGTTTCCAAGCCTGCATGATTTTAGATTGATCTACTTTTGGCTGATGCTTGTGCCACCCTGCCTTGCTGCCAGAGCCTTTACTGAATCCCAGCTCTGTCCTCCATTCCTGTCCACCATGACCCCACCACAGGCAAAACTAACACAATACTCGATAATAACAGTCTGCCACGTTGGGTGCAGTGTACACTAAACATATAAATAGCAGACAGCATGGGTTCAGATGCCACTGTGGCATGAGAGTTTGAGAATTTGAACTCTTCTAAAGCAGAATGGAAATAAAAAAATCAGATCACTTGCTACTTGGGACCTTCAGAGAATGGTAGCTTTCTCTTTCTCTCTGAGATCTGGAGACTGCCAGAAAAGAACAATGCAGCACAGGAACAGGCCCTTCAGCCCACTAAGCCTGCCCATATTGTTAATCCTTATTTAGACCCACTACTTATTGCCCATACACAGTTGCTATCCCTCTGTTTGTGTTTATCAAGAAACACCTTAAACGTGCCTGCTTCCATCTCCGTCATTGGTAGTGCATTCCAGGCACCTATCTCTTTGTGAAAAAGCATGGTGGCACACTGGTCAGCAGGATCCCGGGTTTGATTCTCAGCTTAGGTCGTTGTGTGGGGTTCGCATGTTCTGCCCATGTCTATGAATTTCCTCCGGGTGCTCCAGTTTCCTCCCCCAATCTGAAGGATATGCTGATTGGTATATTGGCCATGCTAAATTCTGATTCAGTGGACCCAAACAGGTGCTGGAGTGTGGTGATTAGGGGATTATCGCAGTGACATCATTGCAGTGTTAATGTAAACCTACTTGTGACAATAATAATAAACTTTTAAAAACTTTCCCTGTACTTCTCCCCTAGACTTATCCCCTATCATCTTGAACCTATGCTCTCTTGTAGTTGACTTTTCTGCCCGAGGATAAAGCTCTGACTATCTACGCTATCTGTGTCTTTCATAATTTTGTAAACCTTTATCATGTTGCTTCAGTGAAAACAATCTGAGTTTATCCAACTTTTTCTCATATCCACAACCCTCCAGTCCAGGCATCATCCTGATGAACCTTCTTCGTACCCTCTCCAAATCATCCACATCCTTCTGGTAGTGTGGTGACCAGAACTGCAGGCAATATTCCAGCTTTATATTCAATGCCCTGGCAGATGAAGGCAAGCATGTTGTATGCCTTCTTGACCACCTTCAACTATGCTGCCCCTTTCAGGGATCCATGGACCTGTATGCCCAGATCCCTCTGTATATCAATGTTTCTAAGAGTTCCATCATTTACCAGTATATTTCATACTAAATGTGATGTTCCAAAATGCATCATCTCACATTATCTGAATTAAATTCCATCTGCCAAGTCTCCAATCTACCTTTTTCCTGTTGTATCCTTTGACAATCTTTGTCACTATTAGCAACTATTCCAATTTTTGTGTAACCACAAAATTGTTAATCAGACCACCCAGGTCGTCTTCTATGTTACTTATGTATACTATAAACAACTGAGGTCCCAGCACTGATCCCTGCAGAATGCCACTAATTCCAGATCTCAGCTTCCATCACTGCTCTCTGTCTTCTATGAAATTCATAACATAACCATGAAACTCAGATTGTTATTAAATTCTGCTGTGCTTTAATGATCTGGTCAATATGTAACTCCCATCTGCTCTTGAATCAGATCACTCAAATTCTTTGCCCATCTAGATCCTCTTTCTTTTAATCTTTAAGCTTTCAAGACCCAAGCCTGTGTCCCCTAATCAGATGCTCCCTCATTTTCAGAATTGTTACAGCACAGAAGGAGACCACTTGGTCCATAGTGTCTGTGCCAGCTCTCCGAGTGAACAACCTGCCTAGTGCCATTCCTCTGCTTCTCCCTTAAAAAAAAGTTCCTTTTCTAATTCCCTTTTGAATGCTCAAATGTGCCTCGCTGCACTCTGAGGTAGTAAGTTCCAAACGCTAGCCACTCGCTGCGTGATAATGCATTTTTTTTGCACCTTTCAGTTTAAATCTGTGCCCTCTCCCCTCCCTCTCGTTTCATTCCTGTACAGTGGCCAATGGCCCTTTGCCCAATTCTCCGAGTGAAAAGTAATCCTGACATCTGTGATGTTTGTGAGTTGACAGTATTTGAGAGTTAAGGATCCGGCTTGCTAATTTTATTCGTTCCCACCTCCCATTTAGCCACTCATCTCTACTTTTTTCTTTTTAAACAGGAAAACAGCTTGATGGAATATGGTGAGTTAATCCATGAATTTGTAAAGCTTTTATTGGTCTTTGGCAGTCTGAAAGGGCTGGTATTAATATGCATATATATTGAGATAATTAGCACAGTGAATCTGTCTATTTTAACATATCTGCTTCTCCTCCAGGCATACTGCAATTGTTGTCAATGGAGAGGAGTTCTTCTATGGGTCTGGTGGGATTGCTAACTGTCAGCCCGTGAGTGTTCTCCCTGTATCTTCTAAATGTTTATCCATGACCTTGTCTCAATCTTCAGCCAATTTCATGTTTGTGCATCAGCCCTCCCTTTCCCAACTCTTAGATGAGCAATTTGTCTTATGAACAGAAATTGAGCGGTTTAGGCCGATACTCTCTAGAGTTCAGAAGAATGAGAGATCTAATTGAGGTGGTGGAAGGTATTGGGCAAAGAAGACAAGGAGAGGATGCTTCCTCTTGTGGGGCAATCTGGAACAAGAGATCACTGTTTGATGATGAGAGGCAGGAGATTTAACTCTGAGATAAGGAGAAATTACTTCTCTGAAAGGATGGTGAATCTGTGGAATTCACTACCCCAGATTGTGGTGGATGCCCGGACATTGAGTAAATTTGAGCAGGAGATGGATAGATTTTTAATCAGTAATGAGTTGAAGGGTTATGGAGAATGGGCAGGAAAATGAGGCTGAGATAAGGGGTGACACAGTGTTTGGTACTGTGGCCTCACAGCATCAGGGACTTGGGTTCAATTCTGGTCTCGGATGATTGTGTGGAGTCTGCATGTTCTCCACATGTCTGCGTGGGTTTCCTCCGTGTGCTCTGGTTTCCTCCCACACTCCAAAGATGTGCAAATTAGGTGGATTGGCCATGGTAAATCACCCTCAGTGTCAGGGACAAGCAGCGTAAAATATTTGGAGTTAAGAGATAGAGTCTGGGTGGGTTTGTGGTTGGTGCAGAATCGATGAGCCAAATGGCCTCCACTGCGGGATTCAATGAGATGAGCCATGATCACACTGAAAGGCAGAGCAGACTCGAGGGGCTGAATGGCCTATTCCTGCTCCTTGCTCTTATGTTCTTAGGCAGGATAAAGACCACTTTTGTTTTGAATACATTCTCAGCCTGAGGGCAATCCGGAAGACCCAGATCCACAAATTCTTCAGGATATAATTACCATCCATATGCTGTGACCACCGTGTTTTCCAGAAATGTTTTGAATGCTACCATGAAGCACACAGCCTTCGTTCCACCTTCTGAAATCGCTTTGGACTGGTTAATCACTCCTGTAGAGGAAAAATGTCTCATTTCCTTCCGATATTCATCCTTGGATATCCAAAGTGCTTGCACAGCTGTCCACAACAAACACAGGCGTATTGTCCGTACTTCTAATAATCCAAATGCTATCAAGGACAGGAATTTGAGCTCACTTTCTTCCTAATTTGGGAATACTGAAGTTGCTTAAGCCTTGACAGCTTAATTTATCTGGGTTACGGTTTTGCGGGTTTACAGGGATCGGGCGAGGGAGGGTGCTGAGCAGGATGCTCTGTTTGTGGGGGGGTAGTACAGAGTTGATAGGCTGAATGGCCTCCATCTGCAATGTAGGGATTCCATGATCCAGGAAGTTCATGTTTTACCAGCGATCGATAATAAATCCAAAGATGTGTGGGTTAAGTTGATTGGCTGTGCTAAATTAACCCTAGTGTCAGGGAGATTAACAGGGTAAATATATATAAATAATATATAGGTTACAGGGATAAAGCCTGGATGGGATTGTGGTCAGTGCAGACTCGATGGGCCGAATATCATCCTCCTGTGCTGTAGGGATTCTATAAATCATCTTCATTTCTTACATAGCTGCTTTTGGGTTCCTGTCCTGATGCATAATTTTTGGATACTGACAATGTGTAGAGATATTCTCTCCTCAACCGTGTGTGGGAGGGTTACATGACAAATGCAATTGTGTTGTGATGGGACACAGTTTCTGTGCGATATTGGGTCCACATGACCATGGCGTGTGCTATAATGTCCTTTTTTTCTGCTCCCTAGGGAGGGACTTTACTTGGGCCGCCTGATTCTGTCATTGACCTTGGGACCACAGAAGTGACCGAGGAGTTGATCATGGAATACTTAACATCTCTGGGAGAGTCAGCATTCAGGTTAGTTACCATTCACTCCACGTGCTTTCAGAAGAATCAGTAGGTTGCCTAGAATCAAGTGTAGGGGTATCCCATGGTCTTGGGGTCACTGGCAGTTATGCGCAATAGCAACATGTCCAATTATATAATGTATATAATTTATTATTTAAGATATTAAATCTAGCTACTGTGCAGTTTTCTTGTGTTATACCTCAGCGAGGTGATAACCTAGTGGTATTATCACTAGATTATTAATCCAGAAACTCAGCTAACGTTCGGGGGACTCGTATTTGAATCCCATGGCAGATGGTGGAATTTGAATTTAATTTTTTTTAAAAAAATCTGGAATTAAGAACCTACAGATGATTATGAAAACCATTGTCAATTGTTGAAAACCACTAATGTCCTTTAGGGAAGGAAATCTGCCATCCTTACACAGTCTGGCCTACGTGTGATTCCAGAGCCATAGCAATGTGGTTAACTCTCAACTGCCCTTGGATAACTGGGGATGGGCAATAAAAGCTGGCCAGCTAGCCTCAACCATGTCTCACAAATGAATTTTTAAATGTCCACATTTATTATAGAACGTACCAATGCAAGCTTCTCATCCTGCAATTATATCCTCCAGCCTGTGGTGGCAGTGCTGCCTCACTGGAGGCCTGATGGTGTTGGCTCAGAAGAAAGTTCCCGTGCTCAAACTGCTGACTCACACTGGGGACAATTCCCCAAGTATCTCCGAAATTACTCCATTGGTTTGTAGTCTGCCACAGTCACATTTAGAATAAAACCGTCTCCTTTTAATCTGTTAATACTGTTGAAGTAGGTGGATTCTCCCCTGAAGATAGAAGTTGTACCCCCACAGGTTTGCTCAATCATGAATGTCGAGACTTTAGAATCATAGAATCCTACAGTGCAGCAGAAGGCCATTTGACCCGTCGAGCCTGCAGTGACCACAATCCCACCCAGGCCCTATCCGCATAACCTCACATGTTTACTATTTAATCCCCCTGACATGGCCAATACACCTAATCCACATCTTTGGACTATGGGAGGAAACCAGAGCACCTGGAGGAAACCCACACAGACGTGGGGAGAATGTGCAGACTCCACATAGATAGTGACCCAAGGCTGGAATCCAACCTGGGTTCCTAGCATTGTGAGGCAGTAGTGCTAACCATTGTGTCACCCTATTTTAACTCCATCTTCCCGCTCTCCATCTATCCGCTGTGTGGCTCTGTAACTCTCTGTATCACTGCATTACTAAAATCTATTCATCTCAGTTTGACGTTTGTTTTTTTTTTGAAGATTCCCCCTCCCTCCCCTTCAGCAACTTTTACGGTGGGAGAGTTCCCCAGATCTCCACTACCCCTTTCTTGGTGTGAAGAATTGTTTCCTGACACTGCCTGTGAATGGCCTTGCTCTGAATTTAAGGTTCTACCACCTTGGTCTAGACTCTGGCGTTTTTCTCCATTTCCCCTATCAACTCCTTTAAGATCTTAAGCACTTGAGTTTGATCATCCTTAATCTTCTGTATTCGTGGGAATACAAGTTGTTTATTCAACCTATCCGCTGTTAAATCTGATTAACTCGAGGATGATGCTGCATCATCTCTTAGCCTCTGCCCCACCAATGCCAGTATATTCTTCCTGACGTGTGGTTCCTCGACCTCAGTCTAGTACCCAAAGAGGCTTTAATTAGACTTTAATATAATTGCAACATCATTTTAACATTTATATTCCGTATCTTTACATTTCTTTGGCTTTTTAAATTCATTTTGTGCCCATCCCACTCACTTTTTCCCCTCAAAAGGCAGGCCTCCAGACCTGATACAGCCACAAACATGACATCCCTTATTCACCCTGAATTGTATAATCTCCTGGAGAGGCATCAAAATTAAAATGAGAAAAACGGGCTGAGTTCAGTTGAGGAAAACTGAAGTATCTCCCTCTCACAACTCTAAGTGTGAGGTGATGACAGTAACTACCACTAAAGGTGCACTAATCCCATTTTCCTCCACTTGTCCCATATCTGAGTTTGTTCCAAGTGCTCTTACAAATTTTTTTAAAGGTTGTAATGTTTCCAACTTCCACTACCTTCCCAGGCAGCACATTCCAGATTCTCACCACACTGAGTGAAAAATGTTTTCTCAAATCCCCTCTGAATCTCCCGCCAGTCCTCTTGTGACTATCAAAGAACAAAGACAAAGAACAAAACAGCACGGGAAACAGGCCCTTCGGCCCAACGAGCCTGCGCCGCCATCCTGATGTCCCCACCTCTACCCGTGATCCCTGTCCATGTTTATAGATCTATGGATTAAAAACCAAATTTGAGACAATTTAGGGAGAATTTGTTTTGCCAATTAGCCTAAGAGCACATCTTTGGGACGTGGGAGGAAACTGGAGCACCCGGAGAAAACCCACGCAAGCAGAGGGAGAATGTGCAAACTCCCGCAGACACAGGCCCAAATCCATGTATCTGCACAGCACAGCAATAGTTACTGAGCTGTCGTGTTGCCCATCAAATGGTCCAGGTCAAAGAACAAAACAGCACGGGAAACAAGCCCTTCGGCCCAACGAATCCGCGCCGCCACCTCGATGTTCCCACTTCTACGCGCAATCCCAGTCCATGTTTATAGATCTATGGATTAAAAACCAAATTTGAGACAATTTAGAGAGAATTTGATTTGCCAATTAGCCTAAGAGCACATCTTTGGGATGTGGGAGGAAACCGGAGCTCCCGGAGAAAACCCACGCAAGCATGGAGAGAATGCGCAAACTCCCACAGACACAGGCCCAAATCCATGTATCTGCACAGCACAGCTATAGTCATTGCGCTGTCGTGTTGCCCATCAAATGGTCCAGGTCAAGCATACACTAACGATGTGAAGCACTAGGATACTCTTGAAAAAATCCAAGAGCAGCCCTCTCACAACCCATCGCGTGGATGCCCCGTGTTAGACAACAAGGTGGACCAAAGCATCTGTAGGACAAAAACAAGTACATCAATATCCAGACCCAGGTTTCAATGAGTGTGACACAACAGCATATTGTAAAATGACATATTGCATAGAATTTTGTTACATGTATGAAATGAGCTTCCAATCCTGTAACTGTCATGAAACTTATAGAATACTGAGAGACCTAGATGAGAGGATGATTCCACTATTGAGAGCCACTAGAACTCAAGGGCTTAACCTCAGAGTGAAGTGATGCTCCTTTTAAAGCAGATGAGGAATTTCTTCAGCTAATGAATCTGCGGAACGCATTGCCACAGAAGGCTGTGGAGGACAGGTCATTGACTGTCTTTAAGACACAGGTAGGTTGCTGATCAATGAGGGGATCAGGAGTTTTGGGGAGAAGACTGGAAATGGGGATGAGAAAAGTTATCAGCTTGTTTCACCAATTTGAACAGGATATCCTGAAGCCAGATGTATCTGCTTTCGGTGTTGTGAAGGGTTACATTGGCGTGCCTACTGAGAGGACGGTTTTGCCCTTTAAGTGGTGTAGGATCTTTTACGTTCATATAGACAGCAGATATGGCCTCAACTGGGCACTGAAACTTCAAGCTTGATTATGTTGACCAGTTTCCCTTCTTATTCTCATTCAGTGCATTGAGATTTAATTACCTTTTCATTTACACGAGGAAAGCTAAATGTTACACCAGTACCAGCTCTACTGAAGTCACTGGTTTCTGCTGGAATAGAGTTTCATGGTTTGAGGCCTCCGCAATTAAAATCTGTTACTGTGGCACAAAGTGCGCTTTACCTGGGACCTGAACACCACCTTGTAGGAAGAACCCAGGGACCTTAGAGAACACGCATCAAAGGTGGACCGAAATGCATGCAGGAGTCCAATACTATGGAAACGTTCGAGATGCTGGAGATTTCTTCTTGGAGCAAAAGAGGTTGAAAGGAGATTTGTTAAAGGTGTTCAAAATAAATACGGGGATGCACAGAGGATAGGTGGAGAGAAACTGCTCCTCCCTCCTTTCTGCCTGTGGGGACAGAGAGCACAGGTTTAAGGTGACTAGCACAAGCCCAGGGGTGACACGAGGAAGTAGTTTATACACAGTTAAGATCTGGTGCCTTGCCCAGGACTGTGGGGCAGGCAGATTCAGTCATCCCTGACAAACAGTTGTTGAGGGAAATGTACACAGCTATGAGGAATTGGCCTTGAGTGGGATTAGCTGAATGGCTCTTGCAAAAGGACAGCACAGTCCAATTTGCCAATTGTAATTGTTCTTTTTCTGTGGAATGTCTCATTTTTATCCTCTGGTTACAGGGGAGAGTGCTACAAACTGTTTGAACACAACTGCAATACATTCAGCAATGAGGTTTCCCAGTTCCTCACAGGAAAGAAGATTCCATCCTACATCACTGACCTGCCTTCCGAGGTCTTATCAACGTGAGTACTGTCACCCTCGAGGCACTTATCCCAATAGTTGTCTTTCTTTTCCCTCTGAATGCATTGACTCACGCTGGGTTACTGCAGAAATCTCTGCAGTCTCGGTAGATAGAGTAACTGGCCCCTGCAGACCAAAGATCCAGGTTTGATCTGTAATCCATACTCCTAATTGCCTAACTTCGACATTAATACACAGGAACGTGGGCAGCCCTTTGTGCTTACTGTTCCATTCAATCAGATCATGGCTGATCTCTCCCTGATCCCAAATCCACTTCCCTACCTGTTCCTCATATTCCCTTATTCCTTTTTTATTAGAAATATATCTATCTCCTTCTCAAAACCATTCAATGATTCAGACTCTGCTGCACTATGGGGCAGTGAGTTCGCCAATTCATCCCTCTCTGCAAGAAGTAAATCTGTGTTAAATCTCCCACCTGTACCTGTGATCTCTTGTTCGAGATATGTTTCCCCTTATGAAACATTGGCCTACTGGGCGAAGGAAGGGCATCAGCCAATTCCATAGCCGTTGTCCAGTGATCCTTGCTGGAAATATCGGAGGAACAAAAACAAGATAATCCTCCACAGGAAGTAACCTGGCAGCATCCACTGGTATTGGGGAATCAGGAGCCAACCAATTTACACAAAATCCTTACACCAGAGAGGTGCTTTAAGAACCTCTTAAATTCTTAAGAGGTTAAGAGGAGGGCAGAGATAAGAGCAACAACTTTGTGATTTTATCTTGATTTGTTATTGTTACATGTATTAGCATACAGTAAAAAGTATTGTTTCTTGTGTGCTCTACATACAAAGCATACCATTCAGAGAGCAGGAAAGGAAAGAGTACAGAATGTAATGTCACATTCATAGCTAGAGTGAAGAGAAAGATCAACTTAATGCAAGGTAGGTCCATTCAAAAATCTGACAGCAGCAGGGAAGAAGCTGTTAGAATCCTGCACTGTGGAAGGAGGCCATTCAGCCCATCAAGTCTGCACTGATCACAAATCCACCCAGGCCCTATCCCCATAACCCTGTGTATTTACCCTGCTAGTCCCCCAGACACTGAGGGACAATTTGGCATGGCCAATCCACCTAAGTAAGGGGCCTGACAACACCAATTTTAAATCCAACCAATTTATTTGATAGTAAACTTGCTAGCTTTCGGCCTTTGTCCCTTCATCAGGCGAATGAGGTGTTCTGGTCTGCAATGGCACACATGTCAGCACATATCAATTCATCTAACCCACACGTCTTTTAGACTGTGGGAGGAAACCAGAGCACCTGGAGGAAACCCATGCAGACATGGGGAGAATGTGCAAACTCTACACAGGCAGTGGCCCAATCTGGGAATCAAACCCGGGTCCCTGACATTGCGAGGCAGCAGTGCTAACTACTGTGTCATTGTGCCGTCCCTATTCTTGAGTTGGTTGGTACATGACCTCAGACTTTGTATCTTTTTCCCAACGGAAGAAGGTGGGAGAGAGAATGCCTGGGGTGCATGGGGCCCTTAATTCTGCTGCCTGCTTCGCTGAGGCAGCGGGAAGTGTAGACAGAGTCAGTGGATGGGAGGCTGAACTTTCTTGTTTAATGACTGACTTCTTCGTTCCTGTCCTTTTCTCGTTTCAGCCCTTTTGGCCAACTCATTAAACCCATCCTGGATTCAGTTCAGATTCAGCCAGTGGGAGGAAGCAGCTTCAACGAACAGAACCCCAGCTAGTAGAAGCACATCAGAGAGCAGCTGACTGCAAAGCGATGTACAGTCACTGTCCTCACAGAACTGTACGGTGAATATTCCCAAAAAAATGAAGATTTCCCTTCAAGTATCTTTCATCTCGTATCTAACAACGTAGGACTTTGAAAAGTGGTAGAAATGCTTTTTTTAAAAAAAATCTGTTTGAAACGTGCATCTAATACAAAAATACTGCGCTTGTGCAGCGCAATTCATCAGGTTATCATGCCCACTGCCCCCCCCTCCTTCGCCATCAGCTGTTTTTGAATGAACTGAACCACAAGGTGGTCACGAGAGGTTGAATACTCCCTTGATTTACAATGTATTTACCTGCCCCCCAACTCTGCTCCCACCGCATCCCAACTCCTCCAAAATAGGCCACCAGTATGGAAATCTATCAGTGTTTACCCACTGTCTTGCCAGCATCATTGCCAATGTACTGACCAATACAAAGGGGGTATTATTTCCCGTTACTGAGCAACACCAAGTTTCCAGTGTGTTTGATTTAGTATAGATATGCTGCAATATGGGAGGGAAAAACGTACTTCAGGCACCATGTTTTCATATCTTGCTGTAGTCGTCTTTTCTCGCTTCCATATGCTGCCTGCCTACAGCAATACCTTCATTCTCTCCAGCATTCACCCACTTTTGGAAAGACTGAATCTGTAACTTTTAATTCCACCGTTCAACTGGTTATGCTCGGAGAATTTCCTTCATTCAGCCCGTGCTGTGCTGTAGCTGACACTGTTCCGTGTGCCTTTCCTTCCAGTACTTGGCAGTTAACGTGTGCTTCAAGTCTCTGCACACTCCATAGGATAATGGATGCACAGGGATACCTGGTGAGAATAGCTGTATGCTTGGCAGTGTGTGCTCCAGCTGACAAGCGCGGGTTTCTGTGACCCAGTGAAAGTGTCCTGTGCACACATCCTAGCTACTGTGCTTTGTAAATTCCTCTGCTTTGCACTGTACCTGTCAGCACTTGGCTACTACTGCAAGAAGTGTGGGTATCTTTCCCTTTTCTGTCTTGTGCCTGGTCAGTGCTGCAAGTGTTGTGTAGTGTTAAGACTTATTGACCTGAGGGTGAAGTCAAGCTCAGCTCTCCCAGTTTTGAAATACTTTTATCAGGGTCATTGTCCCCTTGTGTGTCTCGGCCAGAAGATGATGCTGGAGAAGACCCTCACTGGCCCGCAGAAACCTGTGCTTCTCATCTGGAACCCTCACTGCCAGTCTTATAGCTATTCTCACCAGGCATCCCTGTGCATCCATTATCCCATACAGTTACTGGCCAGCAGTGAAGAGTAGCAGCACAGTGGCAAGTGCTGCTGCCTCATAGCGTCAGCAATCTGGGTTTGATTCCAGCTTTGGGTGGCTGTATGGAGTTTGCACATTCTTCCCACGTCTGTGTGGGTTTCCTCCAGGCACTCAGTTTTCCTCCCACACTCCAGAGATGTGTGGGTTAGGTTGATTGGCTATGACAAATTGCCCCTCAGTGTCAGAGGGACTAGCAGGGTAAATCCATAGGGTTCTGGGAATAGAGTTTGGGCAGAATTGTGGTCAGGGCAGAATTGTGGTCAGTGCAGACTCGATGGGCCATATGGCCTCTTCCTGCACTGTAGGGATTCTATGATAGTGTATGTACCTTTTGCCCTCCCCTAATCCGGGAGCTTGTATCTGATATTACACACAACCCAACTGAGCGGTTAATTTATGAGCTGCAGAGTGAGCCGCTGTTTCTCTGTGCAGTTTGGTATTGGCCAACTCTACCTTTTAAAACCAGAGCCCATCACAATAGACCAACAAACTCCAAACACGCCCAATCTGCTGTATTATCCCAGCCAGCAGAGTGAGCCATTGCAGTACCTCACCCTATCTAATTCCATTTTGTCCAGTAGGTTAACTAGTAATTTGGAAATCCAGTTGTGGAGGATTGTGTTTCAGATTGATAAATGGAACAGTTGACACTGATTGTGGCGTGAGATCACATTTGCATGAAGTTAACTTTTTTTGGGCACTTACTGTTAAAATATGCACAGGTTATGCTTTACACCTTTGGTTACTGAATAATATTGGGCGTTTGTAAGTAAATCCAATTGAATGAATTTACTGTATTTTTGGAGTTTATGCAAGTGTCTTTTTAGCACATGATCAAATTGGTGTCACTGTAGCCGCACCTATAGCTAAGCAGCAATTCCTACTGATACCCTGTTCCAGGCAACAACAGTCTTTGTCCAGTCTACCCTCTGTCAGGGGGTTGCTAATCATGGCTCAGAGATTGTATGGTATCATAGCAGGGCAAATAGGCACCAAGAACTACCTCGGCTAATGTTGAGATTGAACACTCACTGTCATCATTATTAAACAACTCCAAGGGGGACAGCTAATTTATCCATGTAACTGGACACTCTCATCCCTTGTTATTGCACGTTTTAGCCAACCCCACTCCCCCAATACCTTGCTAAACTGATAATTCTCCAGAAACAGGATTTTAATTAACCTAATTTCAAACTATGGTCTGGGCAGCTCTTCCATTTCCTAATGTCAGCTTGGCTTCCCTGAGACTGTCACGACCAGTTACAATGTCAGCCGCTACCAGTCAAACCCAAAGCCTGGCTCCTGGCAATAAATTTGTAAAATTGAGAGATTTCAGAATTGAATAAGCAAGTCTGCTCCTGCACTGCAGCGCAAGCTGCTCTGTCCATGCTAAATTGTTGGAGTACATCTTTGAACCCTAATCTTGCTCAGCTGAGGTAACCTTACCCAGGTTGGATGCCTTTGCTGTGTGGAATTAGGTGGAGAATAATAATCCCAACATTCCCATACCAGAACTTTAACCCTCCAGTAAAGCGCGCTCTCTCTCTCTCCCTCTCCAACCTAAATCTCAGTAAAACCTCAACAAGTGACTTGGATTAGTTAAAATCTCATTTTACTTTTTAAAATGTCTTTGACAGAAAGATTCTGCAATTGTGTCTGGATTGAGCCAACTGACTGTGATCTCAAAGTATGAGAGAATGACATTCTTTCCCATCTTCCCAGTCTGTGTGACACTCCTATAGATAGGATACAGTAAGAAGTCTCAATACCAGGTTAAAGAACCAACAGGTTTATTTGGTATCATGAGCTTTCAGAGCACTGCTCTGAAGTGGACTCACCTGTTTGAAGGAGCAGTGCTTCAAAAGCTTGTGATTTGAGATAAAACCTGCTGGAATTTAACCTGGTTGTGAGATTTCTTACTGTGTCCATCCCACTTCAATGCTGGTAGCTCCACATCGTAGACAGGAAAGGGGCTGCCCTCCTCCTAAGTCCTGAAACTAATTGCTAATGGCTGGCATTGAGTCCAAAAACAAACAATGATAGAGTGAGTGCTGCAAATCTCCTGGTGACTTTTCTCTTTGCCCTTTTCAGCCTGTGTTGCGATGATAATTGCAATCTCACAGCAAGCAGAACCACCGAGTTCTCATTTTGTTTCCCGGCAATGCGGGTTTGATTTATCAAAAGGAATCAACTGATGTGTATGTAATGTATGGAGAGTGTTTAGGCTTTGTCAACCTTGCACAGTTTCCACTGTTGCCCCATTAATAATGTTTGGTGACCAAACATTAGTCTTTGCAAGTGTCGCTTCCCAAGCTGCAACACTCCCGCTAATAACCTACAGATTGCTAAGTTTCACCATGAATTGTTTATTTATTAGCGTTTTGATAGATTTTGAGCTTAGTTATCCTCTTGAGTGTCAGTATGACTAATGGTTACTGACTGCAGACATTCAGACCCTTCTCAATGCGTCCTCCTTCCCCACCCCACCATCACCTTCCTTCAAATTCTGCAACAGCAAACATCAACCCATTAAGTGCAGGAGCTCCAACTGGGGCCCACAACACTTTGCTTGCATGGTTCCATGACCACGCCTATCCCAAACTGAGTATATCCCAATCTGTACCCTGGATGAAGCTAGGATTGTGTTTAGAAAGCAGCAGAGTGATTTCAAAGCTGTCACAGGATAGGAATTGATGTCCACTTCAGTTTTGCAGTTAATCCCTCCAATTCCATTGATTGTAAATGGCTGCCAACATTCTGTGTCAGCGATCCAAACCCATGATGGATATAATCCATCAGTATCTTCCCCAACAGCTCGGCCCTAGCTGCTGCCTTCTCTTGTTCACCAGCTGATGAACAAGCCAGAATATAACTCTTATCAATACCAATGCAGTGTCAATTCGTGTACTTGGGCCAGTAAGGCAGGAGGGCTTTGAGTTCCCACAGACCATGCAATGATTGTGGGGTTAGGGAAGGAATAATCAAACCTTGCATCCACTGAAAGTGAAGATCCTGCTCTAACATCAGTTCAGAATTTGGAGCCTCTGCTGCAGTCCCCACTTTCAACTGTCTGAACTTCAAACTCTGGGCAGCCCAACCTTGGACTATTGTACTCATGCTAACATTAACAGCTGTTTAAGACGCTTCCATTTCATTCCCTAGTCTACATTGAGTTTTGGGGCTCTAAAAATGACAGTTGAGTTGCTGCCATTGATCACTGGGTCCCTAAATTAGGAATGAGGGAATGTAAATTGCATTCCAGTTTGCTGTTCAAACACTTGCCTACAGCATTTGTGGGTCAGGCATGGATCAGATCAAACTGGTCCATGATGCTGCCTCACCTCTCTGGTTAAATATTGCAGTGGTGTCTGGTGCATAAAGATTGATTGTGTGGCTGACATCAGAAAAGCAGCATTGTGCTGCAACGTCAGCTGCTGAAAGAACTTAAAATTGGGGGGAGGGCGGACCCTGGCAAAGTGCCCTCCCCCACCCTCCTTCCTTGTAGGATGAAGGGGGCAATTGAAAATATCCTCATTATGAAATTGTGCCGATCTCCTTCAGTTTGACGCGAATCCTACTTAGAAATTTAATTTCTTTTCTGGCCAAAGTGTTTGCCAAACACAATCCCCGGAATGTGGGAAGGATGCTGCAGCCTGAAGTCAATAGAAAGTTTTGATTTTACATTTAAACAATTGAATTCTTGATTGTTTGAAAAAGCAATCTTAGCCGAGTGGGAATTCAGCAGTGAAACACCACTTGTGATCAGGTCCTCCGATTTTAACCACCTTTCAATTGACAGAATCGATTTCCAAATGATGTCAGCTTATAGCTGTTTAATGCACAAAACACGTTTATCCTGTTTACAATGTTCAGATATTGACCATTTTTAATGAATTAATAAACCAGTAAGTTATATTTTGCCAGTATCTATTGTAATGGGTTTTTAACTTGGTGCTGTAGAGAGGCATGGGAGGCAAATGCATACTCGCGACAAAAACTTCATTTAACCACCTGCCACATTGAAGTTTAGTTTATATTTAAAACATTGTGCTTATTTAAGTGAAAATAAATTATCTCTCATGCCTATTTAATTTATAAACATCAAGCTTTTCAAAAAGAAACCTCTCTCTTATTTAGCTGATAATTTGATTGTTTTGCCAGAGTGCAGTTGCTTTAGCATATTGTAAGACTGTTTGCCAGTCCCGATCTGGCACCCCTGTTAGTTAAACTGATGCTTGGCTAGGCTGTTGGGTGCAGTGCCTCACTTGGTCTGCAAACCATTTGCGGTTATAATGTGCATGTTTGTTAAGTCGCATGATTTATTGTAGACTATTTCTTGCCAGAACGGTTTAGTTGTTGACTCGAAGGTGAGTGAGCTTTTTGCTGCCTTCTCTTGCTTGGAATGATCGCAGGATTACGCAGTTTGTGCACTGTTATACTGTCACCACAATAACTGCAATCTTCAAAGCACATTTATTCCCAGTCTTATCCTGTTTGAGGGCTATCTCCTTGCAGCTGGTTATGAAGTAGTGGTGGCTGGCTTGTGCCCTCTGCACTTGTTTGAAAGTCAGGATGTGAAGATGCCAGCATTGGACTAGGGTAAACACAGTAAGAAGTCGGACAATACCAAGTTTAAGTCCAACTGATTTATTTGATAGTAAACTCAAGCTTTCGAGGTTATCCTCTTTGTCAGGGGAATGAGATGTTCTGGTCTGTAACAGCACAGACTGTTTACAGATTACTGATTAGAATGCGAAATGGTGTTCCTTTGTCAGGTATGTGGAACCTTCCACACATCTGATGAAGGAACACTGTTTCCGAAACCTAGTGGGATTACTATCAAATAAACTGTTGGACTTTAACCTGGTGTTGAGACTTCTTACTGAGTTTACCCCAGTCTAACGCTGGCATCTCCACATCATGACTACCATCGGCCTCAGCGCGAGGGATCTAGGTTCAATTTCCAGCCTGGGTCACTGTCTGTGAAGTTTGCATATTCTTCCCGTGATCTGTTTGGGTTTCCCCCGGGTGCTCTGGTTTCCATTTTCACTCCAAAAATGTGTAAGTTAGAAGGATTGGCTGGCTATATTGTCCCTTAGTCTCAGGTTAGACTAACTAGGGTAAATGCATGGGGATAGGGATTCAATGGGATTGTAGTTGGTGTAGGCTCGATGACCCGAATGGCCTCCTTGTGCACTGTCAGATTCTAAGGAAGCCCTTGCCACACTTTTAAAATATATTTAAGTAATTGACTTCTCACTTTGTCATTCCTATTTTTGATCCCAGCCTCACTAGGAGTTGACACCAGGCTGTACCTCACAACCCAGGTGAGAGGTAGGTGGATTTGGCAAAGTTTAAGGATGTGTATCTTGCAGGAGCTGCCTAATTTATCTGATCGTCTTGGACAAACAGACAGAAAACTTGTCAGGTTGTGTTCTCGCTTAGCATAGCCCTGGAAAGAGCAGTCAACTTGCAGGACATCCCTATGCCAACCACTCTCCATAACCAGCTGCTGGGAAGAGTTTCCTTTTACCTTGCCCCGAATGAGCCAGTCACTTCTATCTCGTAGGCTGTGTTTTGTAAATGCTGTACATTCCATATCACCCTGCACTGACAAATGATCTATTCCCAAAACACTTTCCTTTTATTTCTTTTTGTCACAATGTTTCTCTAATTGGGTTGCCAGTTTGTCTCCCCCATGGGCAGGTTTTAAACCCAAGTTGATTTTGTGTGTATGTACGTGTGTCCTATTTTAAAAAAAATAGTTGCATATAATGCAATTGCTGCTGGCTCTTAATTGTTCTCCAATTGGGGGGAAGAAGCTTTTTTAAATTTTGCACAGTAACTATCTCTTGCAGATTTGTTTCATACATTTGTGTAGGTATCATTTCAAATGCCAATAAAAGATTTTTTTCCAAAATTTTCTGTTCTTGTTTTTAAGTCAGTTGTTGTGCCAGTGCTCCAGTGGTTTGGTAAGTGTGCATTCACACAAAGCAGGGCTGGTGGTTTATATGGATTTCCAGGTGACATTCGGTAAGGTTCCATACACAGGAAACTGTTAACTAAATCGAGAGCCCAAGCAGTTGATAGGACACAGTTGAGGCAGTCGCAGACAGGGGAGATAGAACATAGAACATTACAGCACAAACAGGCCCTTCGGCCCACAAGTTGTGCCGAACACATCAAAACCTACCCAGCCATAGACCTATCTATAAGCCCCAATCCCATTGGATCCCATATACTCATCCAGAAGTCTTTTAAAAGACCCCAGCGAGTTCGCCTCGACCACCACCGACGGCAGCCGATTCCATTCACTCACCACCCTCTGAGTGAAAAACTTTCCCCTAGCATCCCCTCTGTACTTGCTTCCCTGCACCTTAAATCTGTGCCCTCTCGTCGCGACCATTTCAGCCCTGGGAAATAGTCTCTGAGAGTCCACCCTATCTATTCCTCTCAACATCTTGTAAACCTCTATCAGGTCGCCTCTCAACCTTCGTCTCTCCAGGGAGAACAGTCCCAGCTCCCTCAACTTGTCTTCATAAGGCATGCCTCCCAATCCAGGTAACATCCTTGTAAAGCTCATGAGTATGAAAGGAGTTGACTTGTGGTGATCCACAAGGATCTCTACAGGGGACCCAAGTGTTGACCTCACTTATTAAAGGCTCCAGTAGCTGGCACAGTGAAGTTCAGAGCAACAGAGAAATCTTGGTAATTATTAAAGTAAAGCTTATTTATTAGTCAGAAGTAGGCTCACACTAACACAGCAATGAGGTTACTGTGAAAATGTCCTGGTTGGCACCTGTTCAGGTACACAGAGGGAGAATGTGCAAACTTCACACAGACAGTGACCCAAGCTGGGAATCAAACCTGGGTCCCTGGTGCTGTTGAGGCAGCAACACCAACCACTGTGCCACCGTGCTGCCTTAATTCACAGATCCCTAAAGTTGGCAAAGTAGATGAAACGGATAGCTAAGGCTTATGAAACATTTGCTTTCATCAGTGGAGGTATAGAATATAAGAGTGAGGAAGTGATGTTAGAGCTGTACAGACCATTGGTAAGTCTACAGCTGGAGTAGTGTGTGCAGTTCTGCTCACTTCACTATAGGAAGGATGTGATTGCACTGGAAGGGGGTACAGAGGAGATTCACCAGGATGCTGCCTGGGATGGAGTGTTTGAGTGATAAGGAGAGACTGGATAGGCTTGGATTGTTTTCCCTAGATCAGAGAAGGCTGAGGGGGGACAGAATGGGTGGGGAGCAGCTGTTCCCCTTGGTTGAGGGGGGACAGAATGGGTGGGGAGCAGCTGTTCCCCTTGGTTGAGGGGGGACAGAATGGGTGGGGAGCAGCTGTTCCCCTTGGTTGAGGGGAACAGAATGGGTGGGGAGCAGCTGTTCCCCTTGGTTGAGGAGGACAGAATGGGTGGGGAGAAGCTGTTCCCCTTGGTTGAGGGGAACAGAATGGGTGGGGAGAAGCTGTTCCCCTTGGTTGAGTGGTCAATCACGAGATGTCATAGTTTTAGGTTGAGAGGTAATTCTAGTTTATTTTCTAAGGCAGGCAAGGACAAAGAAGGGGAAATATGCATTCCAAGCCCCTGAGTGATCTTCAGAAATTCAGAAAGGATTTGAGAAACTTTTGATTTATTGTCAGGTACACAGTGAAAAATATTGTTTCTTGCATGCTATACAGCCAAAGCATACTGTTCATAAAGAAGGAAAGCAGAGCGTGCAGAATGTAGTGTTACAGTCATAACTGGGGTTTAGAGAAAGATTAACTGAGTGCTAGCAAGGCCTGTTCAAAAGTCTGATGGCAGTCACCTGAAAAAGAGGGGAACCTCAATCTTGAGTTTACTGTCAAATAAATTGGTTGGACTTAAACCTGGTGTCGTCAAGACTTCTTACTGTGTTTATCCCACTCCAACGCTGGCATCTCCACATCAAAAGTCTGATGGCAGCAGGAAAGGAGTTGTTGTTGAGTTGGTTTGACTCTGAGGGTGTTGGGGGGCTCTGGAATGCGTTGCCTGAGAAGGCAGTGGAGACTGGAAACCTTACAACCTTTAAAAATATATTTGGATGAGCACTTGAAATATCACAGCATTCAAAGATGTGAAGCAAGTGCTGGAAAGTGGGATAAGTGTGTCTTTAGTGGTAAATATTGTCCATTTAGATTCAATGGGCCTTTTGTGCAAAACAAAAGTGACTCTGACCAACACTAAATGTCCAAATTTCCTCAATACACTGAGATTGGTGTGATAATGCATCGTGTAGATGGGGATATAAAATGACAGAGTGGTGAGTGCACAAAACAGTGGCAGATAAATTCCAGTGTAGGTAAGAATGAGATCATCCATTCTGGGCCAGAGAAGGTCAGGTCAGAGTTTTGGGTGAAAGGCTAGAGAAAGTCCATTAAGATTTAGAAATTCACTTATAAAATCACTCAAATTCAATAGGTACAATACTATTGTACCTATTACAATAGGTACTAATTGAACATTGCTAATGGAACATTGGGTTTTTATAGCTCAGTGGATTGCTATATAAAGGGAAAGGATTTGCTACAAATTTGACAAAAGCCTGCTTTGACCAGATTTGAGGTTTATTGGCCTTGGACAGGGTGTAATGCTATCCAAGAAATAACCTGTATAAATCAGGCTTGTGTTCTCTGGCATATAGAAGGTTAAAGTTGATCTGACTGAGGCGAGAGAGAGTGCCTTTTACATCCCTGGCATACACCAGAACACTTCAGAGGCAATGAGTAGACTTTTTACATCAATTATAGAACATAGAACATTACAGCACAGAACAGGCCCTTCGGCCTTCGATGTTGCGCCGACCAATATAAAAAGCAATGCCCCTCCAAACTAAACCATTCCCTTCTCTTCCATATACTTATCAACTAACCTCTTAAACGCCACCAAACTTGGCGCATCTACAACTGCTGCAGGCAGGGCATTCCACTCCCGAACCACCCTTTGGGTAAAGAACCTACCTCTGATATCCGTCCTATAACTATCACCCCTTAATTTAAAGCTGTGTCCCCTCGTGCTAGCTTTCTCCATCCTAGGAAAAAGGCTATCACTGTCCACCCTATCTAAACCTCTAATCATCTTATATGTTTCGATAAGGTCCCCTCTTAGCCGCCTCCTTTCTAACGAAAACAACCTCAAATCCTCAGCCTCTCTTCATAAGACCTGCCCTCCATACCAGGCAACATCCTGGTAAACCTCCTCTGTACCCTCTCCAATGCCTCCACATCTTTCTTATAATGTGGGGACCAGAACTGCACACAATACTCCAAGTGCGGCCGCACTAGAGTTTTGTACAGTTGCAACATGACGTTGCGGCTCCGAAATTCAATCCCTCTACCAATAAAAGCCAAGACTCCATATGCCTTCCTAACAACCTTCTCGACCTGACTGCCTACTTTCAGGGATCTATGCACATACACACCAAGATCCCTCTGTTCATCTAGACTACTAAGAATCCTACCATTAGCCCTATACTCTACACATTTATTATTTCTGCCATAGTGCATTACCTCACACTTTTCCACATTAAACTCCATTTGTCACCTCTCGGCCCAGCTCTGCAACTTGTCCAAGTCCCTCTGCAAACTATAACACCCCTCTTCACTATCTACCACTCCACCGACTTTAGTGTCATCTGCAAATTTACTAATCCATCCTTCAATACCCTCATCCAGATCATTTATAAAAATTACAAACAGCAGGGGCCCCAAAACAGACCCCTGAGGTACACCACTTGTCACCGAACTCCAAGATGAATATCTCCCATCAACCACCACCCTCTGTCTTCTATCTGCTAGCCAATTCCTAACCCAATTAGCTAAATCACCCTCTATCCCATACATCTGCATTTTCTGCAGAAGTCTTCCATGGGCCACCTTATCAAACGCCTTACTAAAGTCCATATATACCACATCAACCGCCTTACCCCCATCCACCTCTTTGGTCACTTTTTCAAAAAACTCAATGAGGTTAGTAAGGCACGACCTACCCTTCACAAAACCATGCTGACGATCCCCAATCAATTCATTTCTCTCTAAATAACTATAAATCCTATCCCTAATAATTCTCTCCAATACTTTGCCCACAACAGAAGTAAGACTCACTGGCCTATAATTCCCTGGAAGGTCTCTCTTCCCCTTCTTGAACAATGGGACCACATTCGCTATCCTCCAGTCCTCCGGAACCACACCCGTAACCAACGACGACCTGAAGATCAGAGCCAGAGGCTCTGCAATCTCCTCTCTTGCCTCCCAGAGAATCCTAGGGTAAATCCCGTCCGGCCCAGGGGACTTATCCAACTTCAAACCCTCGAGAATATCTAGCACATCCTCCCTATCTACTTCGATACCTTCCAGTTTACTACCCTGTACCTCAGTGTTCTCCATAACTACATTTACATCACCCTGCGTGAATACCGAAGAGAAATATTTATTCAGTACCTCTCCAATCTCCTCAGGCTCCACGCACAACTTCCCACTGCTGTCTATGACTGGCCCTAATCTTGCCCTAACCAATTGTCTGGAGCACAGCAAGATCCCACACAAAAGAAAAGGAGATTGCTCGCCAGTCAAATCTGTTTCTGGTGGTGTTAGTTGCATGACCACAGGAGACTTCACCACTCTTCAAAGACTGCAGTGCCTTGGATGATTTATGTCTACCTGAACAGCAGCTGAGCTGAGAAACTGCACCCGTGACAATGTCGCACCCCTCCTGCTACCCAACTAGATGATATAGAACTTGCAGTGCAGAAACTGGTTTCTTGGCTCTCTCGGTCTACGCCAGCCTTTCTGTTCGTCTCCAGCCTCTTTCCAGCCCTGCTTGTTGAACCCCACCTCATTCTTCTATTGCTTTCGCCTTGCAAGAACAATGTTGTCATGAAGAGATCTTGTACAGTTCAACAGAAAGCGCTTATTAACTATTTGTAACTACATGTATACATGAGATCTAAGCTAGTAGCTATCTCCATGCTTGCCTCTACACACTTCTCTCAAGATTGCCCTCTAGACTTGGATCATGTGTTCCCTTATATCACAATGTGGGTAGTACAGTACCCAGCTCCATGTTAACCACTGGGGACGTGGTGGCATACTGGTGTTATAGCTAGATTATTAAGCCAAAAACTCAGCTAATGTTGGGGTTCGAATTCCACAGCAGATAGTGGAGTTTGAATTTAATAAAATATATCTGGAAGAAAAATCACCATGAAACAATTGTAGGAAAAACATCTCTTCTTCACTAGTGTCCTTTACGGAAGGAAATCTGTCCTTACCCGATCTGGTCTGATTCCAGAACCATGGCAATGTGGTTGATTCTCAACTGCCCTTGGGAAACTAGGGATGGGTAATAAATTCTGACCCAGCCAGTGATGCCTATGAATAGAAATTACTTTTTAAAAATTGAGAAGAATTATAAAGTCTCTGGACTTCCTCAGCCTATGAACACAAAGACTTGGTGGGAGAGGGTGGGAAAGAGAAGAGGGATAATGTTGGGTAAACAGGAGTGTGCTGGAAATACATTGAATAAAAATTTGGTGGGAGGTTAGCAAAGAAATCTGGCACTGCCCACATTGTGATAGAACATAGAACATAGAAAAACTACAGCACAAACAGGCCCTTTGGCCCTCAAGTTGTGCTGATGATATCCCTATGTACTAGGCTTACCTATAACCCTCAATCTTACTAAGTCCCATGCACTCATCCAGAAGTCTCTTAAATGACCCTATTGAATCCGCCTCCATCACTGCCCTCTGAGTGAAAAACTTACCCCTGACATCTCCTCTGTACCTATTCCCCAACACTTTAAACCTGTGTCCTCTTGTGGCAGCCATTTCAACCCTGGGAAAAAGCCTCTGAGAATCTACCCGATCAATACCTCTTAACATCTTATAAACCTCTATCAGGTCACCTCTCGTCCTTTGTCTCTCCAGGGAGAAAAGACCGAGCTCCCTCAGCCTATCCTCGTAAGGCATGCCCCCCAAACCAGGCAGCATCCTCGTAAATCTCCTCTGAACCCTCTCAATAGCTTCCACATCCTTCCTGTAATGAGGCGACCAGAACTGAGCACAGTATTCCAAGTGGGGTCTGACCAGGGTCTTATACACCTGCAGCATTATCTCCCAACTCCTAAACTCAATTTTTCGATTGACAAAGGCATATAAAGGAAAACATGTCCTGAGGGCAGACTTGAGAGAAGTCATATAAATGACATTACATTGCACTGAGAGCAGTACTGTTATCCATATTAACCTTTTCCAAGCCAGATCTCTGTGCTATATGCATTTATGCAGTTCTTCTTTATAGAGAGACAAACAAGTTCTCCAATATAAGTTGAATCTCTGGTGAAGAGGAAGAAGGAGGCTTATATAATGATGAGACGTGAAGGCTCAGTTAGGGCAATAGAGAGCTATAAATCAGCCAGGAAGGAGCTAAAGAGGGTGTTGAGAAGAGCTAGAAGAGGACACGAGAAGACTTTGGCGGATAGGATTAAGGAGAATCCTAAAGCTTTTTACAGGTATATAAATAATAAAAGATTGGTTAGGGCAAGATTAGGGCCAGTCAGAGATAGCAGTGGGAAGTTGTGCGTGGAGCCTGAGGAGATAGGAGAGACACTGAATGAGTATTTTTCGTCAGTATTCACGCAGGAGAAAGACAATGTTGTCGGGGAGAATACTGCGATACTAGGTTGTAGACTGGGCAGGATTGAGGTTCATAAGGAGGAGGTGTTAGCGAATCTTGAGGGTATGAAAATTGATAAGTCCCCTGGGCCAGATGGGATTTACCCTAGGATTCTCTGGGAGGCTAGAGAGGAGATTGCAGAGCCTTTGGCTTTGATCTTCATGTCGCCGTTAGCTACAGGTATAGTGCCGGAAGACTGGAGGATGGCAAATGTTGTCCCTTTGTTCAAAAAGGGGAGTAGGGACCATCCTGGAAATTATAGACCAGTGAGCCTGACTTCTGTTGTGGGCAAGGTCTTGGAAAGAATTATAAGGGATAGGATTTATAAGCATCTAGAGAGAAATAAATTGATTAGGGACAGTCAGCACGGTTTTGTGAAGGGTAGGTTGTGCTTCACAAACCTTATTGAGTTTTTTGAGGAGGTGACCAAAGAGGTAGATAAGGGTAAAGCAGTTGATGTAGTGTATGTGGATTTTAGCAAAGCGTTTGATAAGGTTCCCCATGGTAGGCTACTGCAGAAAGTGCAGATGCATGGGATTGAAGGTGATTTAGCAGTTTGGATTAGGAATTGGCTAGCTGATAGAAGACAGAGGGTGGTGGTTGATGGGAAATATTCAACCTGGAGTGCAGTTACAAGTGGTGTACCTCAAGGATCTGTTTTGGGGCCACTGCTGTTTGTCATTTTTATAAATGACCTAGATGAGGGTTAGAGGGTTGGATTAGTAAATTTGCTGACGATACCAAAGTGGGGGGAGTTGTAGACAGCGAGGATGGATGTTACAGTTTGCAGAGGGACATAGATAGGTTGCAGAGCTGGGCCGTGAGGTGGCAAATGGAATTCAATACGGATAAGTGTGAGGTGATTCACTTTGGTAGGAATAACAGGCATATGAAATATAGGGCTAATGGAAGGACCCTTAATAGTGTTGTCGAGCAGAGGGATCTTGGGGTACAAGTACATAGCTCTTTGAAAGTTGGCACCCAGGTTGATAAAGTTGTTAAGAAGGCGTACGGTGTGTTAGCTTTTATTGGTAGAGGGATTGAATTTAGGAGCCGTGAGGTTATGTTACAACTGTACAAAACTCTGGTGCGGCCGCACTTGGAGTATTGCGTACAGTTCTGGTCGCCGCATTATAAGAAAGATGTGGAAGCATTGGAAAGGGTGCAGAGGAGGTTTACCAGGATGTTGCCTGGTATGGTGGGAAGGCCTTATGAGGAAAGGCTGAGGGACCTGAGGTTATTTTCATTAGAGAGAAGAAGTTACGCGGTGACCTAATTGAGGCGTATAAGATGATCAAGGGATTGGATAGGGTGGATAGTGAGAGTCTTTTTCCTCGGATGGTGATGACCAACACGAGGGGACATAACTTTAAATTAAGAGGTGGTAGTTATAGGACGGATGTCAGAGGCAGGTTCTTTACAGAGGGTGGTGAGAGCGTGGAATGCCCTGCCTGCAGCAGTTGTGGACTCGCCTACTTTGGGGGCATTCAAATGTTCGGTGGATAGGCATATGGATGATATTGGAATAGTTCAGGTTAGAGGGTCCACTGGCCGGCGCAACATCGAGGGCCGAAGGGCCTGTACTGCGCTGTAATGTTGTATGTTCTAATATCACCGCCCTCCGGATAAAGTTTAAAGTTTATTTATTAGTCACAAGCGGGCTTACATTACCACTGCAATGAAGTCACTGTGAAAATCCCCTAGTCGTCACACTCCAGCACCTGTCCGGGTACACTGAGGGAGAATTGGAGCAGCCGGAGGAAACCCACACACAGGAGGAATGTGCACAGTCACCCAAAGCCAGGATTGAACCCAGGCGCTGTGAGGCAGGAGTGCTGACCACTGTGCCACCATGAATTGGATGATCAGTCATGAACATAATGAGGGGTGGAGCAACCAAGAAAGGCCGAATAGCCTCCTCCTACTCCTATTTTTTGATATTTCTAACTGATTCTACTTTTGTAGCCAATGTGCGAGTAGGGTGCGCTGTTAAACCAGCCGGACATTGTGGAAAATTGAAGCATTTTTGAAGAAGTGAACTGCTCTCTCGGTAAAATCTGTATAGGTTGTAGGTTATGAAGTGGTGTTTATATAACAGACAGGGTGTGACTATGGGAAGAAATGTGGGTTTCTTTTGTGATCTTATTGAATGGTGGGGCAGGCTTGAGGGGCTAGATGGCCCACTCCTGCTCCTACTTCTTATGTTCTTATGGGTTTTGCTTAATGATGCCAGTTCCAAAAGAACAAAGAACAAAGAACAACACAGCACCGGAAACAGGCCCTTCGGCCCAACAAGCCCGCGCCGCCGTCCTAACGTCTTAATGACATATAGGGACCAATTTGTTACCCAATCAGCCTAAGAGCACATTTTTGGGATGTGGGAGGAAACCGGAGCACCCGGAGAAAACCCACGCAACCATGGGGAGAATGAGCAAACTCCCGCAGACACAGGCCCAAATCCATGTGTCTGCACAGCAACAGCGATAGTCCCTGAGCTGTCATGGTGCCCATCAGATGGTCCAGTTTAAGCATACACTAACGACGTGAAGCACTAGGCCACTCCTGAAGCAACATCCAAGAGCAGCTCTCGCACGACCTGCCGAATGCATGCCCCTTGTTGGTCAACAAGGTGGACCGAATAGCCTGTGGAAACAAATAAAGTATTTAAACAGTCCTCCTATATCCCTCTATCTGCAGACTGCTCATGTGGCTGTCCAAGAGACCCTTAAACAACCCTAGCGTGCCTGCTCCCACCACCTTACTCGGTAGTGCATTCCACACCCCCACTACCCTTTGTGTGAAAAAATGCCCTCTAATATTCGTCTTATACATAGCCCCCCTCACCCTAAGGCCGTGACCCCTCATTCTATCCGAATCTAATGGTGGAAAAAGCTTACCACCATTTACTCTATCTATACCCCTCATAATCTTATATACCTCTAATAGATCCCCTCTCAGCCGACGTCTTTCAAGGGAAAACAACCCCAGTGCATTCAATCTTTCCTCGTAAGACAGCCTTTCCATACCAGGCAGCGTCCTGGTAAATCTCCTCTGCACTCTCTCCAGGGCCTCCACATCCTTCCGGTAGTAAGGCGACCAGAACTGGACGCAGTACTCCAAGTGAGGCCTAACTAACGTTCTATACACTTGCAACATTAGACTCCTACTCTTGTATTCTATACCCCTTCCTGTGAAGGCTAACATACCATATGCTTTCTTTATCACATTCTCCACCTGTACTGACACCTTTAGAGACTTGTGAACCTGCACCCCCAGGTCTCTCTGCATCTCTATACTCCGGATAGTTTTACCTTTTATCCTATAACTCCCCGCTACATTTTTCCAGCCAAAATGCATCACCTCGCTTTTATCCGGATTAAATTCCATTTGCCATCTATCTGCCCAATCTACCAGCTTATCTATGTCCTGTTGTATTGCCTGGCACTGCTCCTCAGTTCCTGCCAATCCAAGCATCTTAGTGTCATCAGCAAATTTGCTGATCACACCACCTACCCCCTCTTCCAAGTCATTTATATAAACATTCCATTCCATGTTCTGTGACATCCCTCAGTGCAGATGTGCTCTCCACTGGCGTAACTCCAAGTGGATGGTTAAAAGCAAATTAAGTTTATTTATTAGTGATGCAAGCTGGCTTACATTGACACTGCAATGAAGTTACTGTGAAAATCCTCTAGTCGCCACATTCCGGCGCCTGTTCGGGTTACACTGAGGGAGAATTTAGCACGGCTAATGCACCCTAACTGAGTTACAGAGCTGAGTTACAGAGGGAGATTGAATAGGTTAGAACTTTATTCCTTGGAGGGTAGAAGAGAGATTTGGTAGAAATCTATAAGATTTTGATGGATATCGATAGAGTGAATGCAAGCAGGCTTTTCCCACTGAGGCTAGGGGAGGAAAAAAACAGAGGGCATGGGTTAAGGGGGAAAGGAGAAAAGTTTAAAGGGAAAATTAGGGAAGGGATTCTTCACACAGGGAGTGGTGGGAGTGTGGAATGAGCTGCCGGATAAAGTGGTAAATGCGGGCTCACTTTTAACATTTAATAAAAACTTGGACAGGTTCATGGATGAGAGGGGTGTGAAGGGATATGGTTCAAGTGCAGATCAGTGGGACTAGGCAGAAAAATGGTTCGGCACAGACAAGAAGGGCCGAAAGGCCTGTTTGTGAGCTGTAATTTCCCATGGTTTCTCTATGGTTTCTCACCAGCACATCTTTCAGACTGTGGGAGGAAACAGGAGCACCCAGAAGAAACCCACATAGAGAAGGGGAGACTCTGCACACTGACCTAAGCCAGGAATCAAACCCGGGTCCCTGGCTCTGTGAATCACCCTGTAAATGCTGGAATCTGAAACTAAAACAGAAAATGCTGGAAAATCTCAGCAGGGTCTGACAGCGTCTGGGGGAAGTGAATAAAACAAACATTTCAAGTCTTGGGTAACCAGGGCGTTTTCCAAGTGGATATTTTTTATTCTTGTTTAGCTGCGAAAACACACACAAAAAAAGAGATTGCACATTTTGCAAAGGAGCTGAGGGTGTAAGAGAGGGAGTGAGAGGTACTGGGGATACAGCAGTACATTTACTGCAGATTAAAAATTCAGTCCCCACTGTGCAGTGACCCTTCCTGACTGTGTGTGTGTGAGAGAGAGGGAGCAAAAAGCTTGGCCATGCTGCCTTATATAGTTGAATAGATAGTAGGAGGGTTACCCAATCCCACTGTAACCAGTAGGACTCTGCCTCCCAGGGAGGAACACAACATCAGGTTAAAGTTTATTTAATAGTAAAACCCACAACTATTATCAAATAGATCTTTGGACTTTAACCTGGTGTTGTGAGATTTCTTACTGTTGGACCCCAGTCCAACACCAGCATCTTCACATCATCCCAGGGAGGAATGCAGTGAAGGAGGCGGGGGAGGGGGAGGAATTTACATCTTTAAAGGTTAAGCTGGCAAAATGTGAGCTGGGATATTAACTTTTGGAAGAATTCCAGGAAGCAGTAAGTATTCCGTTAGGGAAGAAAGTATTCCTCGCCAGGGATCAAGGTACTTTCTTCTGATGGCAGTTGTCCATTTCTGATTGCCCTAAGGAGGAGCTGGAAATGGATTTTAGTGAAGATCTGCCGCTGTTGTTTGCTTGCTGTGTCGATTAACTTCCTCCCAGCTTCTAAGCGCAACCTTCTGCTTTTATTTCCTGTTTCTGGGTGTTGTGTCCAGGAGCCTCTCTCTTTGCAGTGCTGCATTACCTCTCTGCCTCTATCCAGCTCTCTCTGTGCCTATCTCTCTCACTCTGTGTCTCCATATTTCCCTGTCCCTGTCTCTGCCCCTATTTCTCCCTTTATCTCCCCCTCTCTATATATTTTTCTTTATCTCTATCTCTTTCTCTATCTCTCTCTTTATCTCTCTCTCTATCTGTCTCTCTTATCTCTCTCTCTTTATTTCTCTGTCTATCTCTGTCCCAATCTCTCTCTCTCTCTCTCTCTGTTTGTCTGTCTCTCTATCTCTATCTCTCTCTCTATCTCTGTCCCAATCTCTCTCTCTCTGTTTGTCTGTCTCTCTATCTCTATCTCTCTATCTCTGTCCCAATCTCTCTCTCTCTCTCTCTGTTTGTCTGTCTCTCTATCTCTATCTCTCTCTCTATCTCTGTCCCAATCTCTCTCTCTCTCTCTGTTTGTCTGTCTCTCTATCTCTATCTCTCTATTTCTGTCCCAATCTCTCTCTCTCTCTGTTTGTCTGTCTCTCTATCTCTATCTCTCTCCTATCTCTGTCCCAATCTTCTCTCTCTCTGTTTGTGTCTCTCTATCTCTATCTATCTATCTCTGTCCAATCTCTCTCTCTCTCTCTGTTTGTCTGTCTCTCTATCTCTATCTCTCTCTCTATCTCTGTCCCAATCTCTCTCTCTCTCTGTCTGTCTCTCTATCTCTATCTCTCTATCTCTGTCCTCAATCTCTCTCTCTCTCTCTCTGTTTGTCTGTCTCTCTATCTCTATCTCTCTCTCTATCTCTGTCCCAATCTCTCTCTCTCTCTGTCTGTCTCTCTATCTCTCTCTCCTACGTGTGCAGGAACACAGTGGCAATGTGATCTCTGTCGTCAATTCCAGTAGGTGTCACTTTCGAAATCTCGGGCTGATCCCGGGGCGGGCTGGATCCAGCAGCCGGGCAGAGAGAGGCTGGAGCTGGGGGAATGGGTGAGAGGCAGCGGGAGCCGCACACCCTGTGCCTCTTTGATGTGGATGGCACCCTGACTGCAGCCAGGCAGGTAAGGGGGGGGGGGGAGTGGGGGGAGGAGGGAGAGGTCAAGGTCACCCCCTTGGCCGCTGGGATCTCACTGTCCAACTTTTAATGCACTGAATGTGAGCTCCCCTTGCTGTGTGTGTCCGTGTCTATGTGCATGTCTGTGTGTTTGTGTATGTATGTCTGTTTGTGCCTATGTGTGTGTGTGGATGAGTGTGTGTTTGTGTCAATGTGCATGTTTGTGTATGTGTGTATGAGTGAGTGTATGTGTTTATGTGTGTGTGTATATATGAATGTGTATGTAAGTGTGAGTGTGGGTGTGTGTGTATGATTGTGTATGAATGAATGTATGTGTTTGTGTGTATATGAGTATGTATGTAAGTGAGTGTGTGCATTTGTGTGATGTGTGTGTATGTGATGTGAGTGTGTGTATATGTGTATGAGAGTGTGTGTGTGTGTGTGTGAGTGCATGTGTTTGTGTGCCTGTATGTGTGAATGTTTGTGAGTGTGTGTGTGTGTGTGTGTATGAGTGTGTGTTTGTGTGATGTGAGTGTGTGTATGAGAGTGTGTGTTTATGTGTGTGTATCTGTGTGTGTATAAGTGAGTGCATGTGTTTGTGTGTCTATGTGTGTGAATGTTTGTGTGTGGGTGTGTGAGTGTGGGTGTGAGTGTGGGTGTGGGTGTGTGTGTGTCTGTATAAGTGAGTGCATGTGTTTGTGTGTCTATGTGTGTGAATGTTTCTGTGTGTGAGTGTGGGTGTGTGTGTGTGAGTGTGTGTGTGTGTGTATGAGAGTGTGTGTGTGTGTGTGTGTGTATGAGAGTGTGTGAGTGTGTGTGTGTGTGTGTGAGTGTGTATGAGAGTGTGTGTGTGTATATTTGTGAGTGTATGTGTTGTGTACGCCTCTGTTGATTGTGGGATTTGGCACCGGAGAGTATTTGAAACCCACACTCCCCGAGTGCAGCTTTGGCACGGATCCCAGCAGCAACTTCACTGCACTCAGGCTTAACTCTGATTTATTTTTTAAAGGGCTAAGTTTTTATGTGGAGAAGGCTGGTGAGCCTTCAGTACTGTTGTGGTAAACTGCACACAATCCCCTGGAGAAATGCATTCATTCTGAACACTGCATTCCAGCAAGGACAGAGTGACCTTTGGAAGGGAGAGACTGTCGATTTACCAGCATAATTCTGGGGTCAAAGGGCTATTTTAGGAGAACACCTCCCTCAGACTGGGCTTGGATTATTAGTCAAGTAACATCACCTCTAGACCACAATCCCCACCCAGACTCTTGAAGGTTAAGGGGTGATCTAATTAAAGTCTTTAAGATGATTAAAAGATTTGATAGTTCCTCTATTAGAGAGCTCAGAACAGGAGATCCTTAAGATTGGAGAGAGGCAGTTGAGGAGCAATGTCAGGAATGTGAGTCTTCCTCAAACAGAGGGCATCGGAAACCTGTAACCGTACCTAAAATAAACCTGCCGAGACTGAGAGTCAGTTAAATCGATTGATAGATTTTGGTTATTTATTTATTCTTTCCTGGGGTGTGGGCACTGCTAGCCAGTCCAGCATTTGTTACCCATCCCTAATTGCCCCTTGATCTGAACGTCTCGCTCCCCCATTTCAGGGGGGCAGTTGAGAGTCAACCACATTGCTGTGTGTCTGGAGTCACATGGAGGTCAGACCGGATAAGGACGGCAGATTTCCTTCCCCAAAGGAGCATCAGTGAACTAGTTTTTACAGAAAACTCTTTTGAAAAAAAACACTGATATTTTAATAGTCGCCATTTGCGCGTTTAACTTCTAATTTTTATTAGTTGAATTTAAGCTCCATCAGCTGTGGTGGTGAGATTTGAACATCCATTCCCAGATCCCGGTTTCTTGCCAATACTCCATCATTTTTTAACACATCAAGCTGGGAAGAGCGATACAGACCACCGAGAATCTAAATAGTCATCTCAATATTGTTTGATTCTTGAATCGCAGTGGCACAGTGGTTAGCACCGCTGCCTCACAACGTCAGGGACCCAGCTTCGATTTCCACCTTGGGGTCACCGTCTGTGTGGAGTTTACATATTCTCTAGGTGGATTTCCTCCAGGTGCTCTGGTTTCCTCCCACACCCAAAATGTGTATGTTAGGTGGATTAGCCATTCTAAATTGCCCTTAGGGTCCAAAGATGTGCAGGTTAGGAGGATTGGCCATGCTAAATTGTCCCTTAATGACAAAAGATGTGTGGATTAGGTGGATTGGCCGTGCTAAATTGTCCCTTAGTGTCCAAAGATGTGTAGGTTAGGTGGATTGGCCGTGCTAAATTGTCCCTTAGTGTCCAAAGATGTGTAGGTTAGGTGGATTGGCCGTGCTAAATTGATGCCCAAAGATGTGCGGGTTAGGTGGATTGGCCATGCTAAATTAGTGCCCAAAGATTTGCGGATTAGGTGGATTGGCCATGCTAAATTGTCCCTCAGTGTCCAAAGATGTGCGGGTTAGGTGGATTGACCATGCTAAATTGTCCCTTAGTGTCCAAAGATGTGCGGGTTAGGTGGATTGGCCATGCTAAATTAGTGCCCAAAGATTTGAGGGTTAGGTGGAACGGCCATGCTAAATTACCCCTTAGTGCCCAAAGATGTGCGGATTAGGTGGATTGACCATGCTAAATTGCTCTTAGTGTCCAAAGATGTGCAGGTTAGGGTGGATTGGCCATGCTAAATTGCCCTTAGGGTCCAAAGATGTACGGGTTAGGTGGATTGTCCATGCTAAATTGCCCTTAGTATCCGAAGATGTACGGGTTAGGTGGATTGGCCATGCTAAATTATCCCTTACTGTCAGGGGAATTAATGGGATAAATGGAACTACAAGGAAAGGAGATGTCGGGGTAAGTTTTTCACTCAGAGGGTGGATGAGTGGAATCGGCTACCGTTGATGGTGGTGGAGGTGAACTTGCTGGGCTCTTTTAAGAGACTTCTGGATGAGTACATGGGATTTAATGGGATTGAGGGTTATAGATAGACCTGCTAGCTAGGCATATGATTGGCGCAACCTATGGGCCGAAGGGCCTGTTTGTGCTGTAGTGTTCTATGTAACACTAGGATGAACATCAGAGTTATGTTGGAAAAGCACAAGGCTGATTGGCTGGAAGGTTTCCTGGGTTGAGGAAGTTACAAGGAAAGATTTGAAAAGTTACAGTGATTTCCATTGGCTTTTGCAAAGGTGGCGCAGTGGTTAGCATTGTGGTCACAGCGCCAGGAACGCGGGTTCGATTCCTGGCTTGGGTGACTAGCCGTGCAGAGTTTACACATTCTCCCCGTGTCTGCGTGGGTTTCCTCCAGGTGCCCCAGTTTCCTCACACATTCCGAAGATGTGCAGGTTAGGCCGTGCTAACTTGCCCCTTAGTGTCAAGATAATTAGTAGGGTAAATACACAGGGCTACAGCCTTGATTAACGCGGGTAGCATAGTCGGTGCAGGCTTTGGGGGCCGAAGGGCCTGTTCCTGCACTGTAATTTTCTTTGTTTTTTTGATGGAATGTTGGTGCAGGCTCAATGGGCTGAATGGCATCCTGCTTCACCAGTTGCAATAACTCCCCCACTCCCTCCACACTTCTCATTTTCTCCCTCCCTCCCCGTCTCTCTCTCTCTCTCGCAGAAAATTGCGCCTGAACTGGATGAGTTTTTCCAGCAGCTGAGGAAGAAGGTGAAGGTTGCTGTTGTGGGAGGTTCCGATTACATGAAGATAGCTGAGCAGCTGGGGGAAGGTGAGGAAGGTGAGTCTCGGGGCTTTGGGCGTGGGAGGGCATGAAGCAGGATGCAGTATTCTCAGGATTGCCTGATCACCTTTCCCAACGCATGGCATTCCTGAATTTTCCATAACCAATATTATGGTTCCGAAAGTCCAAAGTGTTTTGTGAAGTCAGAGTCTGGGAATACTGCATCGAGTTATACATAATAGTAGTTATTTTGTTTCTTGGTTGTAACTGGCAAAAGTTCTCGCTAATTTTCTTGTTATACATGTTAACTATATTCGTAAGAAGCTTTCTAATAAAAGCTCCCACTGGATCTTTTGGATCACACCTGTAGTGGAACATCTCGTGCTTATCCCATTAATAAAACCTCTAACATCACAATGCACACACACACATGCACGTAATTTAACCTGGAATTTCCCAGGCTGCTGTGTGTCAGCTTAAGAGAAAACATTGGCACCCTTGGCAGATGACAGCTCTGTTGGTCACTATGATGGCTTTTGGGCACATTGTCAATATTGCTGAAAAGAAAGAGATGTGCTATCAAAAGTTTTTCATCTTGCACTCATCAGGACAGCTCTCAAAAAAAAAATGACCAAACAAAGGAACACAACAAATCATATTTGCATGAGAAGAGGGTGCTGATTGATTGGCAAGTGGATTCTGATTGGTGGAGACATTGCTATGGAGAATGTAGCAGGGAACAGTTAACTGCTCGGCTTGGTTCATATTCAAGCCCAGCAGGTTGACTCTGATTGGTTAAGATATTGGCTAAAAAATGTATTGGACTTGGCTGCTCCTTAAGCTTTTGCTTAGACGAAAAAGGTGCAATGTCCACAAAAGACAGAGCATTGTGTGTGAATATGTAGCTTCCAACTCCTGTAAACCTGAGCCCAACTGACAACCATAAATTGGCTTACGGTGTAATTCTCAGAGTGATCAGCAAACATCGTCAAATCATGGAATCACACCCAATGTCAGACACCAAAGGCGGCACAGAGGGTTAACACTGCTGCCTCGCAGCGCCTGAGTTCGATTCCCGGCTCAGGTCACTGTCTGTGTGGAGTCTGCACATTCTCCCCATGTCTGCGTGGGTTTCCTCTGGGTACTCTCGCTTCCTCCCTCATCCCAAAGATGTGTAGGTTAGAGTGCATTGGCCATGCTAAAATCCCTTTGGTGTCCCTGGAAGTGGGGTAAATATGTGGGATTACAGGGATAGGGCCTGGGTGGGATTGTTGTCGACTCAATGGGCTGAATGGCCTCCTTCAGTAGAGTTTCTATGAGTTTTGGGTACAGTCGGTGCTTTGCCTGACTGTCCACAGGGAGGCGCCGATGGATATGATCTGCCTTCATTGGGATGAACTTGGCGTCACACCGGCATTGAAACTGTTAACTTGCGTGATAGATAGAATATTCCTTTACCCCGATGCCAGCGTCCTGTTTGTGTTGCTGCTGCATCGTAACAGCGTGAAGCAGCTCCCTCCATCCCTTGCTCCAGTGTTTTAGACCCTTCCAGGGTCAGTGAGGTAGACTGGGCATTTTCGGGAGTGAAAGTGGTGACCTATGGCTCGTTAGCATGAGGTACAGAGAGCGATGATCTGATCAGGGTGCCCCAGGGATGGCTTTGATACCTCGCGCTACGAAGAACAAAACGGCTCGGGAAACAGGCCCTCCAAAGGTACGGGGAGGTGGTTGGATAAACTCGGATTGTTTTCACTGGATAAGCAGCCTGAGCGGGGAGACGGTAGAGGTCTACAAAATTATCCGAGGCACAAACAGAGATGATCAGAGGCTTTTTCCCAGGGTGGAAGCGTCAATTACACGGGGGCAGAGGTTCAGGGTTAGACGGGGAAAATTTAAGGGAGATATCGGAGGGACGTTTTGCACCCTGTCAAAACATTTTGCCCACCACCGCCATCCCAAAAATTCAGTGCCTTTACCCCCACCCCCCCACCTCCGCACCAACCTCCATCCGACCCTAATCTTGGGACAGCAAGGTGCAATTTAGAACAGCACAGGAAACAGGCCCTTCGATCCTACAAGCCCGTACTACCCATTTTAACACTCAGTGAGTGCTTTATCCAAGTCCTTTTTCTACTTACGACTTCTGTCTACCTCTCGTGGACTCCACGATAACAGGGGTGCAAATTTAGGGAATTCTACGTGCGCCACATTAAGGGAGATCCAATTTAGGGGCAATTTATTGACACCAATCAAAAAGCGCGTTTTGGCGGTGTGGGAAGAAACCGGAGCACCCGGAGAAAACCCACGCAGACACAGGGAGAATGCGCAAATCCCCACAGACATTGACCCACGCCGACCCAATTTTAGCATGGCCAGTGCACCTAACGCCCGCACATCTTTGGAGTGGGGGAAGAAACCGGAGCACCTGGTGGAAACCCACGCAGACACGAGGGGAATGTGCAAACTCCACGCAGACAGTGACCTGAGGTTGGAATTGAACCCGGGTCCCTGGCGCCAGTGCTAACCACCGTTGAGCAGTATTTATGTCTTGCATTATCCAAATGGCTACATGTGTGTTGTGAATGTTCAAAAGGAAGGAAGTTCTCCTTTCTCAGCCGTTCCCCTGCTCTCCAGCCGGAGGAGGATGTCCAGGGTCTGGTCTGATCTGAGTGACGTACTCCACCCCCCCCCCCCCCCCCCCCCCCGCCCCCACACTTACCCACCTCTCCGTTTCTTCCCGCAGTCATTCAGAAATTTGATTACGTCTTTGCTGAAAATGGGACGGTCCAGTACCGCGACGGGAAATTCATCACAAAGGAGGTAGGTTTGTAAATCACCCACGCGGTGCCTGGGAGAAGGTGGGACAGTCACGTCACTGTCAAAAGCACAGCTCTGGATCCTGAGGCCATCAAAGGGGGTGGGGAGCGTAGGCGGGGGGCACGGGGCGGGTGCGCGCTCAGCGTTGGGGCGTGTGCAGAGTAACTGTGCCCGTGGTTACGCTGCTGCAGTCCAGCTTTGGGGAGGAATTATTCAGAGATCCTGCTGTCCAATGGGAAGCGCCTGCCTCACAGACCTTCAACTCAGCTGTGACGCAGCCCGCAGTCGAATAGCCAATAAAGACTCACACGTAATAAACTGTTTTAGCTCCTGGATTAAAAATCAAAAAAAAAGGTTAAAACTGACTGGACAGGATTGTAGAACAGAATGTGGGTGACGGGGAGACGGAATGTCAGAGATAATATCTGATTTGTGGCACAGATGGTCAACGTATTGTAATGCTGTGATGATGCCGGCGTTGGACTGGAGTAAACACAGTAAGAAGTCTCACAACACCAGGTTAAAGTCCAACAGGTTTACTTAGTAGCAAAAGCCACTAGCTTTCGGAGCGCTACTCCTTCTTCAGGTCAGTGGGACTTCTGTTCAGAAACAGAGCATATAAAAACACAAACTCAATTTACAAAAGAATGGTTAAAATGCGAGTCTTTACAGGTAATCAAGTCTTAAAGATATAGACACATGACAGTGCAGAGTCGCTGAGCAGAAATTGATAGCCAAGTTCCACACACATGAGGACAACTGGGATCTTGGGTTCATGTCACACTATCTGTAACCCCTACGACTTGCCTGGGCTTGCAAAATCTCACGAACTGTCCTGTCTGGAGACAATACACATCTCTTTAACCTGTGCTTAACCCTCTCTCCACTCACACTGTCTGTACCTTTAAGACTTGATTATCTGTAAAGACTCACATTCCAACCGTTATTTTGTAAACTGAGTTTGTGTCTTTATGTGCCCTGTTTGTGAATTGAACTCTTCACTCACCCGATGAAGGGGCAGTGCTCCAAAAGCTCGTGCTACCAAATAAACTTGTTGGACTTTAACCTGATGTGAGACTTCTAACTGCATCTTTAATTGTGCAGCATGTTCAACTTTCTAATCCCTATTTAACCAAAATATTCTCTTCCCCCTCCCCTCCTTCCCCACCTCCAACCCCTCCCCTCTCCCCTCACCTCCACCCCTCCATCCCTTCCTTCCTCCACCTCTTCCTCCCCCACATGCTTGACCATCCCTTCCCCCACCGCCTCCCTCCCCCGCCCCTCCTTCTCCCTTCCCTTCCCCTCCTCCTCCCTTCCCTCCCCCGTTCCCTTCCCCCTCCTCCTATTCCCCCTCTGCTCCCCGCCCCCCATTTGGGGTTGCCAGGCAATCCAGAACTGTCTGGGTGAAGAGTTGCTCCAGGAACTCATCAACTTCTGCCTCAGTTACATGGCCATCATTAAACTGCCCAGGAAGAGGTAACAAAACGCAATGGTGGGGGGCAGTGAGTGAGTGTGAGTGTGACTGGCTGAGTGTGTGTGGATAAGGTGCAGACTGGTTGCCACTGGGCTCCATCTCTTTCTCTGGGGGAGGGGGTTCTGAGCCTCCGCTGCGAGGGTGCAGGTTCTCACGGTTCAATAGCTCTGAGACTGACGCACTGCGAAACATCCTCTTTCAGGGGCACCTTCATCGAATTCCGCAACGGGACGCTGAACGTTTCCCCGGTGGGACGGAGCTGTAACCTGGCCGAACGCATCGAATTCTCCCAGATTGACAAGGTAACCCGGGGATCGGAGGGGCATGGTACGATCCCACTCCCGTTCGACACATACTGCCCTCCTGAATGTACAGTTCTGGTCACTATTATAGAAAGGATATTAATAAACTAGAAAGAGTGCAGAAAAGATTTATTGGGATGCTACCGGGACTTGATGGATTGAGTTACAAGGAGAAGCTGGATAGACTTGGACTTTTTTCTCTGGAGTGTAGGAGGCTGAGGGGAGATCTTTTCCCAACTGCCCCTTGAGAAGGTGGTGGTGAGCTGCCTTCTTGAGTCGCTGAAGTCCCTGTGGTGTAGGTACACCCAGAGTGCTGTTAGGGAGGGAGATCCAGGGTTCTTTCCTGGCGACACTGAAGGAGCGGCAGATGTATTTCCAAGTCAGGATGGTGAGTGACTCGGAAAGGAACATCCAGATATCTGCTACCCTTGTCCTGGGTGGACGTTCTGGAAGGTGCTGTCTACCCATCTTTAGTGAATTCAAATTCCGGGTTTGAAGCAAGGATATAAATGGGGAAAGGGGAACAGAATGGAAGGTGTGTGATAGGAATGCCTGGGGCAGGGTGGGGGGGGGGGGCATTGCCAGCCCCTCTCCCAAGCCAACTAGAACATAGAACATAGAACATTACAGCACAGAACAGGCCCTTCGGCCTTCGATGTTGCGCCGACCAATATAAAAAGCAATGCCCCTCCAAACTAAACCATTCCTTCTCTTCCATATACTTATCAACTAACCTCTTAAACGCCACCAAACTTGGCGCATCTACAACTGATGCAGGCAGGGCATTCCACTCCCGAACCACCCTTTGGGTAAAGAACCTACCTCTGATATCCGTCCTATAACTATCACCCCTTAATTTAAAGCTGTGTCAGCATCTACTCAGCATCAAGGTGCTAAACCTCTCAAAACCCTGTCCGCTGGGTAGGACATGCTCTCTGTATCCCTGACACCAGACTCCCGAAGCAACTGCTCCACTTGGAACTCACAGAGCCATTGAGGTTTGCAGCATGGAAACAGGCCCTTCGGCCCAACTTGTCCATCCTACCCAGTATTTACCACTAAGCTAATCCCAATTGCCCACATTTGGCCCATATCCCTCTATATCCATCTTATCCATGTAACTGTCTAAATGCTTATTTTGAAGACAAATTGTACCTGCCTCTATTACTACCTCTGGCAGCTTGTCCCAGACACTCACCACTCTCTGTGTGAAAAATTGCCCCTCTGGACCTTTTTGTATCTCTCCCCTCTCACCTTAAACCTGTGCCCTCTAGTTTTAGACTCCCCCATCTCTGGGAAAAGATATTGACTATCTCGCTGATCTGTACCCCTCATTATTTTATAGAGCTCTATAAGATCACCCCTCAGCCTCCTACACTCCAGAGAAAAAAGTCCCAGTCTATCCAGCCTCTCCTTATAATTCAAACCATCAAGCCCCCCATAGCATCCTAGGAAATATTTTCTGTCCTCTTTCTAGTTTAATAAATGCTCATTTAGCCAGTGATGCCCATGTCCCCTGAATGAATAAAGAAGAATTTCTGTGAGCTCTGGTAGGCCATGCCTGAGTTATATTGTTAACCGTGTGTTGCTCAGTCTCTAAGCTGACCCACCGAGTCTCCAGTATTTTCAGTCTGGGACCCAGCGCAGTCTGACTGGGACAACAGTCATGCTGTCAGCCTGTGGGGTTGATGTGTCTCTGGGTGTAGGGAGAAGAGAAATAATGCGCCTTTTCCTCTGTTACTGTTACTGCCACAGAAAGAAAAGATCAGGGAGAAGTTTGTTGCAGCTTTGCAGAAGGAGTTTGCAGACAGAGGGGTGAAATGTACAAGAGGCAAGTATACCTGTGTATATCTGTATACCTGTATATATCTGTATACCTGTATATATCTGTATAGCTGTATATATCTGTATACCTGTATATATCTGTGTGTCAGGCTGAGCGTGTGTACCTGTATATATCTGTGTGTCAGGCTGAGCGTGTGTACCTGTATATATCTGTGTGTCAGGCTGAACGTGTGTACCTGTATATATCTGTGTGTCAGGCTGAGCGTATGTACCTGTATATATCTGTGTGTCAGGCTATGCGTGTGTACCTGTATATATCTATGTGTCAGGCTGTGCGTGTGTACCTGTATATATCTGTGTATCAGGCTGAGCGTGTGTACCTGTATATATCTGTGTGTCAGGCTGAGCGTGTGTACCTGTATATATCTGTGTGTCAGGCTGAGCGTGTGTACCTGTATATATCTATGTGTCAGGCTGTGCGTGTGTACCTGTATATATCTGTGTGTCAGGCTGAGCGTGTGTACCTGTATATATCTGTGTGTCAGGCTGAGCGTGTGTACCTGTATATATCTGTGTGTCAGGCTGTGCGTGTGTACCTGTATATATCTGTGTGTCAGGCTGAGCGTGTGTACCTGTATATATCTGTGTGTCAGGCTGAGCGTGTGTACCTGTATATATCTGTGTGTCAGGCTGAGCGTGTGTACCTGTATATATCTGTGTGTCAGGCTGAGCGTGTGTACCTGTATATATCTGTGTGTCAGGCTGAGCGTGTGTACCTGTATATATCTGTGTGTCAGGCTGAACGTGTGTACCTGTATATATCTGTGTGTCAGGCTGAACGTGTGTACCTGTATATATCTGTGTGTCAGGCTGAACGTGTGTACCTGTATATATCTGTGTGTCAGGCTGAACGTGTGTACCTGTATATATCTGTGTGTCAGGCTGAGCGTGTGTACCTGTATATATCTGTGTGTCAGGCTGAGCGTGTGTACCTGTATATATCTGTGTGTCAGGCTGAGCGTGTGTACCTGTATATATCTGTGTGTCAGGCTGAGCGTGTGTACCTGTATATATCTGTGTGTCAGGCTGAACGTGTGTACCTGTATATATCTGTGTGTCAGGCTGAGCGTGTGTACCTGTATATATCTGTGTGTCAGGCTAGAGCGTGTGTACCTGTATATATCTGTGTGTCAGGCTGAGCGTGTGTACCTGTATATATCTGTGTGTCAGGCTGAGCGTGTGTACCTGTATATATCTGTGTGTCAGGCTGAACGTGTGTACCTGTATATATCTGTGTGTCAGGCTGAACGTGTGTACCTGTATATATCTGTGTGTCAGGCTGTGCGTGTGTACCTGTATATATCTGTGTGTCAGGCTGAGCGTGTGTACCTTGTTCTTCTCTCCTCTTTCCTATTTGCTGCTGCCCTTTCACCCAGAGTTCTGAAGTCCAGGTTATTTTCGATGCCAGCACAGAGCGAGATCCTGGGGTAAATCTATATATAACTGGGACTACACTATAAAGTCCAGGTCAATCTCCCAGCAAGCCCCCTGGGAGTGAGGCCTAGTCCCAGGCTCTGGGAACTGACAGCCTTCAGTCTGACTGGGCCGAGGCTTCCAGCGGCTTTGGCCAAAGGGTAACTGTGATAGCTCGATGCTGAGCTTGTTTACATTCCAATCCGGGCAAAGTTCCTCCATTTTCAAATATGCCAACTACCAGGAGATCAAACATAGGCAGCACACTGACCAATCAGAAAACACACTCACTCTCACACACATTCTCACACACTCACTCTCACACTTACTCTCACATTCATTCTCATAATCACACACACTCTCACATTCTCTCACGCTCTCACACTCTCTCACATTCACTCATTCTCTCAAGAGATGTGGGTGTCTCTGGCTGGTCCAGCATTTATTGCCCCTTAAGAAGGTGATGATTAGCTGCTTCTTCAACCATTACTCACAATTTGGTATAACACTCGGCCATCCCTGAGAGTATTTCAGAGTCACCTACATTGCTGTGGCTCTGGAGTCACATGTAGGCCAGACTGGGTAAGAACAGCAGATTTCCTTCCGTAAAGGACATTAGTGAACCCGATGGGTTTTTTCTGACAATAGTTTTCATGGTCATCAGTAGATTCTTAATTCCAAATTTTTATTAAATTCAAATTTCACCATCTGCCGCGATGGGACTCGAACCCGGGTCCCCAGAACATTGTTCTGGGTTTCTAGATTCCCACCACACCACTGCCTCCCTGTAATCTAGCGGGGATTAGGGAGTGAGGGAAGAATATGTTGATGGGGATGGATGTGGGTGGATGGGGGTGGGGGTAGTGAGTGCTCAGTACATGTACTGAGAATCAGTATTGTGGGGTATCGCAGGAGGAAAGTGGTCAGGGTGTACACTCAGAACCTCATCATTGTCAGAGAGATAATCAATCTGTCTCCTTCACTTCCACAGGAGGAATGATCAGTTTTGACATCTTCCCAGAGGGTTGGGACAAACGCTACTGTCTGGATATCTTGGAAAAGGATGGAATTAAAACCATTCACTTCTTTGGAAATGAGACAGAGCCGGTAAGGTGGCGGGGGGTGGGGGGGGCGGGGGGGTGGTGGGTGGTGATGAAGGTCTTGGGAGCCAAGAGAACAGGGGTGGAGGGACTGATGAGAGGCTGGTAGTGCTGTTGAGGGGGTTGAGGTTGGCAAGGGTGTTTTAATGGGCAATGTATAGGGTCAGGGGTATTGACGAGAGGGTCAGGACTTGTTGAAGGAGTTGGGGACTTGTTGAGGAGGCTGGGGACTTGTTGAGGGAGTTGGGGATTGGGGAGTTGTTGAAGGGTTGGGGAGTTGCCTGGGGAGCTGGGGAGTTGTTGAGGCAATTGGGAAGTTATTGAAGGGGCTGGGGAATTGTTAAGGGGATTGGGGAGTTGTTGAGGCGCTGGGGAGTTATTGAGGGGAATGGGGAGTTGTTGAGGGAGTTGGAGAGTTGTTAAGGGGATTGGGGAGTTGTTGAGAGAGTTGGGGAGTTGTTGAGGGAGTTGGGGAGTTGTTAAGGGGATTGGGGAGTTGTTGAGGGGATTGGGGAGTTGTTGAGGGGTTGGGGAGTTGTTGAGGGGGTTGGGAACTTTTTGAGGGGCTTGGGGGAGTTGTTGAGGGGCTTGGGGATTGTTGAGGGGCTTGGGGAGTTGTTGAGGGGATTGGGGAGTTTGTTGAGGGATTGGGGAGTTGTTGAGGGTGTTGGGGAGTTGTTGAGAGATGGGAATTGTTGAGGGGATTGGGACTTGTTGAGGAGGTTAGGGAGTTGTTGAGGGATTGGGGAGTTGTTGAGGGTGTTGTTGGGATGTTTTGAGGGGATTGGGCAGTGTTGAGGGGATTGGGAGTTGTTGAGGGGGTTGGGGAGCTGTTGAGGGTGTTGGGGTGATGTTGATGAGGGGATTGGGGAGTTGTTGAGGGTGTTGGGGAGTTGTTGAGGGTGTTGGGGAGTTATTGAGAGGATTGGGGAGTTGTTGAGGGGATTGGGGGACTGTTGAGGAGGTTGGGGAGATGTTGAGGGAGTTGGGGAGTTGTTGAGAGAGTTGGGGAGTTGTTGAGGGAGTTGGGGAGTTGTTGAGAGGATGGGGAGTTGTTGAGGGGTTGGGGAGTTGTTGAGGAGGTTGGGGGTTGTTGAGGGATTGGGGAGTTGTTGAGGGGGTTGGGGAGTTGTTGAGGGTGTTGGGGAGTTGTTGAGGGGGTTGGGGAGTTGTTGAGGGGATTGGGGAGTTATTGAGGGGATTGGGGAGTTGTTGAGGATGTTGAGGAGTTGTTGAGAGAGTTGGGAAGTTGTTGAGGGGATTGGGGACTTGTTGAGGAGGTTGGGGAGTTGTTGAGGGTGTTGGGGAGTTGTTGAGGGTGTTGGGGAGTTGTTGAGGGGGTTGGGGAGTGTTGAGGGGGTTGGGGAGTTGTTGAGGGATTGGGAGTTGTTGAGAGGATTGGGGAGTTGTTGAGGGTGTTGGGGAGTTGTTGAGGGGGTTGGGGAGTTGTTGAGGGGATTGGGGAGTTATTGAGGGGATTGGGGAGTTGTTGAGGATGTTGAGGAGTTGTTGAGAGAGTTGGGAAGTTGTTGAGGGGATTGGGGACTTGTTGAGGAGGTTGGGGAGTTGTTGAGAGGGTTGGGGACTTGTTGAGGGTGTTGGGGAGGTGTTGAGGGTGTTGGGGAGGTGTTGAGGGTGTTGGGGACTTGTTGAGGGGGTTGGGGAGTTGTTGAGGGTGTTGGGGAGTTGTTGAAGGGATTGGGGAGTTGTTGAGAGGATTGGGGAGTTGTTGAGGGAGTTGGGTAGCTGTTGAGGGTGTTGGGGACTTGTTGAGGAGGTTGGGGAGTTGTTGAGGGTGTTGGGGACTTGTTGAGGGGGTTGGGGAGTTGTTGAGGGGATTGGGGGTTGTTGAGGGGATTGGGGAGTTGTTGAGGTGTGAGGAGTTGTTGAGAGAGTTGGGAAGTGTTGAGGGGATTGGGGACTGTTGAGGAGGTTGGGGAGTTGTTGAGAGGGTGGGGAGTTGTTGAGGGTGTTGGGGAGGTGTTGAGGGTGTTGGGGAGTGTTGAGGGTGTGGGAGATGTTGAGGGTGTTGGGGAGTTGTTGAGTCGGTTGGGGAGTTGTTGAAGGGGTTGGGGAGATGTTGATGGGGTTGGAGATGTTGTTGAGGGTGTTGAGGAGATGTTGAGGGTGTTGGGGAGTTGTTGAGTGGTTTGGGGAGTTGTTGAGTGGGTTGGGGAGTTGTTGATGGGGTTGGAGATGTTGATGAGGGTGTTGGGGAGTTGTTGAGGGGGTTGGGGAGTTGTTGAGGGTGTTGGGGAGTTGTTGAGGGGGTTGGGGAGTTGTTGAGGGTGTTGGGGAGTTGTTGAGGGGGTTGGGGAGTTGTTGAGGGTGTTGGGGAGATGTTGAGGGTGTTGGGGAGTTGTTGAGTGGGTTGGGGAGTTGTTGAGGGGGTTGGGGAGTTGTTGATGAGGTTGGAGATGTTGTTGAGGGTTGGTTTGGTGTTGGGGAGATGTTGAGGGGTGTTGGGGTGGTTGGGAGTTGTTGAGGGTGTTGGGGAGTTTTGGGGTGTTGGGGAGTTGTGGGTGTTGGGGAGATGTTGAGGTTGTTGGGAGTGTTGAGGGTGTTGGGGAGTTGTTGAGGGTGTTGGGGAGTTGTTGATGGGGTTGGAGATGTTGATGAGGGTGTTGGGGAGATGTTGAGGGTGTTGGGGAGTTGTTGAGTGGGTTGGGGAGTTGTTGAGGGTGTTGGGGAGTTGTTGATTGGGTGGGGAGTTTGTTGAGGGTTGTTGGGGAGTTGTTGAGGTGTTGGGGGGGTTGTTGAGTGGGTTGGGGAGTTGTTGAGTGGGTTGGGGAGTTGTTTGAGGGGTTGGGGAGTGTTGAGGGTGTTGGGGAGTTGTTGAGTGGGTTGGGGAGTTGTTGATGGTGTGGGAGTTGTGATGGGGTTGGGGATGTTGATGAGGGTGTGGGGGATGTTTATGGGTGTTGGGGAGTGTTGAGTGTGTGGGGAGTTGTGAGGGTGTGGGAGTTGTGAGGGTATTGGGGAGTTGTTGAGGTGTTGGGAGTTGTGAGGGGTGGGAGGTGTTGATGGGTTGGGGATGTTGTTGAGGGTGTTGGGGAGTTGTTGTGGGTGTTGGGGAGTTGTTGAGGGTGTTGAGGAATTGTTGAGGGTGTTGGGGAGTTGTTGAGGGTGTTGGGGGGTTGTTGAGGGAGTTGGGGAGTTGTTGAGGGGGTTGGGTGAGATGTTGATGGT